>SRHC01003411.1:346534-604635 GCA_004794325.1 Pomacea maculata | reverse complement strand
ATCATATGGGACAATCTTTATGGGACCCATATGGGACCTATATTCAATGCTGCTAGGGACCATGCACAGATATATTAGCCCATCCTCAAAGATTCCATTCTTCTCACTGTGTACATACGCATTCATATTACTGAAAAATCTTTAAAAGTAGAAAAGACAAAAGTCAACTACATTGTATGCCAAATTCAATGTGGAGCCAGTTTTAAATAGCTTAGAACCATCTAATCACTTGTTCTGTCTGGTCTGTGGGAAGGAACTTAGTTTGTAACTGCACACAGCTTGTCACTGTAAACCCACTTCTGCAAATATACTCTGCCAACAAATGTCATCACATATAGATAAAAACTTCTCTGAAAAAAGGCACTCAGACTATGACTGTATGGTTAACAAATCTGTTAAATATAAAAAATAACCATGTTTAGTCTGAACAAATCATGTTTTTAACAGGCGGTTCAATAACACATCCTGATATTAATCTTTGCAATGATTTTTTACCAAAAAATTCTGCTTGTAAGACAAAGTGAAGACAGAGAAACTGTTCCTTTGGTTTAGTTGATGTTCTTTACAGTGGAACAAGAAAATCCAATGATATCTTGTTTCAAAAAAAAAATAATTAAGATACAGAATATCTCAGTAGAAAAAGTAATATTTCCATTATTCTTATGAATTAATTTCTACCTTTTTTTTTGGCCTGTTGAAATAACTTTAATATCATTTACACTATTTACTACATAGCTGTCAATCAATGACATAAGCAAGCCTGAAGAATTGGGGAAAATTGATAGAATTCTGTCTTTAAATGTGGTTAACAAACTCACAATGTTGCTCATTCTCTGCCAAACTGATTACTACAATGCAGTTCTTGTTGGCTTACCTAAACTTCAGAGAATTCAGAACTATGGTCACATTATTCTGTACCATCAACATGCATTTATTCATAATTGGTTTATAAGTTGAATCACCATTATGTGTAGCTACCTTTGAAATTTTTGCAGCTGCCAGTGGCGATTGTGTCAGAATGATTTGAAGATGGAGGTGGAATGCAAAGTTTGCATTCCATTTGTCCTCCTTTGTGTATGGTGCGGTTGAAGTGGAAAAAATATTTATAGACAAAGATATTTCCATCCTTATGATCACACCAACATTGCTCTTCATTCTGTTTTCCAGGGCAGTTATCTGAAGTGTTGTAAGCAGCGAGACATGTTGAGCTTGTACTCTTGTCCACTGTAAGATCAAATGTTACTGACTTCTGAATTGAAAGGCAGCCACCATTGTCGATGGCTGTCTGGTTAATTGTGCAGGTAATATTGTTTATACCGTCAGTGAAGACCTCTGGACAAGTCAACTCCTCGCCTATCTCCCAAGCTGCAAGCAATAATACATGAAAAACTTGTAGTTAAGGTCACGCTATGGGGTTACATAATAATACATTTAGATATACTCTATGTACGGCAAAAAATAAAAATTTGAATAATGAAACATCCTTACATTGTCGTAGAAGATTTTACTGAGCTAAAGGTAGTGGAGCTGAGCAGACTGGACAGAGAGAAGCAGGACGCAGTTGTGTGCCGGTAATGAACCAGTATTAGATATATTTATGGGGTCTTTTGGCATTGGTTAATCTTGTGCCTTTCAGACAAAACTCGGATCATAGTCTCGTCCAGGGCTGTGATCAAGTCGATTCTATGTTGTAGAGAAATAGACTAATAGATGGTCGAACTAAAGACACTTAAATATAATATCTTTGGTCAAGTTAGACTTGTGCTTGGTCAAATACTTGGTCAAGTGGGTAAAATAATGGTCAAATCAACCGGCGACCAGCGAATATGTTTTAAAATAACAATAACATGTTTGAGCTTTTTGATTGAATTGTATGAAGTACTGTAGCATCGACAAATTTCATCATTTCTTTACATTTTCTCTCTATCGTTATCTCCATGTCTTTCTTTCTCAAGACGACGGCGAGTATTGCTCCCCTTAACCGTGTAAACCAATAGTGAAGAGGGAAAAGTGCTTCTGAAACTACCGTCATTGCAACAGACAACTCATCAAAGCTTTCCTTGATAAAATTTAGGATGGAGGTATGTAATTTTTAGTATCTATGCTTCTCTATTTACAAGATTCGGAGGCTCCAGCCACCTGCATAGTAGGCTAAAGTAAACAATATTCTCCCTCAAAGTCTCTTTTACATAATATGGATGACACAAATCTTCAACTTCCTTGAGCACAACACACAACAATACAGAGCTATATAGCATCCTGTCATTTTGTCCTATACGACAGTAAGCAGGGGAGCACCAAACGGTCTCACAACACAGTGGACAAACTTTGGCTTTCCCTTTAACCCCTTCTCTCCGCAATACCATTTATAAATCACCGTGACCATCGTCCAGTTTTCCAAGTATAGTCTCTATCATAAAGCCAGGATGCTAGCGACCCTGCGAAACAGTGCACCACAAACTCGTTACCACAGCAGCCATGCACATCGGAGAAAATGAATACAAACGGGGTCGCATCCTCGGTAGCCAGATATGACATCATCCTTGTTAGCTGTCTTCCCCACGAGGCAGGGTCGTGTTATCCCCCAGGAGCGAGAGCCATCAGAATGGGTTCGAGACCGAGAAACGGGCGGAGGAGACTTAACGGTGCTGCGCTGTTTACAGCCTGGGGATACCTGACTGCCACTGGAGAGACAGCAGCAACCTTCGACAACAGGATGAGTCGTTAGATTCGAAACTGCCATCACGGGAGCAGATGTGTCCTTCTATCATTGGGAGATATTTATTTTCGCAAGAGGCATACTGGACATAAAAGTGTAATCTCTTAGTCACACACACACACACTAGTACACCACTAGTACTACCCTAACCCTAACCCTAACCCTACATAGGAAGAAGCGTTAACAATGTAGCAACCAAAACACAAACGAAACTTACTTAAAGGAATTGAAGCTAAGATCAGCAACACACACCAAGTCTCCATTGCTTTTATTTTAGTTTCACATAAGCGTCGACTTCCTGTAGCTGTAGTGTTAGAGCTGCAAAGCTCGTGTGGTCCAGTTGCACATGGACGGAAAAGATAAAAAGACTTAGCGACAAGGATGTTAGTGATAGGAATTAACAATTCAGACAGGCAAAGTGCCCGTATGAAGTGAAGGCTTTATTAATGGTGTAGCTGTATTCATGTCGCACGTTTACCCAGATGTTAACCTTCACAGGCTGAGTAAGTTTGCTACTAGGAGGTAGTGCTAACATGTTGTATTCATGTCGTATTCTGAAGAGGCCTAGTCAAACCTATAATTTATCAAACCGTGTGAAAAAAAGGGTCCTGCTAATAACTGTTTTCTTTCACCGATTGGTTTGAGTATTTACTAATTGAATAACGCACATGTCAATTCAATCACCCATTACAGAATTAGTTACTAGTTAAATTATTTCTCTGTGGACACGCCCACCGACAAATGATAAAATAGTTGCCCCAGAGGTAATTACAGTAAAATGTTATTTAAAAGTCAGTTTTACATTGTGAGAGAGAGAGAGAGAGAGATAGGGGGACTATGACAGAGAGAGCTTAATACATTTTAAGGTAGTTTGAGTTCGTGTTTACACCTAACGACACTAGTTTCACAATCTCTACAGACTACTTTGTGATCTTGAGTCGCACTTTCAAAGTCAACACGGAAAATGATTCAATACTCTCTAAGAAAAGACGAGCCAAATTCAATTTTAAGGGAAGTTAAAGCCATCGAAAGGGAAAAGGAAAGTCCAGAGAACAGTAAACAAACGCACGATCACACACACACACACACACACACACAGAGTCCGCAGCCTGAAAACAATAATAATGAGTACACTTTTGACAGCTTCCCTCAGTTGGGCCCATTTTTTTTCCCCAAGTCTGCTTCGGTCTCCCAACTCTCCTCTTCCCCTGAGTGTTCCAGTCAACTATTGCCTGCCTGGCAATGGTGTTAGCTGGTTTGCGCAGGGTGTGTCCTATCCAGCCCCACTGTTATGATATCGCATGTTGGTGGCCGTCAAACATGTTTTGAATGTCGCAAAGGACACGACGATGCGTTGTTAGACATCTTTGATTTTCTGTGTTATGGCTTAATTAAAGAAAAACTGTACATTTTTTCTTTATTTTTATTTTGTTTTATTTTATTGGTGTGTTTCAGGCATTTTTAAGTTTAATTAATTTTTTTTAATTGTCATCTTTGTTAAAGATTCCACACACACACACACACAGAGCGGCGGAGGGAGGGAGGGAGGGAGGAAAACCATGAGAGAGTGGTTCCGTCTGTTAAAAAGATAGAAGCTTCTCTAGACAATTTCTGTCCACTTACTCCCACCCTTTTAGCAATTAGTCCACAGTGACTTCCCTTCAGCAAAGAGGTTGATAAGACATTGTAGCGACTGCAGCCACTGGACTGCCAGACCCTGTCCACTGCATGTCACCTGTATTATGTCATGTGTCCCAGGTTACACACATGCACAGTGCAAATATCAACACCTGCCGCAACTCACAGCCATGTCACTGATAAATTCTAATGACACGATAACTGATAATTATTGTAGAGCACCACACATCGACATTACTAAATACAGTTGCGTCCCCTGTTTCATTTGTGTTATTTCTATAATAAACGCTGACAATGAAAACTGTTGTAGCAAAGAGAACGATGACCATTATTAATTTTCATTGCATGGAGTAATTTTTATTAACTCTTCTTGAGTAATTTGACATGATATATTCAGCTCACATTTATAAAATAACATTACAAAACTTGCAAACATGGAATTTTCTGTCAAAGTTCAGATGAATGACAGCTTGTGAATGCAATGATTGTTATCATTGTCGCCTTTAGGACCGTCTCTCCTTGCCTCTTCCCTATCATCTGCTGTTTCAGCAAAGTGAGTAGGTTGAGTTTTTGCTTTCTTTGTTGTCTTGTCGACGACATAGTGTGACAGCACACCGGATGTGACGCTCGGCCTCGAAGGTTTCGTCGTTAGTGGAGCTGAAATGAAGCTTCTCCCCTCGATTAGTCTCAAAGAATAACACCAGCGATTGACGAAAATCATTGGAAATGGAGCATAAAGTATAAAAAAAAATCATACTCCGGTTTGCTGTTATAGCACCTGTAATTGTCGAGAAAACAGGAAGTGACGAAAGGGTAGTATTTCTAAAAATAGCGTCGTCTGCATGAGCCGAGTTGAAGGCCGAGAGATGCTATTCTCTGGACACTTTGCGGAATGTTCTCTTCGACATTCAGATAGGGTTATTAATTATCATCAGCAATCTACAACACAGATATACAAACACAAACAGCCCATTGACAAACACAAACATTAACACAAACACTCGCATGCACAGGTAAACAGCCGCACACACATGCGTGGAATCAAACGAAGACATACACACAACCAATTGATTATTATGCACACATTATTCTTAATTCAAATACAGCTTAAAACCCTTCATAGCCTTCATTATATATCCATGTTCTTACTTTTTGCAGGAGTACGCCCAATGGTTTACCGTTGCTATAGACCAGTGGTTCTTAACCGGTGTATTCTATCGAACCCTAGGGGTTCGGTGAGTCGGTCTCAGGGGTTCGGCGGAGCCTCCGCCACGGAGGTCAAGACACACCCGCAATTCGTGATGACACTAAAGAAGAGTTCGGTGAATGTGCATATGAAACTTGTGGGTTCGGTACCTCAAACAAGGTTAAGAACCACTGGTCTAGACTATGGAGCATACCCAGTTGACCGCAACATTATAAACACATGTTGGATATTGAGGTTACATGTGAGTTCAAGTGTAACTGCCTTTAGACAAAAGGTACACACATCTCTTTCAGGATTCCCAAATACTTGTCTGAAATTAGCGACAAGGATTGTGTTGTTAGTGTTACGACGATAAGATTACAGTAGTATTGCAGTGATCAGAAAAGACTGAACTACAAATATCATTCAAAAATATTACTGGATGGTTAATAGCATACCTTTCCTTTTCTTCTTTTTCCAGACGACAACGGTGAGTATCACAATGGTTATAATGAAAGCAAGCCCTGCACCAGCACCAGCTAAAGCGGCAACAATCTTTTGTCCTGATTCTGAAAAAGGTTTGACTGTATAAAACAAAGTCTATGTATACATACAATTTAAATTAGCCTTCCGATAACCGATCTGCTTTTAAATAGAATTCAAATTTGCTGACAGAGCGAACATATTTTAAATAATAAATATATCGTTGATAGTTTGTACTTATAGAAAGACTTCTAAAAAGTCTTCGAAACTGGTAGTGTCCTTGTTTGTGAAACTGTATCTTTAAGGTGGATGCTGTCAAACATGGATGTTCACTTTATCTACGGCCCAGGCTCGACTTCCCTCGACGTTGAAAAAAGGTGCGACAGTCAGAACATACCGGACAGCCCTTTGTTCCGAAGACAATAGGAAAATCTTGCAGGGTCATTACTAGTTTTAAATTTTTATGAATAGATGGAAATGCACAATGAGAGAATAGAAACTACTGGACTTATTAGACTGGTTAATGATGTTAACATACTTGTCAGTTTTGCAGGATTGTAAATGATCTCCACAGTGAAATTTTCATCACCATGCTCGTTGATGACTTGCACTCTGTAGTAGCCAGACCCATAGTAAACGCTGAAGACTGTAAGCTTGCACTTTGCCAAATATCTCCTGTCTGTGTAAGCCTGACATGTAACATTCATCGATGAACCATCGACTCCTTCAGGGAAATCGTCAGTGCTGTTTGGTGTTACCCCCACAAACCACACAACATAGTCACGTGGTACTGGGGAAGCGATGACATTAAAGTCCAACTCCTCTGAACTGTTTGGAAATGTTATTTTGCCGATGTCTGTGGTCACCTGACTTCGAGGCTTACCTGACACATCAAAAACTCGTAAAAATGTTTTTAAAAATAAGTAAAGACCTGATCAAACTAATATTTATTTCATTATTTCAGAAATCTCTATCTTACACAAACACACAGAGAGAAAGAGAGAGAGAAAAGCAGCAGGAATCATGCAGATGCCTGCTGTCCTTCTTCTTGTACTACTGACTGAACTGAAAAATTTTATTGAACTAAATAATAGTCAGTGCAAACGATGAATGATGCACGTGACTATCTTGACGACAAGGAAAAAAGATATGAGTCCTAAATGGAAAGGGAACATATTATTATAAAAAATGTTTCTTGAATGCCCGAGCCTGTAAACTTATTACTTACATCCAACTTCAAGCGTGAGGCTGAGCGAGGTGGTCACGTGAAGTGAAAATTCATTCCATGCGATGCACGTGTACGTTGCCAAGTCTTCACAGCGAGCGATGAATGTGTGGCTCACAGGAGACGAGTCTGTCTTAATAACTGTGTTGTTGTCGTTGTTACTGATGGTGACATTTGGCGTGGGTCGACCGTCTGATTCACAGCTTAGGTGTACTTGGCGACCCTCCACCACTGCCGTTACGCCGTTGGGAAAAAGTCGCGGTGTTTTGGCGGCATCTGTGTTTATGTGATATGTTTTATATTGAATATTCCGCAATTTACATCAGATACATTTTAACACCTTTTCAAAACACCATCACAAAGATACATACATGTGTACATACATCCAGACTGACTTACCTTTAGAAACACGTAGTCCTCATTTGTCTAATAACTGTACCTTGTGAACGCAAACAACCACATTTTTTGTTTATAGTTTAATACGATATGAGAAAAAAGATAACTTTAAACAGTTGCATCTAATCTAAATGCTTTGAAAACAGTATCGAATGTACTACTTCTAGCACCCTTTAAACTCCTTTAATAATTTCCTATTTTCTATTAGTATTATCCTCAGTCGCGCTCACTTTATGGCCTGGGTATATACGCAAACTGTCATTAGCAAGTTTCAGGTGTTCACAAAAAGCTAATTGGAGAATTTATTTTCAAATCTTATTTATTATAAACTGGCCTGCCTTTTACTCTTGTAATTTATCGCATGTCATACGGCATATCATTAATGTCCTATGAAAAAAAGCTTTTATGACCTAATCATGAGAATTCGTTTGAAAGTTTCAGCTTATATGAATGAAAATAAAGAGTGTGGGCGTGATATTTGAGACTTAAATTAAGAAATCTTTCTTTTCTAAATTACTTTGAGCCTCTACACTGTTACACTTTTTGCAAGCGTCCTGCTTGTAGATTAAATGACCTTAACACTAATAAAATTAGTCATAATATTGCTAGCTATGTTTGCGGAACCTTCTTAGCTGTGGCTGAGATTTTAGTGAACAAATCTTTTCCGGAAAAGCATATGATTCAGGATTATGTATGCTATTGTGGCAAATAATCGCGCAACCCACACCTCCAAATCTTTATGCAAAGCTAAAGTTGTTCCTTGATTCCTTCTGAGCTACAAGTATATTGTTTGCGTGTATGTACAGACAATATCTCCTTTATGAGTAAGCTATTCTAAAATCATATAGATTGGTAAAGATGTTAACAATTGAAAGTAGCTAAATTTTCTGACTTACATCCCACACGAGCGGTGTAGTTCTCTCCCCGTACCTCGCTGGTTCCCCACATGACGTCACAACGGAGCCTCGTTCTGTCATGATCTGATAGAGTCAGGTACTGAGAGTAGCTTTTGTATGTTGATTTAACAGCCTCTTGATCTTCCTTGACTAATCTCCCATCGATGGCCTGGTTACCTGTTGTCCATCTCAGGAAGCCTGCAGGTTGTCCGAGACTAGTGGTCCTACACGTGCAGGTGACGTTGGTGTTTTCTAACACGTAGGTCTGTGGATCACATGACAATGTTGGTGGCCCGGGACGTTCTGAAGAAATTAATGATAAAAAAATAGAAGTTCAGAACAACAGCATTTGTACTCATTCTACAAGCACACACACACACTCGTACTTACGTACAGACAGAAAGGCAAAGTGAGCGTTTCATTCAATGCACCTGTACATTTCCGTTCGTTGACAGGTGCACAACGCGCTGTTTTAAATCCACACGTAAAAATATATGGTTACCAACTGTGAATGGCTTATAACTGGCAGCAACATGTTGCCCACGTGGTGTAAAGGACACAGAAAAGCTGTAGTGTCCTTCTTCTGCTGGAAGTGTTGTGTTGAACTGACAGGAACCTGACATCTTCACTTCGCTCTTAGCGATCTTCTCACTGGTCGGTGACGTCACCATAGGGACAACGTCCAGAGTTACATTCTTTGACTGAATGAAGAAGAAATCATTGTATAAATAGATGATGTAGGAAGTGGGCTAATTATAGTTAAAGACAGACAAACACGTTTTGTAAAGGAAATTGTTTTTCTATATCCTTCACCCGCCACTCTCACTAATAGTAATGCTGTATGTACAGAGTACTGTGTTATCGACACATAAAACATTTATTTTCCCAAAACTGTTGCTTAAAAAGAGGAAATTAAATCTTATTAATAGCCATTTGCTAAAGTACATTTTATATTTTACAATATTGTTATTTACCATATCCTTCAAGCGGATTAGATGACATCTGTAACTTCTCCGTGAGGAGTACACACTGCCGATTGAACAAAACACGTTGACCGACCATGAGTCATTAGATGCTGTACAAGACACTTCCTTTGGTGGATCTGTTAAGTGAGAAGGACATAAATGAGAGAAAGAAAGAGAAAAAAAATTCTCCGTAAATGTAACAAATGTGCAATTTGGAAACGTTTTAAAGTGTGTTCATTTAAAAATTCAGAGGAAAACATGAGATACAAATCGATTGGTCCACTTGAGCTTTTCATATAAATCAACGAAACTGCGTCGCGTGATTTCGGGTCCAAGCTCTTACTAGGTTTATATTATTTTATACCCAATTAGTCATCTCGATTTATATCAGCATTTGCAATTTTAGCACAAAATAAAAAATACTACCAAGCCTAATCTAGAGAGCACACAGCTAAATCAACATGTCGTATAAACACGAGTTCAGTGAAGATAATGTAATTAGCTAATGTCAGAAATTTGTCTTCTTGAGTGCGACTGAACTTTATAACATGAGACAGAAGATTACTTACTAACATAGCTGAGTCCACAGTGAGCTGACATGTTGTCTTCATCTCTCGAACTACATTCCAGACTGCCGTTGAGAAGCTGGGGGTAATTATATAATGTGTTATTCACAGGTTTGATGATCATAGATGAGCTGCGAGCATCGATTGTCCTTCCGATGAAAAGCTCACCTAATCCGGACATCTGTCTGCACTCCTTGTCACAGACTGATAACACCGTTTTCCCCGTAGTAAGATTATTCAGTCGTAATGTCCACTGTACTGGCTTCTCAGCCAAACAAATAAAATGAGTTTCTTTTCCAACCATTATTTCTTCAACACTATCACTACCACAGGGTGAGAGATGGGTACCTGTAAGTTATCAGTGATACTAAAAGTTATCAATATATCTTGACATAAGGCACTGTTCACAGTCTGTACCTAAGTGCATGCGCGTGCACCCACACACACACACATACAGCGAATCAGAAAAAAGTTAAATATCAAAACGGTGCAAAACAATAGATTTATGAAGACATGTGTAATGTTTGATGCTTATTTCACAGAGCTAGCTTTTTTGAAGAGTATTGCACGTATTCCATTTTTTAACAGCTATCTCAGATTACTTCAGCTAGGCTCTAACTAACCACACACTCACACCTACAATTAAAACTTGAATGATGGGTCCTAACCTCTCGCGACTGATGGACAAAGAAGAAGCAAAAGGAAACCCATCGTCCTGAATGTCATCCTTGATGTGCTGGTATGTGAGTGTGGTAGCTGCATAGTCTCTCTCCTCGCATGTCGTCTGTGTCATGATACGACAGACGTATTAGAAAGTAACAGACACAGATGATTAATTTCCGTATTTTCATACAGCGATAAATCATGAAATATTTCCTCGCTACGGTCGTGTCTCTCGCGGGTCTCGGTCATGAGCACTGATTCTTTTCATATGTACAAAACAAACACACCCGAGTGTGTGTGAATGTGAATGAGGTAAACCAGGTGCAACACTTTAACCCGAAAATTCCACATAGTAAATAAGAAAAAAGAGGAAAATGTTTGAACGTTGTGTATGTCGTGTTACTGTTTTATGCTCTATGGAACGGTAACAACTAAGGGAATCAAAAACATGGAAGTCAAAATCATAATGTAGAAGAGTTACATGTAATTAATGTACTCTCATGCTCGCAGACATTCATAACTGCACTCTTCTCACAAAAATTTACAATAAATTCCTTTCACCTTTCAATGTTAAGTAAGCTTTGGTGATCTAAATATAGGCAGATATCTTTCTTGAAGTAAGAATTATTTTTAAGTGTCGAAGCAGGATTGCAGTGCCAAAAGCCTTGTGTGCACATGCAAATGCTAAAGCATGCGTGTGCGGGCATGCAAGCATAAGAACATTTTTTCAATCGACCGCTACCAGGGCCGCCGAGAGCCAGCCCGGGCCCCGGGACAGACCTCTCCGGGCCCCTTGTACTTGTAATCGTAAATTATTTTCCCAGTATATAATGTATGTTTACAATTCGAATCTCAATATCTACACTCAAACTCAACTTCTGCATGTGTAATGCTTGGGTGTTCTGTCCTTAGACCTTTCTTTAAAAGAAAAAGAAAAGGAGAAGAAGAAAAAAAAATCCACTGACCAAGACCGGGCCCCCTTGACAGCCGCGGGCCCGGGTACACCAGACCCCCCTGTCCCCCCCCTCTCGTCAGGCCTGACCGCTACCATCATAAGAGGGGCGAGACAGGTAGAACTCCGACACAACTGTCAATTATTTAAGGATATTTGACAATCCACACATAAGTATGCCATTTACTAGATCGGTAAGTTGAGTGAGCCTCCTTTACACTTTGAAATCGCTTATTACCGCTGAATATTGTAACGGATTGGCCCATTTCACGTTTATGTTTTAGGATAAGCAATAGGAGCTGACTGATTTGTTCATATTTGGAAAGACAGCCTACAGCTAACCGATGTACAGACCGCGAGGTTTGTGTACTGTGGATACTCAAGCCATTACTGAAGCTTTGACCAGGCCTGACGAGAGGGGGGGACAGGGGGGTCTGGTGTACCCGGGCCCGCGGCTGTCAAGGGGGCCCGGCCTTGGTCAGTGGATTTTTTTTTCTTCTTCTCCTTTTCTTTTTCTTTTAAAGAAAGGTCTAAGGACAGAACACCCAAGCATTACACATGTAGAAGTTGAGTTTGAGTGTAGATATTGAGATTCGAATTGTAAACATACATTATATACTGGGAAAATAATTTACGATTACAAGTACAAGGGGCCCGGAGAGGTCTGTCCCGGGGCCCGGGCTGGCTCTCGGCGGCCCTGGCTTTGACAGTACAGCGAATGTAGCGACCAAGAGTGACTGGGCATGGCGTATACAGTTGAAATGAATAGGCAATTATCTCTTCAGGTAAACATCCTATTGCATTCCAGCCTACGTCTTTTTGTAACCTTTTATAGGCCACCCCCACCACACACACACACACCTTACTGTCATTGTTGAAGAGAATAAAGTGAAATACTACCTGCGTGAGGATGACTAGACCTCATGTTCTCACCTTCCCAACCCCTCTTAATGACAGCAGGAATGTTTTGGAGAGGAAGATGATCGTGACAAAGAAAGACTAAAAAAGTCCTCAGTTGTTCTACATAAATATATAGTTTATTTGAAAGGATCTGGCTAAGTTTAGCACAAGATAGTTTCCCACTGATTTCAAAACTCTTTCAGGCCTTTATAGTAAAGGGTTGATTCCGGCTTGGCAGGTATCTAACTCAGGGAGATGGCAGGATAGCTATCAGCAGAGTAAGCAGAGAGTGGTAAGGGTGTGGACAATAGCCTTCACGTGTCCTCATTGTTACAGTAACTTTGGATGTCGCCAGTCAGCGTAAGAGGATAAATCTACAGTTCACGCTTATTTATTCTAAGCATCTTTCAATGACTTATGCTAAAAATAACGAGACATGAGTAATATGTTCACTTTTTGTGATTTCACCTGCGGAATGAGCGAACTTTAAAAACTTGACACGGTAGGTGGGTACATCTGCCAGGTCTTGTTCACACTATGCAAGATTCTCCGTCGCTTCTCACGTGTGTGAGTGGGATGCAATTTGGAGACCCCTTGCAGTGTAGGAATGATATTTTAAGGTATAGCCAAACTCGCTGTCATGCAACTGTGTTCTGCCATAGACGTGAAACGAAAGAAATACGCAAACGTGCGATAGCCCTGTAGTTCATTCATATATGTATATATAATTATATACACATACTGAACAGACAAGAACCCATGGTACTCGGTGGATGAGCCAGAAACTCCGAACCATAAAGATACCTTGTAAGTAACATTTCCTCCAAGTATTATAGTATTTCAGTTCGTAAAATGTTAAATTTTTTTAGGTTTATTTGCTTAAAATTAACGCGTAACTGACGAAAAAATGTGTCTGATTTTTATTTCGTTTTGTTCGGGAGAATATTACTACATTCAGCAGGACAGCTAATCATAAAACACAACATCCTGCGTTTGTACTTTTCCATTTATTTTTAGAATGCTTCATGTAATCAGCAAATGACTGTATTGCGTCTAACTTAAGGCTTTTCATGTGTGATACTGCCTTCGAAAACTGATAAATATCGGTTTATCATACAGTCGGTGTGCCAGTTATTAGTAAATTTATTTATTTTCACCATTCTATTCTTTTAGATTCCTATCTCTAAATACCAACGACCACACAACATGTTGTCTATGATCAACGGACTAGGATTTCTTGACGGGTACAGAAGGAGAAGCAGAGGCTGCCGCTAAGGTAGTATCATCATACTTATAATATCTGAGGTGTCTGGTGGGCTTTTCAAAAAATGATTAAAGTGTTTTTGTTTGTTTGCTATTCGCAGAGTAAAGGGGAAAGGGGGTAGAAATCGAAGTACAAAGATCAGAGGAAACCTCCGATATTACCTGAAAACTTAACATGATAGAGTATTCTTATCCAAAAAGTTAACTTCTTATCTCTTAGTTTTCACTGCATGGTGACATTCGAATGTCTAATCACTTATCCTATCAGGGGCTCGAGCCAGGACCGCGCTAGGTCGACGCTACACGTAGCACAGGACATAGCCAAAGGTGACTGTATGTCATGTGTGCCCGAAGTAGGTCACGATTAAAATACAGCCACAGCGTACCGATAATAATATTATTAAATGCATCAATCTGAATTTTTTTACAAGAACACTGTTTATTCATTTCAAGTTTATATGCGGTTATCAAAGTGTGATTCCTGGAGGTGTAACTTGTGCTAGCATGATATATCCTGTGCAACCCTGTGGGATTTTTTAAAAAATTCAATTACATCTACCTAATTTGCTTTGATTACCTAATAAGTGACTGTTCATGCAGGATTCAAATGTAAGTATTTTTCTTTCACACAGTTTGATCTCTTATTATTAGTTTAAATTTTTTTTCTATCTCTGACAGTTATTTTTTTATGATTTTTTGAAATCGTTGAACCCTGGCACAGCAAATGAGATAGAGACCCATTGCCAAGACAGTGTGTTTTGATAGTGTACGTGTAAGGAGTTCAGTGCACTTCGTAAATGTGTTAGTAGAAAAGAAGAGCCATTGTGTTAGTGACTGTGTGTTTTGATTAGTAAACATAGGCAGGCTCGTACAGGCGAATCATTTTTTTTTATTGGAGTTAAAGAACGCGTCATTGTCTGACTCCATTGGTCTGCACGGTGGAGTGTGAACGAGAGACACTTAGTGGTGTCGTGACAATGGTCATCTTATCATGTCTTTGTGCGAACATATATGCAGCCATCTTGCACACATTTACCGCCTTTGGCATGCTTTCTGAAAACTTAGTGATTCTGCTTGGATCTGTGGCTCTCCTTTGCTGTATCTTACCTTCAGGTTGGTCTTTTGATTCTCAAGATTAAGAAATACATGTATGGGCTATTTTAGTACTAAAATAGACGTTAGAAGTACATCTTAGTAATGACTTCATATCAAAATCATACAACATTATCATTTCTGATACACATTGCATGTCATATTAATTTATCACATTTTGTTTCAGGTTCCTTACTTCCATTTAAAACTCTTAGACTAGCTGTATGAATGTTACCCTGCCTAACAGTGAAATATTTTTACAAATTGATACAAGAATGTTGTATCCCTGCAGTTCTTTACAGAAAGGTGCAATGATTTTAAAATTATTTTTCAAAAAGGTATCCTTACATTGGTCAAGATTGTAAATTTTGATGTTAACAAAGGCAGAAGCCAAGAAGAAACCTTTTAGTACAGTTACCAAATCATTAGTACTTGCCTCAACTTTGATCCAATTTTGTGATTTGTGCACCCAAAAAAACCCACACCACATTTACATCAAGCTGTATGGACCTATAAACGCTCTGCAGATGACTGTAAGTTTTATCTCAAGAGCTGATGGCTTCCAAGTATAACCAAAACAATATCTGAACATCAAAAAGCTTTTATTTAAAGATTTAGTGACAGCTCTATACTCACCAATGACACATCATCATATTTTGGACCATAAGTACTATTTGCATTATTCCCCTCTGAATATGTACTTTCAAATATGTGAGCTGTGACTAGAAAATAATGACTTTTAGAGAAAAACAAATAGCTAGGCAGTCACAACCTTTTTGCAGACCTATGCTTCTCATAGCCCTATGCTTTCTAAAGGAGTAATAAGGACTAAACTAACTACACAGTCACAATAATCTAGCTAATAAAAATGCTTAAATGAGTTAGGTTACATCCACATACTTTTATTTAAACTGTAATCCTTTGGGACAATTTGCTCTCATGTTTCATCTTATATCATTCATCTTCTTCAGTTCAGGCCACCCTAACTTGGATGTATTAGTTATTGTTGAGCTAATCATCAGAAACTGTGTCCTTGAGAAATATTTATATTTTTGAAAAATTCACAAAAGCAGACCTTTTTTACACAGGTAAGCAGGAAAGACACACATATGCCTATGGATACAAAAAGTTACAGTAATGTTTGATAAAGGTATAGTGTTTGACAGGATGTTGAGTGGGTGAGGATCTGAATGCTATGTGACTATGTTTTATGTGCGTGTGTTTGTGTGTGTGTGTGTGTGAGTGAAAGATGAAATATATAATTATTAGAACTTGGCTTTCTTGACGGGTACAAAAGCAGCCAAGCGGGGGCTACAGCATTTCCCCAACTATTCAATATATCTTTTGTCCCACACTCACAGATACACCCTTCGCCCTTTAAATGCGCACACACCCTCACACATATGCGCATATAAATATCAAATTACACACATAGACTTCCATAGCAAACACACATGAACACAGATATCCAATGACACACATAGACTTAAACAGCAAACACTTACAAACATGTAGACCTATGCACACACACACACACATGGACTTACACAAAGAGAAAATTTTATGTTAAGTCATGGGGAAGTTCTTTTCAATTTATTTATGGATAAGATAGACTGGGTAAATTTAGTCCTGGTAGTTACTGCCAAGGGAGAGTATCATGACGTCTTAGTCTTTATTCACTAGGTAGTTACACCTTACCTCATGTAGTCAATCAAAAATGTTACCAGTTTTTATTTATTTTATATATTCATATGTCTTTAAAAGGGCCAACTCCTGCTGATGATATAATATTATCAAAGATTATTGTGCATAACACTGATAAACACTGCATAAGGTTAGGACATGTCATGTGAAATTTTAAAATTATTCATGCCTTCAGAGAGAAAAGAATTATGTGGTACTACTAACAAGCAACAACAACTCTCTCTCACTCTTCCACTCATAGACCTTCTCACTCTGCTTTTCAGTTACTGTGTTTGTGTGAAGAGTGCTTGAAACTTCTGGGATAAAAAAACTGTTTTAGCATCCAGTTTCTGTTCCTTTTCATTTTAGTAGATATTTATATTAAAGATTAGAGAAAATAAGAACTTCTTTATTTATAGAAGTCTTTGAAAAAACATGACAGTGTAAACTAACTCAAGTGCTTTAGATGAAAAAACGATTTTTGACCTGTTGATAGAGATAAGTTGAGAGTGTGAGAATTACTGTTGGATACAATGCTAAACATTTAGCAAATAGAGTTACTATGTCTATATCAGTTGCTCTTGTGTATGGTGATTGCAGCAGCATTTAAATGTACAATTACATTTCACTAGTTTGATAAATACATGCAGTTGTTAGTGATTGCATGTATTTGCTTGGTGCTTGTTTGTGTCTTCTATATTTATCTTCTATAGTGGTTGTCAGCCCTGTGGTCTATACTTCCATCCCTTGTATGGTGTCCATGATGTCCTTGTATCATTCCTGTTTTAAGCACTAAAAGAGCATGCTCTTTCATTTATTCTAATGATGATTGTGAAATTTTTAGCATCTGTATCCGAGTGCAATAATATGCAGCCATTTCTGCAAAATCTGCATATTTCTTAAGCTTTTTCATATGCATGTTCAATGTCATACAGGGAGAAAGTAGATAATCCCATAATTGTAGATTCTAGGATTCTTATTCTAAAGTGATCTTGATTTCTAATATTCAGTCCTCATGTAATGTTGTGCAAAAGAATATACATAAGGACGGTGTACTAAAATACTTAATATCCAGCAGACATTTTATTTTCTAGAATAACAACATTTATAAATTGATTACTTTTAAATCTATTGCACAAAAATGAGTGTGTAGTAACCTTTAAATTGTATTTTTTTAAAGAAGCAAGCTAAAGATCAGTTGGATCTTGCAGAAACCAGAATGAAAAATTCCAGCTGACTATCTTAATATATAGATAACAAAAGAGAATTATTTGGCGTTATTTTTAATTGATTCATAGATGGCATTCTTTTCCAGGAAGTAATCCTCTCCAGTATATCCATCTACTTTTATCTTTAGCTATTCAACAAGGAAATAATTTCATTCCCTATGAAGAAATCACATACAAAACCTAAATAACCTTCTTCCGTCCAAGAGACGTTTTATTGTACCCAGAGCTTCCACTGCCCGTTCTCGGAATAGTTTTATACACCAGTCTGTTGTCTTACTGAATAAGTGTTGGACGGATTTGTGAGTGTGAGGGTGTGGGTGTGTGGTTTTGGGAATATAGTTTTAGTGTTGTTTCTTATTTAGTCGGGTATTTACATGGACTGTAGGTGTTTGTGTGAGATGATAGTTTGAGTGGAATTTAAGTTGTTTTTATTCTAAGTTTTATTATCAGCCAGTGTTTTACCACGTCTTTTAATTTCTCCTAGTGAGATAATAAAGTTAAATTGAATTGAATTGAATTGAAATAAAGTTTTATTTTCATGTTAAATGTTATTACCCATTAGTTTGTTACTTCTATATTCTAAGCCTTCAAGGCTGTTCTTAATTGTTAGGCTGCTGGACTTTGACATCCCTTTTAATACCTATAGACACACACAAACTTCATACACTAAATGTATATATATATAATAAACTAAACATAAGAGGAAAACAAATCAAAATTGTAATCAAAGTTTGAAATATGCAAAGATGTCTGTCTTAGTTCTTGTTGAAACACCCTTTTCTTGTAAATCCTAAGGGTAAGTAAGATATATCCAGACATTTTTGAGCAATGCTTTTGGTCACAGAGATACACAGAGTATATGATGACTGTCTAGTCCTATAGGTAGGGAATTCTAATGATTACATGCCATGTATAAATGAATAAACACCATTCTTGATGATGAAAAAAATGAAAAAATTCAAATATTTAAATTAAACATCTAGATATGTAAGAAATGCAAATCTTTTGAAGAAAGTCCAGTCCTTTTTGCTAACATATTGCTTGTGTAAAAATTACTTAATATGTAACACACATACATTTTTCACAGTACATTATTGTAAAAGGTTTAGATCAGGTAAGTGCTCAGCACAACAAATTGATTAATATCAACCTATTTTTTGCAAATACCTCCGGAAGCTGATGGCCTCCATTTTGATCCATCTCCCTTTCCTTTGCCTTTTGTTCGTTTGTTGTTATTATTTTTGGTAACTTTATCACTGTATTTGTTTTTGTGCTTTTTTCTTCAAATTCACTGTACAAGTGGATTCAACAAACCATGACAGCACAATTCTCCTTCATCATGCTACCACTTACAAATAGGAAAACTTCATCAGATGATAAGCTTATCCCGTAGCCTTAAGAATATTTACTTAAACTGCTATTGGTACAATTCGAGAATGTGGGTGTGTTTATATATATTCACTTATGACCAAAATGTTAGATATTCAAGAAGAGGTTGTTCTTTGTTTTTTCCGTTCCCACTCTTTATAGTGAGGGGACTTATTCATTAAAGTGAGGGAACTTAGTGGGTGTGCCTATAAATGCAAAAACGAAAAGGGATTTTGAATGTGTGTATGTGTGTGAATGTACTTTTCTTTATAACAGTTGTAATTTTGTTATGTTGCAGTGCTGCTAATTGGAGTAGACATTAGCTGTCCTCCGTATTTCACAGATGGAGAAAATCTTATAAGTTGCAAGATCAACAGAACAGCTATCGCAGAGGCGGAGTGCGCAGTAGTGCAAGATTACGTGACATTTGAGCGGACAGGGATTGTCATGTGCCGCACGCCAAGCCTTAATTCCTCAAACTGTTCCCCTGTCATGAAGCCTGTCACCAATTCGTGTTGGTGCAATAGAACAGATAGGGAGATCTTTGACTACAAATTTGCTTATCTGGCCAGTCAAAGCCGTGATGTAGGTGTTCAACTTGAATGCAAGGTTTGCTTTGACCCAGAAAAGGATTTGATTCAGAAATCCAGTAAAAGCTGTAAAAATATAAGTTTTGGTTAGTGTTTTCTGTATTCTAGATTTTTTTAAATCGCTTAGAATGCTACTGTTATACTATTTTTAAAATTAACTTTTCCCTCCGAAATTTGTTCTCATCCATTTGAAGAAAGAGATAAAAAGTACGTTTTAGTTCAAGAGAAGTATAAGTGTAAGTCAAAGTGTCCAGTTTACATGGCAGTTATAATGATCACTATTTATGAAAATGGACAGGAAAGAAGGAGTTTTTTAGTTAGCAAATATACTACACTGAGTGGGTGTGGGGTGATGGCTAGAAGAAGAACCTTAAGACAGGAATATCTTTTGGAAGGTCGGACACAATCCGTTGATTCTCAGCAGTTATTCAGCTTCTTTCTCATGGATCATCCATATACATATATCACATCCTGGTTACTGCGAGTGATCATTCAATGTATAGGGCTTTTTAGTTCCTATATTTCTATATATATCTTGTTTGTTGACAGTTAACACAGCTTCAGATGTCCACATGACTTCCCCCGTAATTGTTGGTGCCTGTGTCGGAACATTATTACTGGTGCTGGTTTGAATTATTGCCATATTTATATTCCGCAAATGTACGTTTTAAATTGTCAAGTTCTTAAAATATTTTTAAGTAAAGTGTTTGAAGGAGAGACCTAGCATGTCTACATGCCACATGCATGTCTACAACTATAATAATGTCGTGAGTGTTATTGTTAGATACAATCTCTTCCATATGTTTTTTAATTTACTGAACAGATGATGTATTCGAAGCACTGTGCTAGTGTTTATCATATTTACAGACAATGTCAGATTATTAACATTATGGCTTCTTGTAGAGGTATTATTATAAATTTGAATTGCTACATATGTGTAGTTCTGTGAATGCAGTGTTTGGGCTAACATTAATGTAAGTTAATGTAGAACCAACCAGACAGTCCAGAGATAACAGTAGATATATAATTTCACAACATACATGTATTTATCTTTTTAAATACTGCGTAGAGAACATTTGTTTCACACTTTATTTCGATCTTCATCTATTCGACCAGTAAAATATGTTATCCTTTTTGTCATCGTCTGACAACAATACTGGGGACTATATTTAAATGTAGACCAAAGGCGACCGGTAACTCATCTTTGAAAATTGTTGCTTTAATTATTGTTTTATTTCAAGAATACTTGCTTATGTCTTATTACTTTTTCTGTTTCAGGTCAGCATAACAGGTTAATATTTTTGTCTTCGTTGTTTTCTTAGTTTCTGTCCCTTCTGCCGTTTTGAGAAAACTTAATTTACAACAACTGTATCACTCTACTTCTTTCCGTTACGAAAAAAGAAAAGAAAAAAAGAAAAGAAAAAGAAAAAAAGCTACCCATGTATCGCCCAACAGCAATGGTTGAAATAGAAGGTTAAAGGTTACGAGGAAAGAATTAGGCGTATACGTGGCTGTATAATCACTGGGTTTGGGGATTCTTTAACTTTAATGTTCATATGTGTAAGTCATACTGTCGCTCATTGCTGGTGCGCAGCTTGTGGTTTACAGTCGCCTTTTTCAGTAAATAATTATTTCTTTTTAACATTAAGACACATTTTTGAAAATACTAAATATAAACAATTTCTTGATTTAATTTGAGGCTGTACAGGTATGCTAATCCACCGGAGACATGAAATGAGAGACTACTTTTGGCGAACACCAGCAACTCCTCATGTTCTCCATAAAAAATATGTATTTTTCTGCTCTCTGTGTGAGTGTCTGCATACTCGCACGTGTACAATCATTCCACATTTGGAAGAAAGCTTCTCGATGCTGCAAAATGTACAAAAATACAGGTCCGTAAATATTACACAAAAGTGCACAATATGGCACGGCTTCTTTCTCTATGATAAGTTTAATTTTCTCAATTTTTCTGGGGGAGATATGATACTTGGTCCGATCTGTCAAACTGACAACCTCAGTGCGGTGGGAAGGACAAAGAAATTACTATCTCTTATAGGTGTGACACAAGGCTGCCAGTGCCACATATGTACATAGTGCAAGGTCTTGTAATATCAGCCTATGCAAGAAAAGGGTTCATCTGTGCAGTCGTGTCATTTGTAGGGGAAATCATAATTATTAATTGCACAGTTTCACAGTTCACCCTCTGGTCTGATCCAGTTGAACGGAAATATTTCAGTAATCTTACGAGCTATACCTCGTTGATGTGACAGCCCTAACCGAAACTTAACCCATCTACTTTCCCCTGCAAATAAAGTATGAGAAGAGTCTAGTTTGTTCTTTGGTTTTAGATATTTAAATTACAAACAAAATCATCTAAGAAATGGGGAGTATGGGTACTTTATCAATATCAATTTAAACTGGCAGTATAAAAAAGTTACGAGCAAAGAAAGAATCTGGCCATTAATGTATCTGACTAGCGGAAAGGCATGTAATAATATGATATATATATATCTGTACACTGAGACCAAAAAAATGCCAAAGATCATTTTCCACTCTAATAGGTAATTGTGGGTGTATTGTGGATATACAAGTGAACTTCTGCAAATGTTGTCAAAGCTCAGGGGTCCCGATAAGCTGATGCAATATAAAAGATTTGGATATTGTGCGGGAACAATAAATTCTTTGGATGTGCCTCAAATACTAAAATAGAACTACTATGCTTACTGATTCGTTTTGGATATTTTTTAACAGTTCTTTTCGGGTATTTTTGTCAGTTTTATTACGAATGCTTAGAGAATTGTGGTTTCTTTATAAAATGCTCTTGCATTTTTGGTTCTAGTCATTTGTTTAAAAGTTGCATACGGAGTAAAAGACAGGGTTTGACTAGAGTACATATAAACGACTGTATATATTTGTGAGCAATAGTGGGAAATAGGATAAAGCACCATCTTAGCTTAGGACCTCTTCATCGTTAACGAAAGGATTTTCTTATTAATCTGCCTAAAGGGTAAGTAAAGATATAGGCTGCACATCAGTTATACTTAAAAATGAATGTTGAAACCTTTACAATCATAATGTCTAGTTGCAACAGAACTGCTTATTTTTATTTAACGCCGTTATGACTTTTCGACCTTATGCCTTGTATATTACATTTGACACGTTTAATAAATGAGTCAGTCTGCTCTGTTCTGCGCAAAACAAAAGTAGAAACATAAAGAAATGTAATTTGTGCGCGTGTGTGTGTGAATGAAAAGCTCACTTTAAAGCACGTTTTCGTGAATTCTCTATAATGTTTATAAAGTTTACACAGATGTATTTGTTTATGTAGCAGAATACAGTTTTGCAGTATATGGTGATGTTATACTTTATTTCAAACGTAAGCTCTGCTTCAGTCTTTAACTCATCCGTTTTCTTTATTATAGACAAATATTTTGCATTACTTATTTACTTTAGAGCTAAGTATAGGTAAGGTACAAATCTTATATTATAAAATCCACAAAAATATGTTTAAGTGGGTGTAAGTAAGGAGATACTGACTTGAATGTCGTATACTTGACCTAGAACACAACAATCCTTTCACCGGAATGATGACGGCAAATGCTTGGTTCAATTTGGGCAAACTTTTGTGTAAAATTCGCAGGAGACCAAGTGGGGACGTTCCGGGGCATTAGGACTTTGGTTAACATGTTCAGCTCAGTCCAAACTTGTTTGCCAATACGTTGACCAAGGTATAACTAGGGCTGTGGGACTGCGGGACTGCGGGACACTTCATAGGTTTCACGCTTCGGTACTTTGTTCTATCTGAACAAATTTGATGAATTTTATGTGTTTATATATATATGTTAAGATCAGAAAATAAAATGTAAAAAAAAGTATTTTGTCTTATTGCTGGTCTGTTCAATACTACAAAACAGTGACAGGGTTTCAAATCGCTTAAATCAATGTCCTATTCTCAAGTTACCTTTAAACTACATTTGTGTAAATGTTTCACAGTGTCCCACTTCTGGTAGTTTCGGATTCACTCGCAAGTATAAATTGTCTCAAAGCTGATAGAAGTACCAAGGAAACATTTTCAAGTCTATGCGTGTTGTGGAAAATGTTCTGTCTCTTCTGTGTCCTCTTCTCATTCTGCAAGTAGTGGAGCATAACACAGCGATGAGAGGGTAGCCCATGCAACACACTCATAAAAATGTGGAAATGCATATTCACGAGGACCTTGTGGAAAACGGGCGTTCTTCTGCTTCTCCTTTGTCCGCCACTCGTCAGAGGTGAAGACATAACATTCAAAATTCAGTAATGAGTGTCAAGATCTTTAATTTGAACCCAACAAGTTATGAGAAATAGTTTGCATCTGTTAAAATAAGGCTGTATATACAGCAGTAATAAGTGTTTGATATCATTTTTTTAATGAGGCTTGTAAAACGTACATTGCATATAACTTTATAACTGCAATGCGCTCTGGCTTAAAACATTTTCTTTTTTCTTTAATTTTGTAGCAGTCAAACATGATCAGACATAAAAGATCTTCCATCTAAGTGTTGCTGGAGTTGTCTCACTAGCACTTACTTTTCGCAACTAGTATTCACAACTGTTGTAACCAAGTATTCAAATATCTAACACAAATATCTAATCTGTATGAGAAACAAAAGACAAAGAAGCCTTCTCTCTTACTTATTCTGTCACACATATATATCTATACACACCGGTTCGTGTGTTAATGGGTTTTTATGCGTTTTGGTGTTTATAGACTGAACGCTAATTGTGCCTTCATATCTACATTTTTAAATCTCAAAATAGATTATATCAATTTCGATTTTGTATATTTTACAGATATCAGTCTCTCGCCGTGTGGTGTTGGCGGAGTTCAGGAAATATTAGCTGACCAAGAAACACACTTCACTTGCACAGGTGATAAGGCAGCTCAGTGGACATTACATTCACGCGGACATACAATCGTTTTAGCACAATATGACAAACAAGTCGCGCAGTTGGAAACAATTGATAAACTTTTCCTCGGGAGGATTATTGATGCTCACAGCTCCAGTATGGCCATCAAGCCTGTGAACAACGCTAAGGTATACAATAATATCAAGCTTCTGAACGGCAGTCTGGAGTGTAGTCTTACAGGTGAAGACAACCAGTCAGCTACCTGTGGTCTCAACTATGTCTGTAAGTAGTCTCTGTTTTCTCCATTCATAATTTGCGTAAAGAACAGCTGCATTTAACACATTCCCACATTTTTGTTACTGTCATGGAATTTGATAACTCTCAAATGTATCTCAAATATTGGGTGAATAGGTCAGGGTTAGAAAACACATAAAAAGTAAAGTTTCGCATAGCCTAGTAGCCTTAAGGACAGTAAAACTATTTAGTTGTTTTCCATGTATATCGCACGACATGTAGAGGACAGAGCCCTCTCCTTCTACAAACCCTTTTTAAGTAATTAGGTATCCATATTTTGCTGACTATTAGTGGGGAGGTTTTTCAGCAACAGCGATAAAGGCCTATATCAGATGAAGATTCGCTAAATCGCATAAGGATTTCGTAACACACTGACATTGCTAAGTGCTCTTTCCTGGAGGACTCGTAATTTTATAGTAATGCTTCACATTCTGATACTCGACTTCACTAACAGACTGGAACTGGTGAACAATGTTTATTTCCGGGTTTTCACGCATTTGTAGTAAACTTGAATCATGTAGCGAAATTACTTTTTAAGTTCATGAAAATGTCTTCAAAATTTACACTTTTATTTTTTCACTTTATTGCACATTAATATGTATTTTTTTCTGCTTCCTTCCACTTTTGTTTTTAAAGTTGTTCGTAAGCTTGGTGTATCTTAGTTACTTTTCACTCAACAGTTCCACCACAAGACGTGTCATGCACAGCAGTAAATTCCTCGTGGTCAGTCAGTGTGTCGTGTTTCATCAAGACTGTATATTCCTCGCGGAAAAGTTATACATGTCAGCTGATCCGCTTGAAAGATAAGGTAAACCATAATTTTTATCTTTAATGCATTTTCTCATTATCAACGGTAGCTTTATGTACACATTTCGTATTCGACGACGACGATGACGATGATGACGACGATGATGAATGATGATTGAGGAGGATGATGATGATGACTGAATTTGTAGAACACATTGCCAGTGTAGAGAGGAGCCTAATGCGCTGTTAACGAAAGATTACAAAAAAAAACATACAGCCAAATATATAAAGGAACACAGGCGTCAGAAAACGACTAACACTGTGGCGAACATGAGTGAAATAAAAATATCAATTTGTAGAACCATACGATGAACGCAAGAATTTGCTTGCTGCTTAAAAATATTTAATAACAAAATGGTGCTTTGAGACTGCAAACAAAGAGACAGTCCACAAACAAGAGGCAGAGAATTACCAACAGTGCTTCCAGTAAAAGTATAGGAGATTCTACCAAAGTTCTCCCGTCTGATATCTGGTAAAAAGAAGATTTCAACACAAGTAGACTGTAAAGACCAAGTCTGGTGGTAAGGAGTCAGCAGTTCAGACAGGTTTGTTTGGACAAGGCCGTGAAGACAACTGTAACACAGTGTGATGATCATGTAATCAACTCATTACTGGCAGTAAGTCAGGCTGTGAGAGGAAGGGTGTGGCGCGGTTTGCTTTTTGCCCCTACAACTGCAATATATTTCGAAAAGACAATTCAAAGTGAAAGTTACTTGGGTATAGATGTGATAAAGGTGATAATTACAGAATTATTGTACGTTTTTAATATAACGCCTTATAGTGATTATCAGGTGTTTATTTAAAGTCTGATGAGCAGTCAGTGAGGAAGCAAGTTATGATTGCAGTGTATATGTTTGGTAAATAATGGAGAAATATAATCGCATATTACAGTCAGAAATACATATATATATATATATCAATTTTATATACTACTCTGCAATTAAAATAGGATTCAATTTGTGTCTTGCAAATGGCATAAGCGTAGTTTTTCTTTAAAAAATTATAAATTCTTTTCACGACTAATGAACTGTTCCTATTTTCTGTTATCTCCAAACATGATTATAATAGTTATCAATGATGTTTTCTAGTAGACGTGTAACGTGACACTTCCTAAAAATTAATGTAAATACAAATAATATCACCTTTACTAAATTGAACGCTTTATCGTGTGTAGTTGAATTAAACTGTCTACGCAAACACTATTAGTAAAAAGGCCGATTGAATAGTAAACGGAGATAAAACAATCATGTATGTAATTCACACAGTAGTGTCGTTGAAAGCAGTTGTGATGTTTTTCTTTCAGTTAAAGAATGAAACCCTGGAAAGTGTCTCAATGGTGACATCCCCAACCAGCGAGAAGATCGGTAAGAGTGAAGTGAAGGTCTCAGGCTCCTGTGAGTTCAGCACAACCCTCCCACCAGAGGAAGGAACCTATGAATTTTTTGTGTCTGTCTCACTGGGTGGGCGTCATTTTGGAACCAGTGACAAGCGATTGACTGCTGGTAACAACATACTTGTTTTCTCTTTTAGTTAAAATAAATCGTGCACTCTGATCAATATCCGTAAGCCATCAGAGATGCCCATGCTTATACACGCGAGCGCACGCAAACACACACAAACACTTTTTCTCTCAAGTATACATATATATATATGCATATAAACGCACTCATTTTAATGCACACCCCGATGTTAGGAAACTTTCTTCTATTAAAAATCCCTTTATGTTTCAACGACATTATCTTGTAAATCTCTTAACTAAACATAGGGCAGAGCCATAGCCGAAAAATAGGTGAATTATGATAGGTTTCTGCATAGCTTTGCATTAATATTTTCTTCTCCTTTTGTTTGCTTCCTTTATTGTTTCTCAGTCTTTCTGTCTCACCCATCTTCTCCACGTCGCTTAGCTGTTTCTGGCTGTACTCGGCTTCAAAATTGCACTGCCGATCTCCGAATCCATGAAGAAAGCATTTAGATAATAGAACACAGGACATTGAAAGCAATTACTTAGCCAGTTTGTCTCCACCATCAGTCAGCAACAAAATATTAAGGTTAGAGATGGTTAGAGAGCTGTATTTACGGACAGTTGTAACTAAACGATTGCTGTGCAACCGTAAATTTTCAGCTACGCCCATTTATGTTTCACGTGCTTTTTCTTTTCAGTTGACTAATACTGCTGCTGTGAACGCTGAACTAGACTGGTAAATGTTGACAATTTTTTTCTTCAGATATATATTTTTCTTTAAAAGTGGTTTTTTTTTTCTTTTTAGAACCAGCCGAGTCTCCAACCATATCCTGTGAACCACATTCCTACGTATTAGAAAACACTAACATCACATGTACCTGTAGAACCACTAGTCTGGGACATCCTGCAGGATACCTGCGATGGACCAGAGGTAATCAGACTAACAAAGAGACGTTAGTCAAAGAAGTTTCCACACCACAGGCACTGAGCCATACTCAGTTCCTGACTCAGTCAGACCACAGTAAGACTTGGTTCAGATGTGATGTCGTTTGGGGAACTCAGGAGATTTTTGGAAAGAACTACACGGCTAATGTGGGATGTAAGTGCAGAATTGTTTGAATGTTTTGTTTTATGTTTTAGAGCAGGTAAAGTTTATTAAATAATGAAGATAGTGTTTACATAAGTGTGAACAGCATGTGATAGCTGAGAAGAAAGCTACAACTCTATATTAGTGTGATTATGGTGTGGACTGCTTGGTTTCTTGTTTCAACAGCTGCAGAATCCTGAATAATATAAAACAGTTTGCCTTAAAAACAATTTGCTTGCTGAACACAGCCATGGCTATATAGATCGAAATGAAGTTTCCCTGCTTATCACTTTCGACATTTATGTAAGTGGGCTGATCAATGAAAGCTGAATGAATAAGGAAAGATTGATTAACGATGATTTATTTGATTGATTAATAAAAAATAACAATAATAATATTTTTGAATTTTACAGGGAGAAATAAAAATAAAAAGTATGGAAAAGAAAAATATGATTGAAACGACAAAAAGATATATATGGTTTAAAACTTTTTTTTTTTAGTTTTGAACTTTCAGTTATGCACACTGATACTTTAAGATGTGCTCTCCCATAAAGCTCAGAACATAAAATCATCACTGGTTGCCAAACCCTTCATGCGTTATTTACGAGTTTCAACTAGTAATACAAGTAATAATAACATTAACGAGCTGCGAGTCAGGATTCGATACTATTTGGAACATTTGAGAAGTTCTTTATTCGATGTAATTTGAATATGGCGGATGAAAACATGGAAAAAGAAAGAAAATTATAAAATAGCTTGACATGGAATACTGAGGGTGTTACTCATAAATAAAAAGTGCATTCAAAAATGTATCTTGTATTTTTTAGCGAGCTATTAGCCATCGAAGGCAGTTGGTGTTGTCTTTTTTCTTAAGTCTCCGACGAATCAGATGTCCAATTAGGAGAATGTATTGCTGAGGATTGGTAAATCACTTTTCACTAATAAATAAGTTTCTTATTCGCCACAATATTTAGCAGTCTGTAGAGAATAGTGAGTAGGTTTCAAAACATTGGACCATCGCGTATATCAAAATTGTGAGATCCCACCCTGTCTATATCTGTAGAAAGTTTGCCGACACTTGTTATTACAATCATTAGTTTGCGAAAGTCTTAGACCTGTGACAAGAATTGTTTGTTTCCCCTTGTCTGTCCACATGGTGGTGTATATGTCTGTATTAGAGTACACTTGTATGTCTCCGTATGTGTATTTGTATAAACAATGTCAGTCCCTTAAAATGTATCAGAAGTAAATTTGTGGCTTTTTAAGGTAGTTTTCAAAATATGTTTACAGTTGCCCCTAAAACGCCAAGACTATCTGTTACCGGTGGTGATGGAAATGCAACAGTTATGGAGAATTACCGAGTACACCTCAGGTGTCAATCAGACGGCCGACCCACACCAAACGTCTCCATCTCTAACAACGACAACCACACCGTTATCGTCAGAGCCTCGTCTCCTGTAAACTATACTTTCGTCGCTCGCTGTGAAGACACAGCCACATACACGTGCTCTGCGTGCAATGTATTTTCACCTCAGTCAGTAGTAACAACCTCTTTCAACCTTGATGTTCAATGTAAGTTAACAATACTACTAGTAAATTTCAAGTAGTTATTGTTTTAAATCAGTTTAACTTCAATTGTATAACACGGGATGTTAACAACTTTAAATTGTGGTGCACAGTTTACTACTACATTGAATTTTAAAAAAATTGTATTTACTTTGTGCATTTTGTCAGGTAAACCTAGAAGCATTTCAGCCAGATACATCGGCAAAGTCCTGTTTAAAGATCAAACAGAGACTATAGCCTTTGACATAATCTCTAACCCGGCGCCCCATCAGACCAACGTGTGGTTTTTAGGAGCAGAGCCCAACAGCAGCAGCTACTGGCAACTAAAGGAGAAGTCGGCAATGAACATTACCTGTACATCTTACACAGACAGAACATACTTGGTGAAGTGTACTCTCACAGTCTTCAACATCCTACCATGTTCTGGTTTCTTCAAGGTGCAGGTCATTAACAAACATGGAGATGAAAATTTCACTGTTGAGATCATCGCGACAGGCCGGACACGTACGTTGAACTTTTACTCGCCTACAAGTATTTCTCTATCAGTTCCAAAAGTGGTTCAGTTCAGTAGTTCAATCTCTGTCCCTCGCTATTTTTCCCCATGTTCGACTCCTCCCAGTCAGGGTTGATACAAAAATTAGCAAATAGCAGGTCCAAAAAATTACCCAACTAATTATATTTTCTACAGAAGAAATGGGTGAAGATGAAACAGCACAACAACATATCGCCATTTTATCTGGAGTTGCTGCAGGTTTCGTTTTCATCGTAACGGTTGTTGTAATCGTCGTGAAAATCTGGAAAAAGAAGAGTAAGAAAGGTATGCATTTAGCCTTATTTGAATAGCTGACGAAAGATACATGTGGCTAAACATTGCACCAGTACTATTATCTGAAGATAGGGTTGTCGAGTGGTTAAAACAGGTTTCGATAGTATTTTGAAAAAGCGCATTTCCCTTCAGTTGATCCATCTTTGAAATGAGTAACGGACTCGGTATCGGATTGGGGAAGGTAAACTCCTGATAAATAGATAACTGATTCTCTGTGATCAGACCTGCGTAGGTTAAAATGGAACAAACGATGATGTGTTATTTGTCAGCACAGCAGTTCCTTGAGCATGTGTGTGTGTGGTGGGTGTGTGATGTGTGTGTGTGGTGTGTGTGTGTGTGTGTTTTTTTTTTCCAATGTTACAGAATCGTCTGCATTTTCAGTGTAAGTTCCAAGGTTTTACTAATATCTTCCATTTAAATCAAAAGCAAAACCATTTACTTGACTGTCTTCATATGAAAAAAATCTATTACTTGAAAATGTTGGATAGCTTATTCATGACTGATTTCCTTGTTTTACAAAGTCTATACGGATTGGATACTCTATTTCTTTGCCCTAGTTCCAACGTTTTTCGCACTAATGCGTACAAAGTATACTAAGTTTACATTTCGTCTATTTAATGCTGATGATAAACCGATCCATCATTGACCATTGACAATCCATCATCATCATCAATCATCAATCATCATCATCATCATTTCAGGTCAGCAGCTACTTCACGAATTCTCTATAGAAGCAGAAGAGATGAAGAAGGTAAGGTTCGTGATGTCAGCGTTTACATTAATGAGTGTTTTGTACTTCACAACAAATATGCAAACACAAGCTTTTATTTCATACTGAACAAACATAAATTAGTATAATTTATATTCATATTTTTGTAAGTGTGAATTGCACTCGTACGCTTTCACACACATGTATAAAACAATATACTCTTTGTCGTGAAAGAGTGGGATAGGGCTGTAGTGTGGGTTTGTAGATCTATTTTACTCTAGATATGACGTAATTTCTCTCTAGAAATTACGTCATTTTTACGTCATTTACGCGTGTGCGGGTGGGAGCGTAGGCTCGTGGTGGCTGAGGCGTGATTGGTTGTGGTGTGTCAGGTGGTATGACTGGCCAACAAGACGGTTAATTGACTGAAAGATCGAGTTACAAGCTGAGCGTTTTGCCTTGAAAAGAAAGATCTAGACGACAACCTGTGCTTTTGTGCGAAAACCTGAGGGGAAGACTTCCGTGACTTTCGTGTCGCAAGTCTTTGTGTGCAGTTGTCCTTCCACCAAGCTTCAGACGAAATAACCTCTGAGCGAAAAAGGACATCGTCCTCGAAGGCAAATTAAGCCACACCGTCGTCCTTGGCGTGCAGGAGAGTAACTTCGCCTGATCTTCGTCGTAACGGCTAGCTGAGCTTCTGCTTCAAACCACGGAGAAAAGGACATCTCCCTAGATCTGAGCTAAGCCTCACCGTCGTACCTGCACGTACGCCAGAGCAACTTTGTTCGACCTAACAACAACTCAACAAGTTGCTCCGGCCACCGGGATCGGTGCGGTGTTCCACGCGGAGGTCGCCAGTAGTCCTGACGACCTTTTGAGGTGCACCTTCTTCATACTCCTCTCGTCGCGCACCAGTCAACAGAAGACCGAAGTCTGGAACAATATTTCTTCTGTGGCGCGGCGAGAGAAATTTCCATACGACGCTAGCCAGTGGACAATACCAGTGACCGTTGTGTGTGTGTGTCCTGCGAGACAGTCCCTACACAACCAAAGCTTGACACAGCTAAGTGGCGTATGCGTAAGGAGTGTATGGGGAGAGTGTGCGAGCAGAGAGGTGTGTGATAATTAATTCTAAGGTTAGATCTGGCTCACTCGCTATCTGGACCAGGAGTAAGGGAAACATTTAGATACCGGGACGACCTTTAGAACGAGTTAGGATAAAGAAAAACGTAGTATATAAACCTTCCTGTTCTTGTGTATTCTTTCTTTGTCGTTTGGCAATAATAATTAACGTTCTTTTAACACCCTAAATTGCCTTGTGTTTTCATTGGGGTATGCGTGCTTGGGGGCTCGAGCTAACTAAAAGTTGATAATTAATAAGCAATTTAGTGTGGTAGCACGCGGTAAGTGTCGACGGGATTTGGTGGGGGTATAGACGGTGTGTTGAACCGGTAATAGAAATCGCACCCCCTACCAAATCTACGGACCTCGCCCCAGGTTTGCGACACTCTTAAATATGTAAGTGGTCGGAGCAGGAAAGTGCTAGCTGTAAGTCACAATTAATTATAGCAGATTTATTTTGATTTCTGCTTGATTACAAGCGGTAAAAGCTTAAGTTAGTCTAAATATATTCATTATCAGTATTCTTACTTAATTATTTCTCCAACAAATTGTTTTGTTTTTCGAAAAAAATAGCTTATTCTTAAAGCAAGTCTCTTGCATTCTCTTTCTTTGAACGATCAAGGGAAATAACTGGACTTGAAATTCGTGTAGTTACAGACAACAGGTACTGAAAAGTCACAGATTTAAAATCATTTAGTACTTTTATACATGGTACAAGCAGATTAGTATCCACAGTTTAAGCTAGATAGTGAGAATCAGGTCAGGATGTCTTCCTACTGGACCAAACGAAGTTGTTGCCTGTGCAAAAGAGATAATAAACAAAGAATGTGACTAAACCGGAAGCTCTGTCGTCTCATGCCTCGTTTTAGCAGTTAACTGGAAAAAAATCGTCTGCCAGCAGTCCAGTAATACAGTGATTCAACACACCACCAGCTTAATTTATTTTCTATTATTGCTATTGGTAGAGATTCATTTTCACGAGAAGGTAATGCGGTGTGTATTGATTCAAAACAAAGTTGTTTTTTTTTTAACTTTGATGAGATTCATGAAGACTCTGTGTGTTTTCTGTACTTGTCTTCTATTCGTCATTGGTATTATTGTTTATTCTTCCGTCCCTCGTGTGCTGTCCATGTCTCATTCCTGTCGTCAGCGCTAGGGAATAGGCCCCGCAGGAGTGTGAATATGCGCTATATAAATCTTGCGTGTTCGTATATACTGACTTACTTTGCCGTAAACTGCTCATGAAAAGTAATTAAGAGGTAGTGGAAGCAGGCAGTTCACCCTGAGTAGGCCACTGCATGGTGAAGGGGAGCAAAACATCCTTTCGCAGCCCTTTATCCGATTAATAATGTAGCTATGGAGTGTTCCAGTGACTTGAGTGGGTTTCGAACTAACGACCTTTTGCCACACCCCAACAGAGGCTCTCTTGACCCGACGTTAAGTCTCGTCCCGATGAACTAAGTTCACTAAATCTGTTACTGCCAGAGCTCAAGCAGGATAATGCCAGAAGTAAGCATTGGTCCTTTACTAAATTTTACTTTAATCGGTGCTTGAAAACAAGGGCTTTAAATAAGAAAATACTGAATTAGGATTTTCTGTAATCCACATGACCTGTGACTTTCACTTCACAAGCTGGTTTCGGAACCGTTCATCTGCTTCCTGTGACTTGTAGGGCATCTTTAATCTTGAAAGAAGTTGCAGGAAGCATTTCCACTTGACATTCACTCAGCATGAACAGGTGCTGCATAAGGCAATCAGTGGGGAGGGAACAACCTGCTCTATGCCCTAGTTTAACCCATTTTATATGCTGCTGTGGTCGAAGATTTTTTTAAAAAATTTATTATTTGCTGAGGAAAGAACTTCAGGTGTTTTGAGTAATCTACTCGTTTGCCAGTTGACACAAGCGTCAGATTAAGTTAATACACACTCAGTAGCTGTGACCGCTATACAAAGGATATATTATGGTATTTAAAAACATCAATAGCTACAGTCAAGGAAACATCATTGCATCTGAAAGTTTTGATAGTTGAATCAAAGGAAACATCACTGAGTTTGAAAACAGTGACTGCGTTGACGACTGATTACTGTGTTTGACATCCATGATAGCAGCATTAGTGACATTACAGTGAGTGTAGTCTCTCAATAAGTCATTATACACAGTTACTACACAATAGTCTTTTATAGACTCTCGTGTGTGTGGAATACAATGTAGCCAACAGGTCATTCGAACAATGCTGAAACACAAGTTTACTCAGTGGGGGATAAGGGGAGGTGGGAAGTAGGAGGATGGTTACAAAACAGAGACAGTTGTCTCGCTCGTCTACAGTGCGTGTGCCGCGGAAATTGTCTTCTTTATCATGGCAAAGGAAAATCCTGGAGGAAGTCTACAGTGCTGTACATATGTATTTACTGTTAACAGATATGCATGCGAAATGATCAATCCTCATCAATAAAATTATGAATTTCCTGGCCTATGTTTTAAAATGTGTCGTTTTTGACTAACTGTGAGGTGGAAAATGTGCCTTTTACTGTTCTTCAAATAAGTCAATAACAAACAACACACACACATACACATGCTCTCGTCTTTTAGATAATGATCTAAGTAAAAGCAGTTCTCGTCAAACAAGCACCCATATCTATCGTAGAAAATTTGCTTCGCGGGCACTCGGTGCTCGTAGTGATTTGTTTTCACGCGGCTCCGTACCTTCTTAGTGAGTAGATTAAACACTTGCAAGAATCACTTTTTTATAGCTTGCACCAAAAATTTTCCTTTCGATGGATTCCCAACGCAATTTTTGTTAAAAATGAGTAAAGTCTAAAAGCAGGAAGGTATGGCAGATGAGGATGACACTGTCTGGCGACTTGTAATCACTTCTGTGGAAAGCTGTTGAACTGTGTCGTGTAGTCGCGGTATTACGTCTGTTCTAGTTGTCTGTTTTCTTTTGATTCAAGAAATATGGCCTCTTAAGAAATGACCGAAGGAAAGAGGAAACAAGAAGCTATAGCTCCGAAGATAGTATGTTGAGCACTTCCACTCAAAACACCACAGAGTCCCAAAGGATAAAAGTTAATATCGACAAGACTCAAGTAGTTTGGATAGGTAGCATGAAAAATACTATATGAGAGACAGAAATTTCTAATGGGCCCCAGAAAATTTTAATATTCTGGGTATTAAATTTTCAGTTACCTTGGAGGAAATTGTTAACTTAATTTTCTGGACAAAATACAGGAAATGAAAAAAAAAAATCTTACATCTTAGGAAAAGAGACATTTAACACCCCTGGGGAAAAAAACAGTAGTGAAATCTCTCGTTATAGCTAAGATAGTTCACCTGCTAACTACCTTACCTGACCACCCACCTATGGACTTGATACAAAGAATTAATAAGAAACTTTTTTTCCTTTTATTTGGAATGGAAAGCCTGCAAAAATCAAAAGAGCTGGAAGTTGTAAGCAATAGCAGAAGGGGGGGGGGACTAAATATGCTGAATCTTAATATAGACACACTTAAAATTAGCTGGTGAAGATCACAATCCCTGCGAGTACTCAGCCCGCTTATGGTTAAATCACTCTACAGGTTCCTCTGCGCCAACAGCCCACGGGTGATGCACTTCTGTACCCTGTGTAGTTTCTTAGTTTGTAACCACTGATATGTGAATGCATAAAAATAAATAAATTTGCATGTCCAGCTACATGCCATACAGTGATACCTCGGTTCTCGAACGCCTTGACTTTCGACCAAATCGGTATTCGACCAGGAAATTCGAGAAAATTTTGTCTTGGAATCCGAACAAATATTTGGAACTCGAACATCCGAACGTCCGAGATGAGCCGAGATGAGCCGAATGGCGTTCATTGGGCCCAGCGCGCCTTGCTTGCGTCATCAGTGTGAGTGCAGAGAGAGAGAGTCACGTTTTTGTGGAGAGAGTCATGAAATGTGTGCAAAATGGGCAGAAATCGCAAATTTTGTTGAATAACATCACCCTGATAGAGTGGTAGCAAATAGAGCAGTTAACATTTTTAATGACAATGTTATGTCCACTTTCCGCAAAATTTTGCAAAGGAGAAAAAAACAGCAAACAATTGACAAATTCTTCCGTAAAGAAATCAGACAAGCAACTGCAGAGCAAGATTCTGATTCTCCTCAGCAAAAGATACAGAGAACAGAAACACCCGAAGAGCAGTTACCCTCTGTTTTTATTGAAGAGGACTCCCCTTCAAAACAATAACAATCCCCCTTCCCTCCTCCCTCCACATTCATTCCCTCCTGCCATAAAGTTTGGTACAGGTACAGTAAATGAAACACAATTTACTGTACTGTACAGTACATTTTATTTTTTTTTTTTGTTTTAATAAATACACTTTTATTTGTTATTTCTTGTTGAGACTCATGTTTTTCTATATATTATATACAAATTAGGCCAGTAAATAGGCATTTTCTGGGGCTTGGAACGAATTAATCCAGTTTCCATTATTTCCTATGGGTTTCATTGCTTCGGTTCTCGAACAATTTGGTTCTCGACCGTCCTCCTGGAACGAATTATGTTCGAGAACCGAGGTATCACTGTATTTTATACACGCATGAATAATAAACTGTCTTTGGTTTAAAGGTCCATTAAATTAGCTTTCCTGTAAGAGTTAGCCTAGTCTAGTTGTATCTCTTGTATCTTCCTTCCTTATGGCAAATTAATTATTGTCAAAGGCTTTCACAGCCTTTTCGTACTAATTCATTAAATTACTTAAATTCTAGTTAAATGTTTTTTTTTTTCTTATCTAAAGCTACCTATAATATTATACATAATATCCGCAGGTGACTGGAGAACGCTATTATCTTAGGTCTAACGGATTAAATATTACAGGATATTATAAAATATGTGATAATGAGTCTAATTAATAAAAGTCATACGTGTTAAAGGGAGTGTTAAAGCATATTAGAAATCACAGTGTGGATTTAAAAAATTTTGTTTAAACTATGCTTTAGTGGGTGTTTAAAAATACTTAAAATAATTGTAATGTTATAAGTTTTTTCAAAACGATTCTTTCATAACAATTTGAAAATGATTTCGAGCAGAAAGAAATTGTCATTTAATCTACTGGGCAGCTCAAGAGTGGGTTTAAAACCGCTACTAGAATGAATTGTAGATCGGGCATCATACGACAGATCATGAACGAAGACTTAACCACTTAATAAAAGGGAATTATATTAAGCCTTTACCTCATTAACTAGTCACTCACCGTAGCTGACCTCAGCTGTGAAATTCTCATCACCGTCTTCATTGATGATTTGCACATTGTAGGTAATACCGAATATTGTCAGAGTGAACTTGGATAGATAACTTCGCTCAGCAGAAGCTCTGCTTGTGACAGTCTTCTCTGAATCTTCGACATTTTCTTGTAAAGGCTCACTGCTGTTGGTGACCATTGGTTTCACATACCACATTACAGTGTTGCACAAAAATGTTACAGATGAAAATACTTTGCTAATGGTATCATTTATTTGTATATTTTCAATATTTTGATCCCTTTTGATTTCTACTTCAATAAACTTTAATTTGCAAACACTTGCATTTTTAGTTTTGTAGCATTGTCTTCTTTTCTGCAGCTATACATTATAACATGTTTTTAAACCTTTTTTGGATAAAATTTGCATTTTTCTGACAAAAAATAAATTGGGATACACTAAAACAGCACCTAAAATACCAATAATACAACTAGGGAGCACTCAGAATATATCTAAAAGCATGTGGTACCTACCAGGGAAACATGTATATTCATCCAAGAATCACCACAAATATACATGTGTGACACAGAGGTCTATACCACAGTTAGATGATAACAAAGACATCTATAGCCCTTTTTTTCCTTCAGGCCTGGGCCCCATGTTACATTGGCAATACCAAGTTAATGACACAGGTCCCATGTCTTCAGTCTTCTTGTGCTGCTTGGGTTAGCTTTGGTAAAAATCACATTCTGCAGTCTGCCTAGAATAATTAAACTTAACACGTCTTATAAAAGAGACTCGGTGATCAAATAATATGTTCTATGATTATTTTAACTGACAGAAATTTTCTCCTAAAAGTGTTTCTTAAAAACCAAACACCTCTCGTTTACTCACAGTAGAGTATTGCCTCCCTTTGACTACCGAGACAGTGTAAGGGATGTAACTCGTCATGCCTTATGTATTGGCAAGGGCTGTCACAGTCTTTAAGTAGGTAATTCGTTAAATAAATACTCAAGTCTGTAAAAACAATTAAAATATCTTCACAGCTATTTTTCTGATGTAGTGTTGGTTATAATATCCTAGAAAAATATGGCGTTCGAGAGAACGTGTTTGTCTAACATCTACCAAATAAAATGTTATCGGCGTGATTTACCGCAGCTTGCTACCCCGGCCTGACATACCCGGTTGGGAGACGCATTAAGTACACTTGGGACTACGTCTTCTAGATCGTTGCAAACACACACATGCACCAAGCACGCACGCACACACACACAACTTTATTACAATCTTACAGACTGTTCATGTACATACCCACGCACACGTGCAGCTTCATTATAATCCTGCAGACCGTGCATACACAGACACCACAAAACATGCGTCGTTTATTTAAAGAAAACACAGGTGAAAACACATCACCTGTCTCAAAAATAGTTCAACACACCAATGTCCTTAAAAGGTTATGTTTTCGTATTTATCCACGTAGAATGCTTTATAATACTCTTCTGCATACTAAACAACATTAACATTTTTTAATGAATGCTCAGTTAGCCTAATCAGAAATCCCAATCAGAAAACAGTGAAAGAAATAAGACAAACAGTGCATGTGTTAGATGTAAGGGCATACTGTTCATTGTAGAAGTGGGCAGAAAAATAAAGCGACAGTTTAATCAAGTGCATGTCGACACCGTGTTCCGCTGTTAACGAGGCAAGTAGAGATAACGCTGTGACAGGTAAAAATAATATGCACTGGAGGACAGGCGACAGTTAAGAGAGCATATGCCCCAATGGGGCTTGCGGGGTTTCTCGTGACAAAGCAGGTCTAGGCTTGTTGTTCGCTAAAGATCTCTCCTCTGAGAAGTGGGCTCTCATAGTGCTCTAGGCTGTTGAGGTGAACAGGTAAGAAACAGTGCGGTGAGCTGATAGGGAACATTAAGTTACCTGAGAGAGGTGGTAAGTAAGCTCAATTATACATATGTTACACTTAGGGTATTGAACGTTGAAAATAATGTTCAATTTTCTCTTACCTTATGAATTGTAGTAAAAGAACGATATTTTAAATAAAATAATTTAATTAAAGAACACCATCTTTAGCAGATAACTGATGATCTGTAAATAACTCAAGTTTACTTTTTAATGCGCAGTATTTGAAACCTGTCAAATAAATTCCACTGCATTAACAAATCAAGGAAAGAAACCCACTTCTTTGGTCAAGTATATTTTCAAGATTTATTAGCTTTCACAAAAATGTACTTCCGCAAACAGTCGAGAGGGTACGAAGATACACAAATAAAAAATGGCTTCTGTGTGTGTGAGCGATTGCACGTATGTGTGTATGAAAACGCGAAGTTGTGTGCGAGAGAGTTTGTGTAGGGGGTGGGTGGGGGAGATGGGAGGGAGGTTCCGAGCGTGCATGTCTGTTTGTGTGCCTGTGTGCGTGGGTGTGGGAGACAGAGAAAAAGCTACCACAGATCTCTCGATGGTTTGCCGAGTGCAGATTTTTAAACACGTCATGGCAGTTTAGCCCAGAGTTGTTGAGTGACTTGGCAAGCCGTCAGACTTTTTTTTTTGATAAGCTGTTTCTTTATATTCACAAACCTTAATTAGGGAAACTGTTTGCATGTACCTACCTGCAATAATCTCAAGCAACTTGTGCCAAACCTCTTTTTCTAGTGTTTGTAGGTTTGTTAGGATGGCGACGACTTGGTTTCTTTTCTGGGATCTCATTAATTTTCAGTAACCTGGTGTTATAAAACAAAAGCTTTATTTAAAAAAAAATTACTGTAAAACACCTTATCTCATCCTATTGGCGTTTTAAAAACTTTTTCCTCAAATTATCGACAGAAATCAAACAATTCCAATTACCATTAAGATAAAACATAAATACAGTTATAAGTATAACTAATGTTACTTTCCATTATCTCAGATAAATATCCGTTCATATGAGCTCACCACAGGTTCTCAGTGTTTAACTTGTCAGTTCTAGAATACTATGTAGTAGAATTCATCTTTATGCATGGATTGTCGAATACCTTTGGATAATTGACACCTGTATAGTAGTTCTACCTGGCACGAACCCTTTTAAATGCCCACATGTCATTTAAAAATAATTCTTACTACATGGAAAGACATGGGCTTATAATTAGATCAGCAGTGCCTGCTGAATATTGAGAGGCGAAAGGAAAGTACACACCCACACGTAAGTGCAGGTAGCGTGGAAAGTACATGGAAAGGACACTCACATGATTAGATGGTAAACTAGATTATGATTGTGATTGTCTGATGAGAAGTGACAATATAAGTGCAGCACTGGTACGAAGCTCTGTCGGTCATTGCCACGAAGTCCTTCGAACGGTGAGTATTCATCTCTTAGTCCTTGAGATATTTACAGGAAATGAAATGAACCAATATATACTGTTTTTAAACGTCTACGATTCTCCCTATGTATAGATATCACTCGACCGAAATTAATGCGACACGGGAATTCTGGCTCTCTGAACACAAATGTTATAAAAATTATAAAATGGACATTAAAAAGCAGTATTTCATTAATGTTATACTCAGCATTCAAAAGTTCTTGTTTCTTGCCCAATAAGTTGTTTATTTTGTGTCATTAAGGTTAGCTGCATAAGATCCCAATATTGCAAGTAACAAAACTTTCACTACTTTTAGTTTTTAAGTTTTAGAGATAATAATACAGAGTTCTGAATACTGTTCACTTGACAACAATAGCATTAAAAAGGAGTCAAGCGATCAGAAGGAGGTATAAAATAAATATCTCCAGAAAAATGTTAATATTTTGGAACTAGGTGCACAACGCATTTCAAGGCGCTAGACAGCTGGCTGCACGTGGCTGTCAGTCAAACTCCTTGTATTTAAAGACCAGTTGAGCTGACAGTTTTATTTAGCCATCCAGCTAGAGACAAGCAGCGTGTTGTGCCCCTGGACCCTATGTTCTTCTAGGATAATTTCGGTCAGTGTGCCTTTACAACAGATGGATGTATTGCATGCAACAATATACTGAACTCGGATCGGGTCATCCTTACTAAAATTATACTTAAAACCGCAGCTAAAATTTTATATTAGCCATCCTCTTTAAAACTTCACTAAATCTGTCACTTGTCAGTTGTATTTCAGAGTAAAAGCTTTCAAACTCGTAAAAATATCATTACACAAGTAACTTAAGTAATCTGATAATAAAGAGGCGAAAGACCCAAGTTTTGAGGCAAAAGAAATAAACCTCAGCAGGGTATCTAATTATAAGTAGCCTGCGATATTATAATCGGTTGAAATGAATATTTTAACAGTACTAAGTATCACTTACATTTTCATACCCGTATGTCACCCATCTTGTTAATGACGTGAAAACTTGTTCTAACTATAGCTAAACTAACTGTAGGTAACTACATGAGATAAAGCAAACAAGAGATCGTTCATCATCCTCATGTACTAGGTACATGTATATGACATAGCTCTAAGTTAAAATCTATGAAAACACGTGTTCCTGCTTTTTTTTCTTCTTCTTCTTCTTCTTCTTCTACTCTGTTTGCAGAGAGCGAATTAAAGCAACACTTTGATTTGTTTCAGGAAAAGCAACAGGGCGTGACCGATGTGTTCACCTTAGAGAAGACAGCTTTTAACCATACAGTTATTGTACAGACCTAGTGGCTCGTGTAATATGTTAACCCAAGCCGCCATACAGCTTTGACAGTGCGGAGGGTGAAGCACTCGAGCGAAAGGCAATGACTGTAGACAGAAGGCGAAAAAATTGTCCCGTACATATACCAGTCTGCATTTTTTTCTAACCTTTTATGGTTCCGTGCATTACTGTCATTTTTTATAAGAATAAAGTGAAATGCGACATGCGTGGGAATGACTCGACCTCGTGCTCTCGCGACTTTAGAGAGGCCAGGGGCTTGGAGGAGGGGAAAGGGAGGGAGGGGATCGTGGCCACAAATTCCTCAGAACATCTTTGATAACCAGTTATTTTCAGTTGAATTTAAATATCTATATAAATGTGGGGGAGGAGTTACAAGTCAGTTGGCTAAGCCCAGTACTAGACATTAGTTTTCGGTGATTTACGAACTGTTGTAGACCTTTACTCTTCTGCGTCAGTTTTTAAAACAGACCTGCTGGCAGGTATCCAAACCTGGAAGGTAACAGAATAGTTTTTAGTAATGTAAACAGACTGGGTTGGAGGGTGCGGTGTAGCTGTTGCAAAGAATAACCTGCGTAATTTTCTTACGGCCTTAATATTATATAATTTAGTGCATTTTTTTCCTAATGATTTGCAGAGCTCGGTGAAAGATACCTTTTCCCAAATCTAAGTGAATACATCGTTCCGCTCAGGAGATACATGCTTATAGAAACATCACCATGTACAAAAACAGGTCACAATCGTGACGTCACGTTTGTACACCAGCAGGCCTAATTAAGGTAATGTATTATAGTCCCAGCTCTCCCTTTGGCTGAGGCCTTGACAACATAAACGTACCAATGTACAATCCTGACGTCTCTGGTTTTAACCTCTTTTTTTTTTTTTTTTGAAAGGTGATGTTTGTAGGCAGCTATCTCGAGAACGGAAGGGAGGTATTCACCTACATTTGGGGGAATAGAATCTTGCACTGAGCTTTACCTATTCGTTTTACAACAATTATTTTCACTACCAGACTAGTCCATTAAGCATCGTCTTTAGTTCGATACCAAAACGCAGAGAAGAAATCTATGATTGTTACTTACGCTAAATCCTACTTCTTTCAGTGTCTAGTGCAAGACATACAGAAATAACGAGATATGGCTAGTGTCATTTCCTCGTCTGAATTCACCTGTGGGGTGAGTGAGATTTTCAAAGCATTGTCGCGGTAGGAGTGTACCGATGTCGGATCTGTTGTCGGTAAGACAGCCTACGTCGAGTCTCATACCTGTGACCAGGAAGCTTTTCAGCGGGCATTAGCCATCCCCAGACACCTACAGCTCCTGTTTCTCCACTGTCATGTCTACTTGGAAAATGAGCAAGAAGATCTAATCTGTAAAGATTTTTCGTTTAGAACAGAAGTAAGTAAAAGTAATCAAAAATATTTATTTGAAATTTTGTTAGTGTTGATTCTGCTTTGAATCGTCTCTATCAAGTATATGTGTTTGTCGAATGTATTACTCAATATGTGACATCAATGCATGAGATTTTCTTCTTGGGATGGGGGGGGGGGTAATTTTAGGACAGCTTATCAATAATATATGTCTATTCAAGAATTTATTTTGGTATTTTCAATAATATATAGTCTGGTATATTCATTTATGTACATTTATACTTTTTCAGCTCCACTGGATGAGCCATTCAATGAATAACTGACTGCAGCATACCGACCCAAAAATGTTGGCGTGTCATAAAACATTGACACTTTTGAAAATGCTCACGCGGATGAAACCATTAGCTGCTGAGTTTTGTTTTGTGTGTGAGAGAGTTTTTTTTTTTTTTTAAAGAAACAGCAAAAGATTTTCTCCTCCAAAAAGATTAGAGCTTATAGTAGAACTTTATTTTTTCTGTGTCACGTCTGCATTCCATTACTCTTGAATTATGGGATAGAGAGAAGGTATCGTACATTTAATTACTCGCTGCATGAGGAGCAAAGTAATGGAAACGAGGTAGCATGGTGTAGTGTGTCCCACATTCAAAGTTCAGATACCCGCTGTGTTTATGTGACACCCCAAGCGCAGGCTAGACGGGTATAGAGACCGACAGATGCGTACTCATTGATTTGAGGCAGACATGAATCGCGTATGAATACACGAAGCTAGCGCAGCAGATGTCTCGAGCAGACGAAATCATGGCGGCTGTCCTTTGCAACTTACGTTCGAATAATGGAATCGGTTTCACTGATATGTTCGGGCTACGTAAATTTCAGACAACTACGTGATTTATTAACAAAATCTCAGTATAACTTAAAAGCACAAAAGACGATGTTGAGTCTACAATTTACGAGACCAAAATATGTGTTACGTCTAAATCATATCAATAAAAATGCTTAACAATCTTAAGAGATGATCGATGGTTCTTTAAAAACTAAACAAAGAGAAAATAAAAGAAGTCATTATTCTAAATAAATTTTACATACCAATACATTCAGTAAAACAATACTATTACATATACTAAGTTCTCATGATATTTGAAAACTAATAAGTCAATTAGTAATTCAGTTTTATCCGTAAAATTATCGAGAATTTATTTAATTAAGGTGGACTCTATGATATCGGTAGTCCAAAAATAGATATCTGTTTGCATCACGTGTAATGGGGCAAAATGGGTTCCATGATTCCGATCCATCTGGTGTTTCTCCTTTGCTGTTGCTTGCGTTCAGGTTGGCTCTCTTGCTATCAAGTTTTAATCACTAGTGCTTTATTAACGATAAAATATATAAACACATAAATAACGGTCTATTAATGTATATTTACCTTATTATTTTTCCTCAGTCGATGTATGCACGAACATTGTAAACAGGAAAATCCTGTGTCATTTAGTTTTCATAGTATTGTAATGTTAGTCCCATACTTTTTTAGCGCATACAAACTGGGTGTTTGATCGTCTGCTAAAGAGTAACTACAAGTAACTACGAGTCAAATTTTAATTAAAAAAAGAACACGAAAAAGCTAAACACATACAACTCACGCTTTACTTTTGGTTTTGATAAAAACAATACGACGAAAAAATCTGCTGAATCATTCAGCAACACTAGAAGACCCAGAGTCTGCATTCATAGCTGGGAATACGATTCTGGATGGGAAAGGTTTTCTCGCTACACCCGTACTCCACAGACGTTTATGAGTAGACAGTTGTCTACTACCTCAGATCCAGATCAGTTATTGCACATGCGCAGAAGAAAACGTGAGTGGCAGATCCCTCCCTTTATCTCGATCATGTGAACTGACCCACGTATCGTTTTCACACTCCAGTCTCTGTCAGCAGGTTGCTCATGAGAACCGGCCTAGGTGTCTGTTCTTCTCAGTAATGGCTAATGCACACCTGGATATGACGTTTGAAAAATGTTTAAGGCAAACTAAGGAAATTAAATTCCTATTGACCATCAAGTTCACAAATCCTAAAACCATTAATGGTTTGCCACAAACAGGCGTTATATTTTCTTAATTGTTTTGGGTTATTTGGTGGGATGGGTGGGTGGAAAGGGCACGTGCAGATTGACCTTAACACATTTCTCAATTCACTGAAGTCTTCAGTCAAGCTTTAATCACAACCCATGCAAGACTCAAGAAAAAGCTCTGTGTTTAGCCTTGTCACCTGCTACGTTTGTCTGATCCCCTTTTGGGGTGCCCAGAATAGTGCATAGGAGTGGTCACAGGAATGAATCAATTAGGCTTACTTTCATGGGTTTTCGAGAAATGAGTGTTAAATGAGTTAGTGTAAATTCTTATGTTCGGATTCTTAAACTCTGTGAATGGAAGATAAATTAGACTTAAAAGTATGAGGAAAGAGTCAGTGGACTGATAGGAGATGTATATCAAATAAAACGATAGGAGTACACCTGGTGTAAAAAGGTGCCAAGAGAAAGAGAAAGTGTCCAAGACAAGGTCTGCAGTCCTATTCTCGGTGAACTGGGAACAAGTGGAATCTGGAATCAGTGAGTTGGCTGTGTGAGTTAATAATAAGGCTCCATAAACGTTGGCACACAGTATTTTTCCTTAAATTAGTTCTACACCTGAAATATTGCTCTAAAAGTATATAGATTTTGTGTACGACAGCTAACTCATCTACCGGTTTTAATATTTCATGTTACAGGGCTGCACACATAAACTCCAGCAATTTCTGTTTATAAGCAGGCTCTAAAAGACATCTATAACACTGAATCCTTGTTCAGTCAACTGCCCAACACCCAAGTGGCAAGTTTAATTGCCACTACGACATGTTTTATACTGATACAGTTAGTCGTCAACTTACGACCGTATTTGGTTACAACAAACCAGTCAAAATTCAATCTTATGCTGGTAATCATATTGTAATTATCTTGAAGCTATGTGATATTTTAGAAACTTTTTTTTTTGTTCATTATTTCATTTTACTGGGTCATTATATTAACTTTCACTTTGCTCCCTTGCCACTCATGGCCAGACATACCAGTCATAGTTTGTAAAGTCGACAGTTGTAAGTCTCTTATGTCTTTAAGTTAAGGACAACATATATGTACTCCATAAATATGCTTTGTCAGTCTCATATGTGTTTTAAATTCTTATTGAGATCGCTGTTGCCTGGATCTTTCATCATTTAGTTAGTTGCCACAGAGACTTGATGCAAAAGAAGAAAGTTTGTCCAATCAATAAAATCAGAGATACATCATTTCATGAAGGGGGGGAAGTGTGTATATAAGAGAGCGAGAGAAATGCTGTTCCGTACATTTAGCCAGTTTTCCAGTAAGAGACAACCTATGACAGTGTGATTTCACATGGAATGAGACCAGCGCTGAAGAAAACAAAGTCACAGTTAACAGCAATAACAGGGAAACAGAAATCTAGTTATACAAAGTAATGTTGGCATATAATAATCATTTCTTCCTATCAGTTCTAGGGGTGGTGGTGGTGGGGGGTTGAATTAGAAGATTCTTCTCTCTTGTGCACATGACAACATAAATATTCCAAGCCAGCATTTATGCATGCGCATGTGCATGCACCTACACCCATGTACATGTGCTTGTTCCATGTGTCTGAAACAATAGGTGAAAAAGTCAGTGGGACTGATTTTATTAAATGATTTGACTCCATGGCTAAGTAAACAATTAAAAATGAAAAGTTCTTACCTTTTGATTTAAGAAAAAAAATAATGTCTAATGCCAAGGGTACATAAACATGCAGCATTATTGTCAGTGTTTTCACATATTGGCTATTTGAATATAAATAGACTAGGTAAGACTAAGAGGGGAGTTACTCAAGGTTGGAGTCTTTATTTAGAATTGTGGTGAGTCAACTCTAAGTCTGATAGTGCTTATTTGCTATACATGATTGACCCAGCAATCTTTATCTTTACCTGGCTATGTTTATATCTTAACACCAGCCCTGATGGGTATTAGGTAACAGGCACAGGTTAGTAATGTGATAGGGGGAGTGCACTTGACACTTCAAAATGTTTCACTAACATTGTAACAGGATTCCTCATTCTCTCACCCTTTCATTCTCGTTTAAAGCAGAAACTTGCATTCATTGTAACAGCAACAACAAAGCTAAGCACACACATATCAGAGAGAGAGAGACACAGTATAGGTTGGGAGTGTAAACGGGATAACTTTTATAACTAGGTTACTATTTTAGGTTACTAGCCTAGCCAAGTTAAAAAAAGAATGATTTTCTTCCTGTTTACTCAATCATGAAGAAGAGTAAATATTCTGAAAGTATTTCTTCAAGTGTGCTTACATGCTTTCAAGTGTACTCACACGTTGGTGAAATATAAACAGAGAAGTTAACATTAGAGTGGAGTGTCATGAGGTCTGGGCACTACAATGTGTTTAGAGAAGGTAGATAATCATGACTTCCCTCCTCTTCCCACCTCAGAATGCGAACAAGAGTTTTCACTTGATATATATGTGTTAACTCAATCTGTCAATGTAGTAATCCTCTTGAAATGCTATCACTGCTAATTGTATGATGTTTTGTATTTTTATGTGGTCAGAACTGTATTACCTTTCTTGTTTGTTTTTTTTTTTTGTTGTTGTTGTTGCTGTTGTTGTTTTCAAAATTTGGACAGATGCCTGTCTTTTTCGTGAAATTATTACTTAGGAAATGTTATATTTCAAAAAATGCTTCAATATTAGAATGATAATCTTGAAAAGAAAGATAGCCATATATCTAAATTTTGAAATTCACTACAGATATTTAATATATAGTAGTTAATTTAATCTTCTGAGTCACATGAATTTCATCTTGCTAAGAAGTCATAAAGCACAAGATCAAAACTGTGCGTTAACCTTATAATGATAAGGATGAAAATTATTATTCATCATTATTAGTATAAAGGAACTTTTAATAGTACAGAACCAATTGTAAAATTAACATCATTAAATAGGTTGCCTCCCTTCCACTGTACAGTCTTTGGAAGCCACAAAAGTTCATCTCCAGCAGAGTTAAGACATCTTGCTTTTTATGAAAAAAGCAAGATAGTGTGTTTTGTTTGTCTTTTGAAATGCTAGTTCTGCATACATGCATTATCTGCTACTCATCTTTACTCCTTTTATATTGTGGGATTTTTTTTAGGTGCACACATGAGACAGTAGCAGCTGGTGAGAGACTAAATGATTCAGTTACACTGTAGAGCCCTAATTAAATGTACTGAAAGTTGTTAACAGTGAGTAATGCGAAAAGTCAATGATGACTGGCCATCAGAGTTAAAATACTTGAAAACTCCTATAAAACATTTTTTTCAGCTAAAAGTTAGTTGATATTTTATATATTTTTGTAATACATAGTACATTGTCATGGCATCAAAATGAAAAATGTGACTGATAATTATAGTGACAACCCAGCTGTTAAATTGACACATAACCTCTATAGGAAGGGGAGATGTCCTTACAGAAAATACTGTCCTGTAATTGTGCTGCCTTTAATATCATATTCCCTAGCAAGTTAAAATTTAAGAGACTGCCATTTTTATCTGATGATGGTAATGATGATGGTGATGACAATAATAAAATGTGAATCATATGGAATTATGCTCATATAAAAGCACTGCAAATACAAAATAATGTGGATCAAGCATGACATGAATAAACCAAGATAAGAACTGCACAAACCTTAAAGATTAGTTATTGACAAATGGCTCACAAATAAAATAGTTACATTGTTTCTTTGTAACAGAAACAGAGTCTCCATTGTACAAAGACCATAGCATGTTTACTAACTTTATATAACCAAAATATGAGATAGCAAACATGTAAAACTATCAGGTCAAAATAGAATACAATTAGTAATGTTAATAAAATAATTCAAATTTGGTTTTGGGTATTTATTTTTAATAGGCATTTTGTTTAATTACTTAACAACTGCTCGTTCTCCTGAAGATCCACTTATAGCAGTAGCATATCAGTGGTAGATATTACTTGTCCTTCAAACTTAATATGTTAGTGAGTTTAGAATAATTTACAGTTCCTGTTCAAAGAGTGAGCAAATTTCCAGGAGATGAGTCTTGTTTAAATATGTCCCCTTTCATAACAATAGAAAATAGGAGTGTAAAAGATTTTGTTTACTTTTGTGGGCCTGATTCTAACTGTTCTTGCATATTTGACTGTTTCAATCTGTGGTTAACTTGTTAATTTCAATTTTATTTAAAATAAAATCATCAATAAATTGAACTTCTTTTTAGTAGCTAACTTGACTATCAGCTTCATAACAGAAGTTTATAGTCTACAGACATGTGCTGTGATACTGTGTCACAGTATTTTGATAGTACTTTGCTACTACCAAGGCATATTACTTACATTTTATTTTCAGCACCTTGATTTACTGGGGGAGGGGAGGGGGTATAACAGAACTAACATTAGGGGAGAAGAAGGGAGGGGCAGTGAACATTGAGGATGGATGACAGACATGCTAGGCATATCCTAATAAGACCACAGTAAAAAGAAACAGGAAAAAGGCAGGTTGAATGTTGAGTGCCTAATCAACATCTTATATCCTAAGAGTACAGTTTTTCATGCTTGGACATACTGGAGGACACATGATTTTATATTAGGTGATCATTTTCACCTTACATTTAAAAGTTGTTTTCTTTGTGAGTTACTAGAATTCAGTATGTGTGTGTGTGTGCACATGCATACATGTGTATGTGTGTGTGAGAGGCTGATAGGTTCTCATGAACCTGTTTTTTTTTTCAGTTGATGACATTTAAGCAAGACAAGTTTTCTATTGCTTATTTTTATTTGCAGTGCAACTACTTGGAGTAGATGTCACATGTCCTTCTGAATTCAGAGATGGAGAGAGTGGAAATATTGTCAGTTGCAAGATCAACAGAACAGCTGTCAGCAGTTGCTCAAGAGTGCAACCCAAAGTGACATTTCAACAGACAATTGATTCACATCAGTCACTGAAATGCTTTACACCAAGTTTTGATTCTTCAAACTGCACCCAAGTTCTTAAACCAGCCAACAATTCTTGTTGGTGTCATGATATATATGGAGAGGTTTTTGAGTATAAGTTTGCATATTTTGCCAACCAGAGCCGTGATCTAGGTTCAAAACTGGAATGCATAATATGTCACGAACCGACAAATGGCCTTGATATCAGGATCAGTGAGAGCTGCAAAAACATGACGTTTGGTTAGTATTTGCTGCATGCTACTGTCAGTCATTAATGTTTTCACCACCTCCACAGTTGCTGACCATTTCTTCCAAAAGTGGTACTAGTTATTTCAATCAGACAGAAAAGACCCTGAATTTAATTCAAAGTTGTTGACAACATGTTTTTTTAATTAACTTAAGAAAATTAAATTAAATATTAAATTAATATCACCATGACAGGCAGAACTTAATATAATTCAGACAAATACTGTGTCTCCTTATCTACTGTTGTAGCAGAACATATTTAATAGTTTTATTCTTCTAAAATACTTAGTCAATTCACTTCTCAGCCTCACCTCACTAAAACTGTCACCACCTGTCAGCCAGCCATTGTTTTGTCGGTTGCAAAAAGAGCATGAATGAGCTATGGGATGTTGTTTGAAACCTCTCCATACTACAAATTTTCTGCTATACATAATGGGAAATGTAAGATTGCTTAAGAGCATGTAAAACCTATGCATGCATTTGTCTCTAAATCCTTAAACAGATGACTTAGTATACCAAAACAACTGCACTCTTAACATCTTTGTATAGAGATGGAAACACAAAATCAGTCCAGCGGTTATGTAATTGGGAACTTTTTTGATATTCTGCGTTTTAAGCTTATTACACTTGTAAAGTGCGCTGATCCCATGAAAACAGTTCAAGGTGATAGGGAGCAATTGAATTACATTTTAAAGAGGTGAATTTTAACTAGCCATATGAAACCGCTTAAAGAGACAGTCTAGTGAGAGTGTTTCAAGCAGAGGGACCAGCATCTGCAAATGCTTGCTGGCCAGCAGACGAAGGTGTAGTGTGGCGAATGTGGAGCTGGAGTGCATCAGCTGCTGATTCCTTCCCTTACAGCTGAAACCCATGAATGTGAATGCCTGCATAGTTCTATAGCTCAGTTGTGTCGATATACCATAATCAAGTGAGCGGGGTGGAATCTGGACGTTTTATTCTTTTGTTTTTATGTTAGTATTTTTCATTTTAATTAACCTAAGCACTTCAAGATTTTGTTCTCGAGTGGCTAGTTAGAAATATTTTCTTAATCAAGAGTGTCAAGGTCTGGAATGTCATTTGGCTTCTAGACGTTTAATTAAGAAGATGAGTCAGCTTCAGACAACATTGTATGCATATGCCATTGTCTGTGCTTGTGGATGTGTGTGAGAGAGTGAAAGAAAGAATGTGCCTGTAAGCATTTATATTTTGATATGTATTTTAACATTATACATTGTTTGTTAGCAGGCAGACTAGATTCAGATAAGGGTTTGACTGGTATCGTCATTGGTATCATCATTGGTATCGTAGCAGGAGTGTTTGCTGTAGCAATAGTGATCATAGTCATCATCTTACGAAGACATTCTCAAATGTGTAAGTTCACACTTTGGATTTTAGGATATTTAAGTTGGCCTTAATATAGTGTTGATAACAAAAGTATATCCAAGTGAAATGTGAAAAATTTTCTTTAACTTTAAAAAAATTATAAAATAGGTCTGTTGTTGACATCTTAAGTGCTGTTTAAAAAAAATACTCTAAAGAAAACTCACCCAGTTATAGTAATGTTGTGTATGTGAACCTACCAAGTAATCATTACCTATATTTCTTTATCGATCTATAAGGTGGCTGTTAGATTTCAATTATTTTTTAAATCATAATAATGAAATTACCTTTAGGTTAAATGTACTTAAAAGTCACGGCTTTATTTATGTGTTTGCTATCTCATTTTCTAATGCAACATGCAATTGTCATTGTAAGGTGGGGAATAAGTATGCCAAATATGAGCAAGATTGCTGCTGTTGATTTTATTTGATGCTTATAAAGAAACAGGTAACAGATTAACTTTATGCCTTTTATTGTTCAGTTTCAGTATGTCACAAAAGGTAAATCTTGTTTATTATTCTCTGTCCTTCCGGTGCCATTTCCTTCTGTCTTTATATTATACAATGTCTTTTTAAAATTTAGTATTTCTCAGTATTTTGCCTTTTTCTATTTCTTTATACCTACCCCCTTTCTCAAGCAAACCATTTCCCCTATACTCTCCTCCATACCCGGCTATGTCTATGAACATATACATAGATAAGGAAAATGGTATCACTTGTTATATTGATATGTTGTGTGTTAAAGATGAAACATAAGTTGTAAATTAATTTATTTCTTGATTTGACAAAGAAATTACAAAAATATTTTTGATTTTTATTTTTCAGTGAACGCAAGAACAACACTACAGAAGACCCTGTTACACGATCCGAGTTGGTGCACATGAGCACAACTCAATCAAATGAAGAGTGATCAGAACTAGTGGTGTGTGTGAGAAAGAGAGAGACATGCTCATGTGATTTCCATGTATAATTTATCATACCTTTTTCTGTGTTTTCATGGACCTGTACACTTTGCATATAGTTATGCTTTCTTGACTTCTTCAGATCTGTTTGTCCCATTTTATGTACAGCCTGTTTGACAGTACCCTAGTTTGTATTTGAATTGTTTTGATGGATTACAATTGTCATCCTACTATACAGCTGATATTTATTCTAAATCAAGAATAAATTGTAGATGAGCATTTTTACTCAACCTCAGACACGCATTTATGTAGCCAGAAGACCATCACTTTAAACTCCACATGTCTTGTACACATGATTGGTGATAATGACTAGCAATATTGACTGATAATTGTCTAGGAAAACATACCATGAGTGACTTAATAGATCACGTAAAGATTCTTACTAGAATAAAGGCTCACTAGTCATACTTCTCGGTTTCGGCATTACTTCGAGTCGCTTCTAATCTTTCCGGATTTATTTATTATGAAGCATTTGCAAACTTTTTCATGGTAAACCGATTTTTGTTCACTTTAAAAAAAAATTATAAATGCATACGTTCTAGTCATAAACTTAGGCATCAATTATCAGAAGGAATGTTACAATGGCGTGCAGTCTTTACAATGCATTAAATTCACTGCTCACCTGTGTGATTCCTTTACTGACATCACACCTAGTCTTCTATTTTTAAAATTTTATAAATGCATTTATTCTAGCCATAAAGTGAGGCAGCCTGTATTAGGTTTGTTATAATAGCGTGCACTCTTTACAATACGGCGCTTCATCGACAAAATTAAAACGCCACTTGCATGGCTATAACAGCCTCTATTTGTGGAAGTCTCTTCTTTTGTATTTTGTTTTCAATTCAGCTTTCAAATTGTGACTCAGAATGTTAATTTTCCGTCGGCATTTTCATTACCTATTCATGTATTTACTGTTTGTATGTTTTGGGTTGATAATTTTTGTCAACTCAAGCACCTTAAATGCTGGTACGAATACTATTTTTTAATAAGGTTTCGGATTAAATTCAAAGTTTGAAATGATTGTTATGTTAAAAATATCTTTGAATCCGACGGAATTTTTTTAATTACCGTCGTAAAATGAATCTGATTCTTGGCCTGCCCATGTGCATGCTCTCTCTCTCTCTCTGTGTTTGTGCAGGCGGGCGGGCAGGCGCGCGCGTGTGTGTGTGTTTTATGACTTTTTGTCTTATATTTAATTGTTGCCTCTCTCTGATCCTCAGTTGGTCTCTTATTGGATGCAAACTGTCTCTTATTTATATTCAAGAGAAACCCTTATTAAGTAAAGATCTCACCTAAAGATACACTAGAATGGAAGCTTTTACTGTTTTTGCAGAAAGGTCATTTAATCAGTAAAGTCATGGCTACACGTTCCCATTTTTCACAGTGGCTGTTGTTTTCACGACATAATTATCGTGGCTCATCATGTCACAGATTTTAACGTCTATCGGCGTATGTTCATATTTTATGATCTGTTGGTAATTAAGCTCAAGCTTGCATTTTGTACAAATTTACTTTTGTCAAATAAATGAAGTGCAATACACGTAATCTGCACGGCTGTGTGTAAGTGTGCTGGCTCAAATCGTGTATATTTTGAATCGATGTATTCTGATGTTAAATTAGTGATATCAGGCATCTAATATGTGCATGCAACTTTATAACCGCGGGGAAAGTCCGTTGGATCAGTAGGTCGCCGGTTGTGGGGCTGCCCAGTTGTAGTGGTGAACAGCGAAGTGGGTAAGTTTACCATGTGACCCTGCAGGACACTCGGTAAGACAGTTTTTCGGGGCACCTAAGTAGGTCGGCGCCGAGAAGTACCATGATAGACTAAAAATACCGACGGAAGAAGTTGAACTCCGTTGAACCACTGACAGATCGACCAATGTTATCTGTTAAAAAACCTCTGCTGGCAAGCTCGTTAAATGTTGGTCTGGAGGGTATTACATAGCCGTAGTGATTTTTATTTCTAGTTTGTATAGTGTCCCTGAATGTGTTGATGGATTATAATTGTAATTAAGGTCAATAAAGATGAAATTAAATGCATTTGTTATTGAAGGTATCTTTAGCTTAGAAGTGACATCGAACACGTAGTTGATCGAACAGATGCATAGAATTTTTGAAATGTTCTTTTTGTTTATCGTGAAACATTGCAAAGTGGTAGTTAATAAACCAACGGTCTAATTGGTCTGCTATGCATAAGAAACAATTGAAGGCAGTCCTGGAAATAGAACAATGACGTAACTTCTGTTGTAGCTATAAAAAAAAAGGAGCTGACTATTAACAGATTATTCGAGAATACAAGTACTATTACTAATAAATCGAACATGTTTGAGATTTTAAAAAATAATTATTATTATACACCTTCCCTCCATGCTGAAGGTTGACGCCATTGAGATAACCTGAGTATAATAATCATTTATTTGGTATATAACACGAATACTACAGATTTTATGTGTGAGGTGAGCAAACCTGAATCAGACTTGCAATTGATATAGACAGTTTTGGGCTGGACCAGGCCAAGCATCCTTCACTACTTTTTGTGATTGCTGACCATTACGGTATACAACGCGTTTACACGATTTTTGTTCACAGTATTGAAAGCGCTGCACTACACATGGTTTTGTAATTTCGGATTAAAATATCATCCGTCTTAAAAGATGACGAACTAGATGTGAGAGATACAAAAGCTAACAAGGAAATATTTGCAGGTTTTCGCGTGATCTGGTATATAACCGTCTGTGTCTCCTGTGTGCTCTTGTAAGCTCCACTCGTGTGGTGTAAACATAAACGACATTGGGGAGAGAGTGACCTCAGTTATCACAACTACAATGATGTGTAATCAGCTGAATATCCGGACCATGAAAGGGAGGCTAGTCAGGACAGCGTGGGCTCTTCTTCTTTTTTGTCCGTCATTCATTACAGGTGAAGTCAAATTATTCAAGTTTCAGTAATTACAAGTTCAATTTGTTTAGGGTGTAGCTTAGTAATTTGGCAGTTAATAACATTGTCCTACCTGGGCGATACTAATCGAAATATAGGTGAAGGGAGAACGTATAGACAGTACAGAGAAAGGTTAGCAAGGGAAAAATCAGAGAACCTAAATTAGCAAAAATGGGGGCTTGGTAATTACTGAAAGGCATTTCCAACACTTCGTGCAGGTTTTGAACAAGTTTTAATGAGACATTAGCACTTGTGAGTGTTATCAGCCCTTCTCTTCCCCGCCCCCTCAAGATGTTTATGTTATTGATTTTTTTTCATTCAAGATGTTGTTTGTTTTTTTATTATTATTTGTTGGCAGTTGGGATAGCGTTATTCCTTTGAGATATGTCAGCGAAAACATTTTCATGCTCAGCAATAATAGAGCTTGCTTAAGGTATTTTTGGATATATGTGGTATTATATTGTTGTTTACCTTTGACACGAAAGAGACCAAGATAAGGTGGGCTTGATTAAAAGTGTGAAAGTATGCATCACAATAAAGAAACATAAATAATTATTTGAATCGGTCGGGCATAGTCTGTTTACCTATTTATTAAGACGATTCACCATGTGTCTCATTAAAGAAGTTAATGTCAAATTAAAAAAGAACTTCATGTATGAAAAGATAAATAATTATTTGGACATTATATTGACTGTTTTAATTATCTTTAATAATGTTCTAGAAAGAGTGATAGAAAGCTTCTTTGGTGTGAAAAAGAAAACCATGTGACATCAGACAAACTGTGTAATACTCTAACCTAAAAAGACGAAAAACAAATCGTCAAGATAAACCTAGTCTGCTTCATAATAAATAACTGAGATTCTTCATTTCTGCAGATTACTTCAAACGGAGCTAAAACTAGACTGAAGAAGGACAATTTTTTTTAAACAATGAATTATTTAAATGTATATATAATAACACTCATTGTCAGAATATCAAACAATAGTGAATGAATATGTGTTTGTCACAGAACTAAAGATTTTAGGACATACGCAAAATGACAAAAAACAAAAACAGAAACTCGAATTTATCTTGTTTAAAGTCGCCCATACTTCAGTTCCATGATAAATTCTGGGTCATGTATTAGTTCTAAACATTACTTTTGATAAATAACAGGAATCAGTCTCACACCCTGCGGTAGTGATGGTGTTCAGGAACTGCTGGCTGACCAAGAAACTCCTTTCATCTGCACGGCAGAGGGGCCAGTACAATGGAAATTACAGTTAAATAAAACCACAAGTGCCTATTTTCTAGCAGTATGCGACCAGCAGTGTGTTCAGCTGGATACAGTAAACGAGCTTTTCATCGCAAGAACGATAGATGCCCACAGTTCATCTATGATCGTCAAACCTGGGAGCAGCCCATTGATATACAACAACATCCAGTATCTGAGTGGCAGTCTGGGGTGTAGTCTGAGAGATGTTGACAACATGTCAGCTTGGTGTGGACTCAACTATGTGGGTAAGCAGTCTTTCGTGTTTGAATTCATTAAGCTGAATAAAGCTTGAATCATGAGCATAATGACGACTAGCCACGAACTATTTCCATCGCTAACGCTCTTAACGGTCTTCAGTGATTTGAAATTCACAATTTGCAGGAGTCAAAGCTTGAGAAAATTGTCCTTGTCTTTCTCTACATTATAGTTTGTTATGAACATGTGTACATACTTATATGTGTAAATGTTCTCTTTCTAGTAGATTCACGCCTTTACTTTTGTGTTTAGTAATTGTTTTCTACTTATGTGTAACACAACTTTTAAAATTCCGTTTAAATGGCATTTAATTCCTTTCTTTCTTTACATGCCTTAAAGAGAGTTTTATCATTGTCCTTCTCACCCAACAGCTCCACCAAAGAACGTGTCATGCACGGCAACCAATGTGTCCTGGTCTGTCAATGTGTCGTGTACTGTCGCCAGTGTCTTCTCCTCTCGGAAAAGTTACAGATGTCAGCTAATCCTCTTACACGATTTGGTACAGCATATCATCACTATTATCAACAATAGCATTAACCGACAATAGCAAAGTCGCACACTTCCATATTTACATCTTGTAAATTATCTCATTTAAGACATCTGCCCTTCCGATCCCTTCGTAAATTATTGAAAAGTTGCCCTTGGAGGATTAGAATGTAGCACTCTGTCGGACATGTAAGATTAAAGGTATCAATATGTAGCTGCATTACACTATCTCAAATACTTTACTTAGCTATATCTACGATATTCTAATGGTTTACACACCCGTAAATAGCAAAATTAGCTTCCGTGACATCAGTATTTACGCTAGCCAAAATTGTAAAAAAAAAAAAAAATGAAAATTTACTTGTCCATTCTGTCGAAAGTTTTTAATGAGGGTTTTATAGTTTGTACTCATATTCTGCCCGTCAGTGTGCGTGTGTGTGAGACTGCGTGGACACAGTGTATGTGTGGGAGGAGATTAGATGATGGATGTGAGATAGCGGATTTTCTCTTCACCATCATCGGTAACAAAGTTCTTGTACAACAGTATTAGCAGGAGATAAGTATAACGTAAACGGTGCTATATTTTTATAAACTGTATTATTTCTCGAAATATAAGTCGTTAATACTTTCTGCAGCATTTCATTTAAAACTTTGAAATGTATTTAAAAGTTTATCAAAATTAATGTTTGTTTTTTCATTCTTGCAGTCAAAGAATAAAACCATAGCAAACATGACTATGGAGACATCATCTAACAACGAACACATTACAAAGAGTGAGGTGAAGGTGTCGGGTTTCTGTCTGTTCAACACAACTCTCCCATCAGAGAAAGGACTCTATGGCTTTTATGTTTTTGTCTCACCTGGTGGACAATACTTTTCTGCCAGTCATAAGCGGTTCGCAGTGGGTACTGACATATTTGATTTTTTCCTTTAGGAAATCATTGACTTTCAATCCACGTGTGTATTTCACATTTACAGAAAGTAGTTGTAAGTTTCATAACATACAGTTTATAAGTACTGTAATATAGTCTGTAGCTGTATATACTTAAAGAGTCCTTTTAAACACATCCGATTTATTGGGTGAGTGCTTGCACTAAATTTTAAGAACAATAGATCCGATCGAATATAAGTATAAGTATCCGATATAAGTATATCAGACTTTTTTTAAAATTCAGAACGGCCCACACCACCAACCATATGGTGTGGCCCACAGCCCTACGTGTTAGAGAACACTGAAGTCACCTGCACCTGTAGAACATCAAGTCTGGGACAACCTACAGGGTACATGAGATGGATAACAGGTAACCAGAGAGACCAGGAGAGATATGTCACAGGTCAACAGTCTGTTACACCACAAGAACTCATCTACACTCAGTCCCTGACTCTGTCAGATCATGGTAGCACTTGGTTCAGATGCGACATCGTGTGGGGGAGGACAACCATCCAGGGAGAGAATTACACCGCTAATGTGGGATGTAAGTAAAAAAATTGTATACTTTTTTGTGGATATTATTAAAGAATAGTTGAATAAAATAGTGATAAAGCATGCATTTGTATCAGTGTAAACAAAATGTGATAATTAATAATCAACTGACAACTGTCGCTCTGCTCGCTGGTGATTCGGGTATGAGGTCAACTTTATTACCTCAGCGAAAGTTTTGTATAACACATACTGTAAATCACTCTCCTTTTAGAAACAGGGTGCTTATGGAATCCAACCTCCAACCATACTGAACAATTCAAAAATAAAGTTTTTGTTCTCATTCCTTATTTTTCACAATATTCTGTCTCGCATGTATGTTCTTGGTATGCACGCATGTATGAAAAAACACAGTAATTATAAGAGTGACATCATATAATTTTGTTTAGATGAACAGCAAACTTCAAAAACAGTCTAACAATATTTTTGTGCATATCCCTGCAAAGAAACAAAGGGAACACATAGGACACGAAACTATAGACACTGCATAGAATATCAAAATATTATGTATTAGATAAAATAGGTGCATTGAGAAGCTTTGTATTATTTGCCTTTCCTCAAAATTTGAACAAACCAGCCAATATTGCAGAAGTATTTTCACGAAAAAGAAAATTGTCATCTATGCAAGAGAAATACTGTTTGTGTAACAGGTGTCTAGACAGTTGAGGATGATTATTAGTAACATCGGTATTTCCGTTTACCTTGACAACTGTTTCTGACATCAAGACAGTACTTATTTGTGTAGTGGGAGAATTATTCATGATGTGCACACAAGGTAAAAGTGATGGGATCAAAACTATTTAGTAGCCACCCACCTAAGGAAAAGTTTAGTGCATGGATATTTTCCGATGTACTCACTTGTGAAAACATGCATCCTCTGTAGAGAGAGAGAAAATAACTAAAGGTAGCAAAAATGTCCCGCAGCATTGTATACGTAGCCCAACTTTCTCTTTCGCCACTTTCTCTGGTAACTCATATAGCCACTTCTGTTGAACAGGTCTGTGTTGGTAAGACATTTTTCAGCCAAGCATCATAGCAGGTTTTAAACATATAACTTTTTACTTATCACCAGACTATAAAACCTACCTGATGCAAACGTATATCAGAGCTGTTAGGATTTTTCTGAAGTAAATCTTTGACAATTTGACATCCGTAACACATTTCTAGACGCCGCCCAAGTCCCACGATTTTCTGCTAACGGTCTTGAGGGAAGTGAGACTGTGATGGAGGGTCACCAGGTACACTTAAGGTGTGAATCGGAGGGCCGACCCACTCCAACTGTCTTCATTTATAACAACGACAACGACACTGTTATCAGAAACAACTCGTCTCCTGTTATCTACACTTTCATCGCTCGCTGTGAGGACACAGCCACCTACACGTGTTCTGCATGGAATAAGTTCTCCAATGAATCAGACTTGGCTAACTCTTACAACCTCAGCCTTCACATCGGATGTAAGTTAAACCACAGAAGGAATTATTTTTTGAGCAGTTTGTTTCATTTATGACTGAACTTGTCGAAAATGTAGATAATGTATGGCGGGAATAATTAAAAGCATAAGCAAGTACTGTATACCATTTTATTTTTTCGCGACTTATACAATTACTACACTTCAGAAAATAATTCAGTAAATCTAATATCGATACACCCCAATGCTTCCTTTGTATACCTTGCGATTATGGCAAAAGTGGATCTTCTGAAAAGAATTATAGACTTGCTCGAGTTAGGTGTTTTTAACTTTTCTAAAGCTTCTTAAGATAGTCCCTGTCATAAAGTATTTATTCAAGTTTATTCTATGGAAACTAATTGTTAACATCCACTGTCCTTGTTAGACATGATAATGAATTTGAAAGAAGACGATATTTTTATTCGTTTAAATTGCTGTTCATGTGTAAATAAATTTACATTTTCTTCTCAGGTAAGCCACGAAGTTATTCGACCACTGACATCGGCAAGATCACTTTTCGAAACAAAACAGAAGAACTGATGTTTGACATCATCTCGTACCCAGTCCCCCAGAAGTATGAGATATGGTTTGTAGGGCCAGTGCTGAACAGTAGTATCAGCTCCTCTGAGAAATATGGAGATTCAGTGATGAATGTTACCTGGAACGCCTCCACAGACCGTAAGTACATGGCCAGATGTAAGCTCACAGTCTTCAGCGCCCCTTCTGAATCTGGCTTTTACAAGTTGTTGGTCATCAATGAACATGGCAATGAAACTTTTACTGTTGAGATCATCCACAGTACCACAGACATGACACGTACGTTGGCCTGAAACCATTTTCTTTGTTATCCCTGAGTTTATTAGAGTACTCGTCACCCTGTTTGTATTTCCTTCTTATTACTGAATTGAAAGAAGCATCATAGAGATGCCAAAAGAAAAATGTTCCCTTGCAGGATCCCATTGTCAAATCAACCAATCATTCAAGTACCTGAAAAAAATGTTTGTAAAATAAAAAAATAAATAATAATATATTGCTGGGTTAGGCGCAGGTTTCTTTAAAAAGAATTCAAGATTTCATTGAAAACCAAGGATTGGTATATCATGCAATGTAATGCATTGTCAAACAGCTAAGGTTATTTTAGTGACGCGGACAATACATTAAATGAAGAACCATGGGGGATGTCATCTGTCTGGTTTTCTAGTTACCCGAGAAAACCTAAACTAAATTAAATATTGCTAGCTCAGTTTTGCCTATTAATATATTTTCTTGCCTTTCAGTTTGCCTGTAAGTAAGAATAAAATTGTAAAAGATAGACTTTTTCTAGTTTTTCCAGCGTAGTTCTGTTCTTTTAGTTAAACATAAATGCATAGAAGTTACATAAAATGTTTTAAAATCCGATAAAAACTTTAAAAAAATTATTTGATTTACAGTAGAAACTACAACGACTCAATCGGCACAGCGCATCATCGCCATATCACTTGGAGTTTGTGCCGTTTTGGTTTTTATTGCCACTGTTATTGCCTTCACCTTTCTGAGATTGGGGAAGAAGAAAAGTAAAGGTACGCTTTTACCCTTGTAAAATTTATCGAATGGTTCTTTTATCTGTCTATGATTGGCATTACATCAGTATCTTTATCTTGTCACCATGACATTAAAATACTCACATAGTTACACAATAGTTACTCGATAATTCGCAAGTAGATTACACTAGATGTCACCTCGTACTGTATGAGAGATTTAACCAGTTGCTACATTCAAACGAAAGATAGTCCTTGATGATCACGCGTGGTACATTATTCTTCTAAAGATCGGATAAATCTTGGCACAACATATTCCCAAATCTTTCACCAAGATTAAGATAAACAATCTTAACATTTAATCAAGTACGTTTCAGTCAGTCAAACCCACAAATTACTGGTGAACACGTGGGCCACCCTTTTCTTGCTTCATTGTGGGCGAGGTGACGGGCAGAGGGACAGAGTGTGCGTGTGTATATTTGTAATAGACTGACAAGAAATAAAAAGGTAATCAGCCTTCAGATTAGGTCATCATAGGCAAAGATTTCAACTGACAATCGTAAATTAGAGCGAATAATTTTAGTTGTGCTCACACGTAAATATCATTATGTTCACAAGTATCTAATGGCTGTGTGTCTGCGTTTGTTTGCACGTGTGACCGTCTGCGTGTGTGCGTCTTTGTGCGTGTTTGTATATACGTGTTTGTATATACTTTTGCAGATTCCTCCACATTTCGACCAACGTAAGTTTTCAGATTTCATGATTCCATCGAACTAGAGTCAGAAGCAAAACCGTTTATCTGCCAGATTTAATTTTATGTCATAGAGCTTGATTAATTAATTGTAAAGATTCCCTGCCCAATGGATTTAATGATTAGCAGCTGACTCAGTCTTTCTACCATACCCGCAAGTTCGGAACATCCCGTTTGATTTATAAAACTCACACACAATATACTATTCCTTTTGGTCACTCTTATCAATATTTTTTTTCATATAGTTTAGGGTTTCCATTGCCACAGTTATTCATAGTTAAGATTTTCATAATAGTAAAAGTTCAGACTTAAAATAATAATACTACAATGCATATAGTTCACCTTTAAGCATTTTTATATAATAACGAAAGAAAGGAAAGAAAAATAAAAAAGAATGATAATAGTGACAGCGATGTTGTTTATCGTGGGTACAACGTTGCTGCTGCTGCTGCTGCTGCTGATGATGATGATGATGGCAGGTCTTCAACTAGTTCACGGCAACTGTACAGGAGCAATAGAGACAGCGAAGGTAAGTTCTCAGTATTTATATTAACGTTTTGCCTGCTATACTACAGTGCTGCAGAACATACAGAGAAAGTCAAGTCGTACTAGACCCCATGCTTTATGCCACAGCACTGCTCATGTAACACACATATGTACACTTGTCTGTTCGCATACTTACATAGAAACATACCGACACTCCAGAAAACATAAAAATGCACAAAGTGTATTGCAGTGCACAAAAATAATAATTTTACCTTGAAGAATGCTGTTTGATTATAGAAGTGTGAACGTGTTGTTTGTCTATGTTATACTGCATCATTAAATGTACAAACTTGAGTGAGTTTTAAGAGTGTTCGTAAACATTAAAGTGCGTGCAAACGTCACATGACGAATGAAGTCTGGTGGAATTTTTTTCCTGTACAGAAAGACATGTTAATCGCTCATATTTTGGCAAACTACCCTCAGTATTTTTTTATTGTCAAATTGTTTACTATCCTGTAACGGTTTTTATTTAATAAAACACAATTAATAGCTTTGATTTAAAAAATGACTTGTGTATTCATGTCTTTGACATTAGTTTTCACTTTCTTATAAACAAGCATAGCGTATATACTAAGAAATAATTTAACTTATGAGATCAATAAATTTTTAATTGAGCTGTGTATCTTTTGGGTTACTGTTGGGTACATTATACGAAAAGAAAGAAATTTACATAGAAACTCATTTGGGCTTGAAGGAAACAACACGAACGACACACAAGTATTTAAAAGTATCATCATTCTCATTGAATTATGTTCAGTAATCTGTTTACAATGCCATTGATGTTCCTCTGTGTGTGTGTGTGTGTGTTTGTGTGTGGTCATCCATGCGTGCATGTGTGCGTGTGTGTATGAGTGTGTTTTATGTGCAGGTGACCAGTCGATTCAAGCACCTGAAATTGTATATGAAATTCCATGGGATAGTGGTACGTATGCTACTGTTTACAGTGTAGCAGAGAGAATGTATATAAGTATTATTGTAACAGTGTGACGTCCTGCAGCCTTACATTAAGATTTATCTAATTTTATTCAATGTTTACCTTCAATAAAAATATTACTGAAAGAACCGCCTGACATCCACATTAAAATCATTTCATATTAATTTACCGCAAACCAAAAACCATTCAAAATCAGGACGAAAAACTTACATATAATAAACACAAACAATGCCACACATTAAATCCATGGCGGTGTCCGAAGGCATGAATAGAATAGAAAGGGGTTCACGGGACCTTTATATTCAAGAAGTGGAAGTGTCTCAAACTTTGAGAGAATGCTCCTGATGATCGTGAGTATGCGTTACATACATCACCTGTTTATTTTGATAATTGTTATTGTTTTTGTGTGGGATGTGTTTCCAAGTTCGAATGTCATGCAAGTAGTGAAGTTAATCAAAGAAGTGACTTGAATCTACTGTGAGGCATATAAAGTCACTTTATTCAATACTTTATTAACATTTTTCTCTCTTAAAGAAATTTCGAGGTAGGGAAGACTATGAACTTTTTACAGTGTCTTTTTTATTTTTTTGATGGGGTGTGCAGAATAAATAACATGTCCAGAAATGCAAGTGTTTGCTGCAAATGTGAAAAAGTTTACACCACCAAAGCTAAAGCATTTGCGTTAAATACCACAAATAATTAAAGATACCGAGAACACATTTACTAAATTTCTTCATTTCTAAGATGTGAATAAAGGACAGTTAAAAGTTATTTCAACAGGGACCTTGTTGCTGTTAATCAATCATTGAAAGAAAAATCTTCATCTTAAAAACACGTTCACCAAATAAAGATCGTAATTACACAGTGCTTCTTATACAAATGTGGTGCCTCTTTGTTTGAAAAAAAAAAAAGAAAAGAGCAAACACAGACTAATCGAAGGAACAAGTTTTGTTTCAGTTCCACTAACGATGCAACCGTCGAGGGTGAACGTCACAGCTGTTACATCACACCCTGTGCGCTGTCAGACGCCTGTGTACGCTGTCGTGGACAAGACAAGAAAGAAGACAAACACTCGGACTCACTTCGCTGAAGCAGCAGATGATAGGGGAGACACAAGGAGGGGCATCGCACAAGGTGGTGATGATAACAGTCGTCGCAGTCATAACTTTAGGGGGAAAAATGTTGAAATTTTCTAAACCATGTATTGTAGAGCGATATATGGACTTTAATGATGACTGTCACCATCATCGCTCAGTCTGACTGCAGTCTGACTTTCCCTTTGTAAATGTTAGATGTGCTTTCTAGTGGATCCCGTTTGGCAGCATTATTCTTTCGATATCACCGTGTCATTCATCTCAAATGTGACAAAAAATTTATATATGCAATTCTTGCAATGTTATTTTATGGGATTACTCACAAATATTTAATTAAGATGAACAAATGATGAATAGTGTATTAAGATTACAAAATCAAGAAGCGTTAACAGTGCTAAATGTCTGAGTTTTTATTTTGGCTTTTGTTTATTTGTTTGTGCGAGCGCACGTGCGTGTGTGTTTTCACTCTGTCTCAGGTTCAAAGGCTTCACATTTGAGATTCTATCAAGACAAAGACACAGACACAGACGCAGATTACGTTGTTTTGGATAAGTCCAGAGGTAGAGCGACAGCTAGACAGGATAAACACTCCAATAACAAGAACAACAAGCCCAGTCTAAACACAAGCAAAGGTAACGCAGTTGTCAGATGTCCAATCTCAGGTTGACTGGATTCAGATGATGTAAACAAAGCAGTAGGTTACACGTAAACTAAAAACATTTTGTTTTTTAAATTGTTAACTTAAATTTCGAGTGAATGAACAAAAAATTTACATAATGAGGTATTGTGGTTTACATACTAAATTTACATTCTAAATTAAAGTTTATCTGCGTTTAAAACGGCTTACGTTTTGCTTGAAGGTGGTCTTCAATCATAAGAAAATTATTTAACTTGGTTGAACACAAAAACAAGGAAGACTGGCGAAAGTAAAAGGACAGAACTTGTAACATTTATCAAAGTCGTGCTCTTCATTAGGATAAGTTTACCAATGTGACGATAATATTATCACTACACTTCAGTGCTATTAACATCACCACTATTACCAAAGATAACATCATGATGGTGATGATGATGACGATGACGACGACGACGACGACGACGACGACGATGATGATTGATTGATGATGATTATTTCGTTTTCTCTTTCAAAAAGTCTTCACAGTTCCATGTCAGTCGTGTACATCACTTAATTTGCAGGTTACATGGATGAGGAAGCTGAGAACAATGACTATGACCATCTGGTCATGCAGCAGCTACCAGCACGACAGGATGTTGCTGCGAAGAGGGAGGCATCTGCTTGTGCTTCAAACCCCCATTCAGAGGATGACGGGAAATGGGTTAACGATGATGGTCTTATCTATGTGACTCCATTCTTCGAAGTCCCTGCTGGCGTAAAGCGTCGTCCACCTCCGAGCCAAGAGGAGACAGAGTACTCCACAATTCAAACACATTCCCTCAGAAAGAATTAAAATTTGGAGCCATATGGGCGTTTAAAGATCTTGCTTGCATGTCTCTGTGGGAGTATTAAAATTTCCTAGATGAGGATACTATGAGGAATCTAACCCCAAATACCAACTTGGCGGTCCAGATTCTGCCTGAAACCTAAATAAATTATGCAAGAAATTGAACTTTTATCTAAGAAAGGAAAAACTCCGTGCCGTGAACCTTAAGTGAATGTTTATCAACTAAACTTGTATGTCTGCCTTTTTTTATTGTGCAGTAAAATTACATTATGTACGTCAGGGGTGAAATGTTTTTGAAGGGGATCTAATGGACAGGGTGGTGCATGCCCGCTCATATCAACCTTATTCCTCTATGTAACCCGTGATGTCGCTAGTTGTCTCTGATATTAACTAATTTTGCATACCCTTTACTTTGATATTGTTTGCTAAGTATTGTTTTGCTGAATTTTCTTCTCACTATGTTTGAATATTTTATAATATTATTTTTTTATGTACATTAAAATGTTACTCTTCTATCAAAATTGGACATGTTTTTGTTTTTCTGTTATCTACCACTAAATAAAGCTTTAAACGTGTTTGTTAATAATTTCTGACAAAGTTTGTTATGAGTTTGATTTAGCTCTTCAAATCAGCAAAGGAAACAATATCTGCTTCCTGTAATCTGTTTGATACTTTTCTCTCTTCCTTTCATAGAATTTGAAATATTTCCTTAATCCTCAGTGATACATTGTAAAATTGTGATTTTTAAAGTTGATTATTGATATAGTTGCTGTTCATAGTGGCGTTCTAGGTCACACCTGAATTTAAAAAGTGGATGGCATTAACTGATTTCACTAATATCAAAGCGAAGCAGCTGTATAACAACCTCTAACATAAGAATAATGAAATATTGAAAATTCTGTTTCATTAAGCGTGTTATTTAAACTAAAGCTGTTAATAAGGGACCAAGAGTGTCAGGTACCTTTTGTTGGAGCCCCTTCCACCACCATTTTTACTTCTTTGGTAGTCAGCTGACTAGTCGATGATAAGTTTGGTGTTGTTCATGTGAAAAATGAACACATATGCTTATGCATTAATATATACACACATATATGTGTGTATATGCGGGCATATATATATATAGATGTTATTTACTCATTTCAAAATAAAGCAATATTTACTTATGAATTTTTATTTACTTTTTTTTCAATTATGCATTATTCACATAAGACGTACTTTTTAATGCTTACTATTTAAATGTTCACCTTTATTTTAAACAGAGATGCATTATGTCTTTATCAACTACTATCTTACACAATGTATCACATTTTATACAAATGCTCTTTCAGAAGTGTGAATATCAGGACATGGGTCAGCCAGGGGTGTGATAATCGAATAAAATCATCAAAAGCTCAGTGAAATACTTTCGGCCGTTTGTAAAATTGACCTTCGTTACTTGACATTACTTTGACACGTGGTCTGGAAACTTTGGGAAGTTCTGGACTTTGTGACACTGTTAGCAAGTGTCGTTAACAAAATACTTTAATCAAAGAAGACTTGTTTCTTAACTTGCACTTAAAACATACATAGCCTATACATGAAGTAGACTGGACCACAACTGTGTAGGATATCTCAACCTGGGATGTCAATTGTATTATAGCCAAGCACAGACTATGTTATCTCTATAACATGTAGATATGTTTATTTATGAGTATAGGCATGGGAAGAAGTGGCTGTGAGAGTGTTTGTCTATATTGACTTACTTTGCCGCTCGTCAACTGCTGAAGAAAAGTAAATGGTAGTAGAAGGAAGCACTAGTAAGTGGTTCACCCTGAGTAGGCCACTGCATGGTGAAGGGGACTAAAATATCCTTTCGCTGCCCCTTATCCGATTAATAATGTAGATGTAGTCTTCCGATGATTTGACCGAGGTTCAAATTGGTGACCTATTGTTCCGGACATAACACAACAGAGGCTCTCTTGACCTATAGGTAAACCTCTCGTCCCGATGAACACAGTTTTACTAAATCAGTTACTGCCAGTACTCACACAGGATAATGCCAGAAGTAGGTATTGGTCCTTTACAAAGTTTTATTTTAATCGGTGCTTGGAAACAAGTGCTTTCAAGAAGAAAATACTGAAATAGGATTTTCTGTAATCCACATGACCTGTGTTCGACTTTCACTTCAGAATGGCCTTTTCAGAGAATAAGCTGGTTTCGGAACCGTTCATCTGCTGTCTGTGACTTGTAGGGCATCCTTCATCTCTAATGATGATGCAGGAAGAAATTTTAAACCTGAACAGGTGTTACACAAGGCTCAGTAGGGAGGGTATATCCTACCCTGTACCCTAGATTAACCCTTTTGTATACTGCTGTGGTCGAAGGAATTTTTGATTTATTATTTTCTGAAGAAAGTATTTCAGGGGTTTTGAGTAATCTACTCGTTTGCCAGCTGACACCAGTATAAGATAAAGTTAATACACATTTGTAGCTGCGACCGCTATACAAAGGATATATTATGGTATTTGAAAACATCAATAGCTACATTAAAGGAAACATCGATCATTGCGTCTGAAATCTTTGATAGTTGAATCAAAGGAAAAATCACTGAGTTTAAAACAGTGACTGCGTTGATGACTGATTACTGTGTTTGACATCCATGATAGCAACATTAGTGACATTACAGTGAGTTTAGTCTCTCAATATACACTGTTACTGGACAATGTTCTTTATCAGACTCACGTGTGTGTGGAATACAATGTAGCCAACAGGTCATTCGAACAATGCTGAAACACAAGTTCACTCAGTGGGGGATAAGGGGGAGGTGGAAAGTAGGAGGATGAAACGAAAACAGTTGTCTCTCTTGTCTACAGAGGGTGTGCAGCGGAAGTTGTCTCCTCCATCATTATGGCGAAGGAAATCCGGAAGGAAGTCTACAGCGCTGTACATAATTATTTATTGTTACCAGAGATGCATGCTAGATAATAAATCCTCATCAACAAAATTTTGAATTTCCTGGCTTTTGTTTAAAACTATGTCACTTTCGAATGTGTGGTGGAAAACGTGCCTTTTACTGTTTTATCTATAAATCTTTAAATTAGCAAATAAAACACATACATGCACGTAAACACACGCGCGAAGGTATACACGCCATCGTCTTTCAAAAACTAGTTGTTGTGATAAGCATTATCCCGTGAGGGCACATCCGGGGCTTTATGTACTCAGTTTCCCTTTTTTGCATTTTTGAGCTGGCCGGGGGGACACAAAGCCAGGACACTGGTAAATATTGAAAGTTAATCGTCTTCACAGCTATTAGTCCGTACTTTTCATGCAACTTTTCACATAATTTAACTGCTCATAATAATAAATTTTACATATAGAAAGTAAACAATATGCTCATTTTTACTTTTCTCTCTAGTCTACGCGATCATAGGCTGCAAAACTAAAAAGTAATTTAACAACTGTATTAAAGTATTCGGGGTAAACTCTCGAATTATTCAAACCCCGATATGACACAAGCGAATGCTAGTAGCAGATCTCTCTAAGTACATAGAAGAGAACGAAGAAAAAAATTACGAAAAGGCGAGCGAGAAAGAGAGGAAGATAACGAAAACGATTAAGAGAGAGAGCTCGCGACACAGAGACAGAGAGTTCCTTCACAATGAAGCAATCTAGAGGATGTTGCTGAGCGGTTTATGCCCCATACACGTGCTGCAGGCGGAAAGCTGAGCTTCGTTCTTCCCTGCTCTGTATTCCGGTCACCCGACATCGACATCCGTCTGAAAGTGGGGTCTCGTGTTCTACATATTTTTTTATCCGACGAAAAGTTTTAACAGGCCACACTGAAATCACCATACATGTTACAATCTTTACTATCTAGACCAGTGATGCCCAACCTTTTTCGGCCTGCGGGCCATACACATTTCCGACATTCGTGTCACGGGCCGCTTCACCGCAAAAATAAAAAATAAATAAATAAATAAAAATAGAGCAGATAGCATTTTTATTAGAAACAAGTTGTACTTACCATTAATTATGTAGTAATTAGTGGGATATTTGTAGTTGTTTACCCGAAACCAACTTCTGAATGTCCGGCTGCATCGTCGAGACACCAAGTCGGAGCACTGAATCGAAATGTTCGTCCATCGAAAAAAAGATTGAGAGACGCCCCTACGTAGGGATAAATACTTCTTCTTCCCTTTTTTCGTTTTTTTTAGGTCTTTTTTTTATTACTAACATGCCGATTTCTTGCACTGTGGGCAGAAATTTCGCGGGCCGGATGGCACCGCGTCGCGGGCCGGATATGGCCCGCGGGCCGTAGGTTGATCATCCCTGATCTAGAGAATTCCTGAAATGTGTTTAAAACATTTAAGCTCTTAACCTTCACTTTATCCGCCAATATACCCGCCAGTTCTACCCCTACTTCTTCCCGGTCTTTACCTTCCAAATGACCTTATAGCCACCCAGCATGCAGAACGTGTGTTTGGTTATTGCTACAAAGAAATTTCTTTTTTGTTGTCTAAGGAGCAACACTTTTTGAGCATAGAGTTGTTTACACGTGATTGGTTAGTAAATGAGGAAAAGTGGCACTAAAGGAACAAACTTACATAAAACCCCGCTCCATAGAGAAAAATCACCAGAGTGAGGAATGTTAAGTCAAGTTTTCTTTAAAAGAAAGAGAAAAGAAGAAGGGAAAAAAATCCCGCGGATCAAGGCCTCGCCCCCTTTAGAGCCATGCGCCCGGGTACACCAGACCCACCCTCCCTCGTTAGGACTGCTTAGAAGATTTCCCGGGCATTAATATATAGCACATCGACAGATACCACTCAGATTGCATACGAAGGCCTAAGTACACCGCCCTGCATCATGTGCTTTATGAACAGGAGATATACTGAAGCGAGGGGCGACCTATGCTTGGCTCAGTAATGTCTTCCTTTTTCTTTTAGTTTCAGCGTTTAGCATGTTTGATTTAAATGCTACCTGAGCAGTTTGCTGGCAACCGTATACATAGTCGAACACTGTAATGTCCATGATGTGCGCAGAGCATGAACACTAAATTAGGATAAGTGTTTATTAATGCAGATAAAATTATTAACAGTAGGCATTCTCTCTGCTAAAACAATTACTATTGCGATGAACGCCAGTGCATGGAGCGACGCGAAGTCAAGGGACGCAACTGTATTTAGTAACGTCGAGGTGTGGACGAGTTGTAGACCCTTTACTCTCCAACACAGTTATCAGTGCAATTAGAATTCATCGATGACACGCTTCTCGCCCGTCGCTCATGTTGATACATGCGCTCTGTATGTGCTTGACCTGACACAGGACATATGACATAATACAGGTGACATGCAGTAGACAGGTCTCGTAGTCCAGTCAAACTTCAGTGGCTGCAGTTTTGCGGATGTCATCAGCTTTCCATTTTTATCAACCGATCGCTGAAGGGAAGGCACTATGGATGACTTGGTATAGAGAAGCTCCTATATTTTTCTTCCTTCTCTCCGTCGCTATCTCACTCCGTATGTTTGGAGAAAGAGAATCTTTAAGAAAGATAAATATTAAAAACAATTAAATTAAAATTTAAAAATTAAAATATAGGGAAGCAAAACACTAAAACAAAACAGAAATAAACAAATAAAAAGAAACATAACAAAACTTGCTGTTCTCTTTTCGCACCAATGCACGCGCACACGCATGTATAAATGAAAAAAACACACACACACACACACATAAGCAGAAAGAGGGATATGTATATGTATACATTCTTAACTTATTATCTTGCCACCCTCCGTCCGACGCAAATGATCGACAAAAGTAGACAGTCGATCACTAGGAATAACTCTATGAGATATCTGCTTTGCCAAGTGGACGAGACAGCACACAAACTCTTTGCCGTAAAACCGGGGTCAGCTGTACCATAGATAATATGAACGGGTATACGACACAGTCGGTAGTCGGCTGTCGCTGGGTAGTTAAAACAGCGAAACAGTTAAAACACTAATAAAATGTGAGGAACGTAGACGTCTGCTTTATGTCAAGCGTCCGACAAGCTCCTAGCTACGTGTTGGCATTACGCCCATGCCTTTTAAAACAAACAATGAAACTAAAATGAAAGTACAGTGAGTGCAGATCTATATTCTTTAGAAATGTTTAGGGCAGACGAAACGGGCAAGAAACAAAAAAAGATTGTCTGCCATGACGCCTACTGTGTGTCTATGAAACGAAGTTTTTAAAACGTGAGTAAGGGATGGCTGCCCACGATCGACACACCTCTTCTTCATATACTTCTTTACAACAGATTGTCAAGAGTTGTGTCATGCATGACATGCAGTTAAATATGTTTATGATATACTGAATGTGCCATGTGATGGGTTAGAACAAGTTGCAGTCACATTATTAATTTCTGTCAGGAAAAAAAAAAGAATCTATGAAAAGACGAACACAATCTTGTTCACGCACAGTACAGTGTAGCCTCCCTTTGCCCATCGAGGTAATGTCAGGGACGTAACTCGTCATGCTTTCTGTATAGGCACAGTATTGGCAAGGGCTGTTGCATTCTTAATTTGTTAAATAAACAAGAAAATAAATATTCAAGTTCATCAAAAATTTAAATATATTCACAACTATTTTTGTGATGTAATGTTTTTATAATATCAGCAAAAAATAACAACTGACTGTTGAGAAAGTGTATGTCTAATGTGTAACAAATCAAATGTTTATTAACAATATATCTAAGGATATGTAGCCAAAAAATAAAAGACCCACGTTTTTCAAAATGCTTCAGTATTGTGCCATCTGCATTACCACGACGTGTCAAAAGACCATTTAGGTGAGGACAAATAGAAAGGTTACTATTAGTTGCACTTATTGTGGATTATTTCTCTATGGTTTCGCTATTCTCCACAAGGGATTTTGTCTGGACATCTGCGCTTTCGTTATACTATAACAACAAATAAAAATACACCAATCAGTCCTTACTATTATCTAAGATACCTGGTTTTAAACACAGTCCTGAAAGAAAATTCATTTCCCTAGTTGGAGATCAAACATAAAAATGATAAAGATTCTGTTCCGGAACAACACTGCTTTCACTGATGGCTACTCGAATGATACTCTTAACTTCAGTCACTGGGGACTAATCTTCCACAATCCAAATATATATCTTCCACAAACACACACAATTTTAAACCATAGAAACAATCAAAGAAACAAAACACCACCGACGCCTCTACTCGGGAACAGATGTTATCTACAATATGACACTGTCTCCGGGTACGTGTGACCTGACCTTGTAACTCAAACGCTGCCTCTTGTGGTCAGACGTTGTTCAAACTGGAGCTGCCTCAGCTTTCCTGGGCCAAGTACTCCAGGATACCGATAAACAACTCACTAAACAAAACAAACAAGTATTTAATGGTATCTGCCCGGCTCAAATACTCAAGGCCCATCTCCCTGCCCCGTAAACTGCGCCTATTGACAGAAACAACAACAACAGCAACAACAACAACAACAACAAAACAAAAAGACAAATTACTAACACTTATCTGTATATTTAAAAGACTACATGGAAAATTCAACTTACCAAAATATTCGAAATACTCAAAAAAATGAACATCACACCTCTCTAGTCAGACGTAACCTCCAACACCCACCCACCCCCTACACGCAGTGTCCCTCCATTTGCCATGTCTCTTTGGAAAGTGAAGCGATGGCCGTAAACAACCAAAAAAAAAAAAATCGCCTTTTCTTTCGCACTTTCTAAAAATAAAACCATGTAAGTCATGCACCAGGTTTGGTTTCGCCACCCCGTTTACCCTCAAGTAACCCCTCTGTGACAAAGACACAGAAAATATTTTGAAACAGTTTGAGTAAGACTGCGACATTCGGCCAGTGAAGAAGCAAAGCGGCGATCTCAGAGGACTGGTGCCCCCGAGAGAGACACAGGCATGCTGGGACGAGACTCAAGTCCACGTACCCGTAATAAGTGACGTCGTCGTAACGAGCGACAGAATCATCGTCTTAGTAAAACCGAACAACATAGCCACTCGTCCCCCGCTTCGGGTTGTTTTGTCAAGATCTTTATACCTTCAAGATAAAGGAATAAAAAAAAAAATCTTCATGAATGGCCTTGAAGTGTCGGCCTTATATTTACTGTAGCTGACGATCGGCCTGAGGATTGATAGGGGGATAGGTTGGCGGACCCTCTGCGTAGTTTATGAGTTCATTGCAAAATTACACGCGCTCTTCGCACACACTCACACACAGTTTTATTACATTCCTGCACACCAAGGACACACACACACGCATACACGCACGCACACACTCCCACACATTACAAAACACACTTCCCTTATTTAAAGAAAACGCAGGCGAAAACAAATCATCATGTGTGAAAGATAGTTTGACCCTTGCAATGCCATTAAACAGTTGTTTTCTGTTTATACACGTAGAATGATTTATAATACTACTGTACATACTAAACAACATTAGCATTTTCAATGAACTATTAGTAACCTTTATCAGACAAAAAATCATAAAACAGTGAAAGAGATAAAACAAACACCTCATGTGTAAGACACAAAGACTACAGGACATACTGTTAATTGTAGAAGTGGGCAGAGAGACGAAGCGACAGTTTAATCAAGTGCACGTGTACCCTGTGTTATCGAGTTCAGGTAAGAAGGGTTACCTGCTGTGACAGGTACAAGTATATGTGCTGAGGACAGCCGACAGTCAAGAGGGCTGTTAATATAGATAATTTTATATCTCCCACGATGACTTGCGGGGGACCTCAGCAGGTCTAGGCTTGTTGCTCACTAAAAGTCGCACTTCTGAGAAGTGGGCTCTCATAGTGCTCGAGGCTGTGGAGGTGAGAAACAGTGTGGTGAGCTGTATGAGAACATAATTTTATCTGAGAAAGGTGGTAAGTAAACACAATTATACATATGTTACACCCATGGTTCTGAATATTGGATATTTCAGTTTTCTCTCTTACTTTATCACTTGTAATAAAAGCACGAAATATTTTTAATACAATAATTGACAGAGCATTATCTTCAGCTCATTAGTGATTATCTTGTAATTAACTCAAATTTACTTTTTACTGAGCAATACTTAAAAACAAGTGAAAACAATCATATCGTATTAACAAATCAAAGAGAGAAAAAAAACTTATTTGGTCAATTATTATGCTTTCAAACTTTATTAGCTTTTACAAAAGGGTACTTCTGCAAACAATCGAGAGGTTATGATACTGTTCAAACAAAAGAATGGCCTGTGTGTGTGTGTGCGTGCGCGCGCGCGCATGTGTGAGGGAGAGAGAGAGAGTTTTGTGTGGGAGGAGAGGGAGTTCCGGGCGTGTATGTGTCAGTTTGTGTGCCTGTGTGTGTGTGTGTGAGAGAGAACAAAAATAATGCCACCAAAGGTCTCTCGATGGTTGGCCGAGTGCATATTTTTTCAAACACGTCATGACAGTTTAGCTCATAGCTGGGAGTGACTTGGCAAGAAGTCAGACTTGCTTTTGTATAGGCCATGCCTCCGTATTCATAAACTTTAATTCAGGAAACTGTATGTATGTACTTACCATTTACTGCATTGGTATTTAGCAACTTTTTACTTGCCAGTTGTAGAGTACTATGTAATGAGGGTTTTTTTTCAGAGAGGAAAGGTGTTCAGTGCCCTGGAGGGAGGAAGAGCTGTTATGTCGCAATGGGCAGATTTGTTACAACACCGGACTGTGCTAAGCTATATCAAAGTGTACAGCAGGCTTCCTGAACCACACTGATCCAGCAAGTGACATGTTTATGTATGGATCGTCCAATACCTGTAGATAATTGACACGTATATCGTAATTCTACCCAGTCACGCACTTATTTAATGGCACCGGTCGGGTGACAAAAGTTCTCTATGTTTGTAAGCGCGCACACGCACGCTTTAGTATTTGTAGATATATATACACAGAAGGCTTTGAATTGCTAACTGGTTTGCAAAATGTCATTTAAAAAATATTCTTACTTCCTGGAAAGATCGTGCCTATATTTAAATCAGCAATGCTTACATAATATTGAGAGGCGCAAGGAAGGGAGGAGAGCCGTTGAGACACACGTAAGAGCAGGTAGCCTGGAAAGGACACTTAAATGATGAGATAGAAAACTAGGTTGTGATTGTCTGATGAAAAGTGACAATGTTTGTGCAGCACGGAGCTCTGTCAGCCTTTGCACCTTGGTTGACACGAAGTCCTTCGCACGGTGAGTAGTCATCTCTTACCTGCTTTGCTGTGATACAAGTTTAGCTGCGGGCTCTGTTTAAAACATCATTTTCCCCATCCCCTCGTCTTGTGCACGATTCAGACCTACAAAGACATTGTCAGGAAATAAAATAGACGAAAATATGATTTTGTTATTCGCATACCCTTTTCAAATTAGAAGACTGATATATATCTACATGGATATATATAAATATATTTTGATATCACTATGCCGACATTCGTGAGATACGGAACTTTCGCATCTCTGAGCATAATCAACAGTTGTAAAAGTAACAAAAAATACAGATCCAAAAGCAGAATTTCATTAATTTGATATACAGCATTTAAATGTTTAATTTTTTTCCCGACGTTTTGAGTTGATTTTGTGTCTTTAAAGTTGACTGCAAAAGTTATATTAACAAAAGGGATAAATTTTTCTCTATTTTGTGGAAGGATATAAATTCCTTTCAAATAACACACACATGAAGTCTCCAGGGAAAAATGTTTTCGGCATTTTGGGGCCCTAGTACCCAACAGTTAAAAAAGTTCTAGATGAATGATTGCCCAGTAGCTGTCAGCCAAGCGTTTCCTACTTAACCATTTATCCATCAAGCTAGAAAACAGCGGCGTGTTATGCACCTGATACCCATTTTCTTTTGTTGGTGTGTCCTTAGAAGTAATCGGTGAAGTTAATGCTACAATACATTTAATCGGATCTGGCCAAGAGCATTTTGAAAAAAAATATCTTTACAACTGCACCTAGAATGATCTAACAATAGCCGTCTGTTGAATACTGCTCCACATCTGTCACTTGTCATTACTATCGCCAAATAAAAGCTTTAACCTTGTAATCTAAAACCATGTCATAAAGTATTCAATAGAAGTAATATGCGTATTATAACACAGATAAATAAAAACCCTTTTACTTAAAGGCGCAAGATCAAAAGGAGAACATCTTAAGAAACCTCAGCCGGGTTTCTAATTATAAGTAATATAATACATTAAATTAATAATGTAATTTGTAAAGCGTATTTCCCCACACAGAGACGAACCCAATGCGTTTCACGAGAGACATGGGGCAGTGGGAAAAGAGTCGTGGTGTAGCTACAACCGAGTATAAGCAAGCACAACATACACGAACAGGAACCGGTTAGCAATACAAGGACATGAAGGAATGCAGAGATAGGAGTGTGCGGGAGAAAAGACAACAGGATGAATGAGTTATAGTTGGTGTTTCGAAAGAAATACGTTTTAAGATTGGAAAGCATGTAGCAATTCCGCATCCATTCCAAATACTTGAGCCGCAGAAGGACAAGGAGGGTCGTTAACACTCGCTCACTGTTTTAATTACCTCACAGAATAACCAGCGTTCTTCCGTCATTGCTTTCAAACCATTTTCAATGGAAGGCAAGAGGTAAAGTTCGGCCAACTTGTTAGGACGATGCATTATTACCGCTTATTTGTGTCCTAATGTGAACCTTTCGATGAATATAATCCAGGACGAACGGCTAGAGTGACAAGACACGAGTAGCATGATCTTTTATGACTTCGCATGCGGGTTGAGCGTGTCATAAAAACGTGGGACGGTATAGGTGTGTACATCTGGGTCTTGTTGACACTGTATAACAGTCAGTACACGCACGAGGATCTAACTGTTAGTGTTAAATGGAATCGTTCCTTTCTCAGGTCTATTTGCTGAAGACAAATAGAAATCACGTGGCGCATCAATGTAGCTGCATTTTATTTATGTGAGGAAGAATGTTACCATAGATGGTGAGTGACTTGGCAAGAAGTCAGACGAGCTTTTTAGTAGGCGGTGCCTCCGTAATCACAAATCTTGATTATGGAAACTGTAAAACCAAGCGTGTTGTCATAAAGTATCTCTAATTCAGTATTATCAATATTATAACAATAACAACGATCGACAAACCTCGTTTACAGGCACAAGCTTAGAAAACGGATATTTTGATCAAACTGTATCTCAGCAGGGTTTCTAATTACAGCATGAAATACAAGTGAAATGAATATTATACTACTTAGAGTCACTAACTTTTATTGACCTACATTCAAGATACCGGATACGTCGGCCGTATTGGAAGTGGAAAAAAAAAACCTATGAATTAAAGTAAACAAGTCCTCGAGATTGTTTTCCTGTGACTAGAATTAGGGGAGGGGGGGGGACCTTGGACTAAAGGGTTTTTGCGCACCTGAGTTACCGTCAAAAAATTATGAGACTCGTTATAATTGGTTATTTCAGTTTCCAATGCGGAACAGATAGAAGAATCAGACACTTCGTAAAGTCAGTTCATTATCGTGCAGTAGTTCAAATTTTACTTGTATGCTTTGTCTTAAACATTAACTAAATACTGGAATAGGCAGCATTTAACTTTAAAGCGGGAACTGAAGGCTGACGTGTTTTCAAGATGGCGAGTTCTTCATATACGACTCACTTAATTCTTGACTAAATCGACATTCCAGTGGCTGGAAATATAGGTTACGCTTGAGGAGAACAGTCACTTACCAATGGCACTATGGACGTTGGGTGGGAGAGTATTTGTACGAATGCTTGTGTGTGTGTGCGCGCGCCTGCCTTTAGTTCCTGTTGCAAGAGTTGGCTATATACATTTTTCCTATAATTATTATTGTTATGGATACATGTTTATAACTAATGGGCTGTAAGTTAAAATTCATGACAACACATGTGCTGCAAGGAAACCATTGTGGTTTTTGAAATAAAATGGGTCAGTAAGCTTTATTTCACGTGAACGTGTATCGCCTTCGTATACACTTGCTTAGTTCGGAAAGTGCATGATTTACTGTGTACATCACATTGAGCCTGTAGTTTATCTGCATAATGAAACGGTTTTTTTTAAATTTATTTATTCGTGTTCTAATTCTTGTTTTTGTTTTTCCTTTTTCTTCCTCTCCTTTCCTTCTTTCTTTATTTCTCTTACTCTTTTCGCAGAAAGCGAATTACAACATAAACATTTCTGTTTCAGAAAAAGCAATAGAAGCTGATTTGTTCACCTTTGTAAAGGCAGTCTACAGCTGGCCATTGTACAGACCGCGTGCAATGTATATATGTACCCAAGCCATCACCGAAGGCTTGACAGCACAAGGACGAAAACACCAAGAGAGAATCGCCATGTTGTATGTGATCTACTCACATACCAGTCTACATATTTTTTTGTAACCTTTTATAACCCTCCGCGCCTTACTGCTTTTGTTGACGAGAATACAGCGAAATAAGACCTGCGTGGGAGCGACTCGACAGGAAAGTGTTGGAGAGGAAGGTGACCGTTACAAAAATGAAACAAAACAAAAAATATCCTAAGCTGGTTTTAAAGGTCTACGTAAATATATAATTTATTTGAAATCATTTGGCTAAGTTCAACAGAAGATAGTTTCCCAGTAATTTGAAAACACTTGTAAGCCTATTAAGAGTCGGTTCCAAGACAGATTTGCCAGGTATCCAAGCCTGGGAAGTCGCAAAATAGTTGTCAGTAAAGTAAGAAGATAAGGGTATGGTTCTGGACAGTAGCCTTCATATAACTGTTCTCATTACTATATACAGTAACTTTCGATTTTGTCTTAAATAACATCCTTGATTTGAAACCGAACGGTAGAGGTCGGTTCGAGTGTAGGAGAATAAATCTACAGGTAACGCCTATCTATTTTGCACCTTTCAACGACAATACTCAACAGCTAAAATGACGAGATGGGAGTGGTACGATCGCTTTTCTAGGAAGCGTGTTTTAAAAAGGTTACACGGTAGATGTGTACATTTACCTGGTCCTGCTTACACCATGCAAGATTCTATGTCGCTTTTCAAATGTGGGAGGCTTTTTGGTGACCCCATGTAGTCCAGGAACTGTATTTCATTACATAGCTAAACTCTGTCATACAAAAGCGTTCTGCTAAAGACATGAAGCTAGAGAGAGGCGCAAACATGCGATAGCTCTGTGGTTCATTGGTGTATGTGTATATACATGTATAATTATGTAAATATACAGTCAAAAACCAGTGCTTACTCGGCGGATGAGTCAGAAATTCTGTATCATGAAGATATCTCGTAAGTAACAGTTCTTCCAAGTATTAGTTTTTAAATTCGGTGGCATTAAATGTTAAGTAGTAGCTATCAGATTTATTTACTGAAGATTAACATATATGTGACGCAAATATGTGTCTGAATTTTTGTCTTTGTGTAGGGGAGAATATTATAATATCAGCAGGACAGCTTATCTCAGAGAACACAACATTCTTCGTTTGTACTTTTCGGTCTTTACTGGGTGCTGTACACTTAATCACCAGATGACTGGATCGCCCAAGCTCTGGCAACATCTCGTCGAGTCAATGAACACTCACCATTACAGGTAAAATAGTTTCTGAAGAATGGACTTTCATCGCTCAAGGGATTTTGTTAGTTGTTCGCAGAGTAATGGGGGAAAGGGTAGAAATCGAATTACATATATCTGAGGAAACCTCCGACAGTCAGGCCTGCAAACTAACATGAGTGTCCTTACCCGAAAACTGAACTTCTTACCCCTTAGTTTTCACTGCACGTTGACATTCGAATGTCTAATCACTTATCCTATCGAGGGCCAGAGCCAGGACCGCGTTAGGTCGACGTGACACGTAGCACAGGACATAGCCAAACGTGACTGTACTATGCCATGTGAGGGGGGGGGGGGGAATTGGTGTTTTACGCCGTGCCAGCAACTGAGGCTATATTACGGCAAGATAGCCAGCCCTGTAAACAGATGCCACGTGCAGAGAAAGAACAGCGTGCCCTAGACGAGAAATGAACTCTGGGCAGCCAACCTTCACTGCATTGGTGACAGGCGCTTACCGTTGCGCCACCGGACCGCACTATGCCATGTGAAACGTTTTGAGCGCAGTTTTGTGCTTTAGTGATACATTTCAGAGCTGTTTTTATTGACAGGAGCGAATTTGTTCTTAGAAACAAATCAAATGCGCGTACTCAAACTTCTTCCAATTATATAAGTCTGTGGCTGTACTGCATGCGAGAGTTCAAGGTCATTCGTACGCGTATGAATACATCGAGCACGTAAAGAGCTGTAATCGATGCTACCGGTAGTTTTCGGACAAACCTGCATTTTGGCCTTGATTGTGATGCTAAGCAGAAAGAAGTAAAATGTAACGAGTGTGTAAATTTTCTTAACTTATAGTCAAACCGTTTAAAGCACTCAATCAGGCTCCGCATGGCTATACAGCAAAAATGACCCCGCTATTCGAGCATGTAGAGAGCTCAGGCTCTCAGGGGCGCTCACTCACGTTTCGCTGTGCTATGCTCGCTCGTCCCTACTTCTTCTATGCATCCCATTGCAAAATCTTTTGCATAAAGTCATGTGAATATTAAGCAAGATGCACCAACAATTTACCCTCCAAAACGCGATGTGTACACTTTACATAACAGATTATCATTTCTACAATTTACAACACTTCTTATGGGTCAACCAATATAATGACATCATCGAGACTTATGTAACAAGTAGTGTAGAATCAAAAGCGCTCTTTTTGACGTACTCGATATGGCGAATCAATCCGCACGATAAAATACGAAAGAAAATCGTTTAGTGCTATATAATTCAGCATCAGTTAACTTATCTCTAGAGACATTTATTTGGGAGTTTTCTTTTAAAGTAGACTTTACTTTATTAGTAGTATTTATTGTTAATGGAATCGTTGTGTTCGAACAATGAATGTGCGATCATATATGCAGCCATCTTGCACACATTTTCCGCCTTTAGGATGCTTTCTGAAAACTTAGTGATTCTGCTTGGATCTGTGGCTCTCCTTTATTGTATCTTACCTTCAGGTTGGTCTCTTGATTCTCAAGATTCGACTTACTTGCTATTTTAAAGACAAATTAATAGACATTACAAGTACGTCTGAATAATGACGATACCAAAACAATACATTATCATTTCTGATCCGCATTGCAAATCATTAATTCATCACAGTATGTTTCAGGTGCCTTACTTCCATAAAAAACTAGCAGTGCGAATATTACCAGTCCATACCTGCAGTTACGTGTTGTACCAGATTATACTTTCTTAAGGCTAACACAATAAAATATATGCAAGAATGTAGCTCTTTAAAGATAGGTATACTGCTTTTTAAAATTATTTTCCAAAAAACGTATGCCTACATTGGTTAAAATCGTAAATTTTGATGTCACCAAAGGCAGTCCAAGAAGAAACCTTTTAGTACAGATTAGCAAATCATTAGTACTTACATCAACATTGAGCCAGTTTTATGATTTGTGATTGTCTGCCCCTACTGTGCAGAAAAAAGAAAAATCCCTACACATTTACATCAAGTTGTATGGACCTACAAACGCTTTGCAGATCTAAATTTTATCTCAAGAGCTGGTGGCCTCCAAGTATAACCAAAACAATAACTGAACATCATAAATTGTTCATTTAAAGATACTTTACTCACTAATGACACATCAGGAATTTCTGGGCCATATGTGCTATATTTGTTTTGTTCCCCCATGTGAGATGTGACTGAAAGTAATTACTATCAGAGGTAAAAAAATTGCTAACAGCTACATAGTCACAATAATTATGCTAATAAAAGTGCTTAAATGAGCAATGCTACCTCCACATAGTTTTATTAGACCTATAGGTCTTTGAGATGGGCTGCTGCCTGCCAGGAGACCTTTCACCTTTTTACAACACTTAAAAACAACTGCTTCCACAGTGAAGCATGCATTTAATCTTTTTCATCTTGTATCACTCATCTTCTTCAGTTCAGGCCATCCTAACTTGGATGTATCATTTATTGTTTAGCTTCTCATCACAAACTTTGTCCATGAGAGACAATGTTTTGTATTTTTTGGAAAAACCCACAAAAGTAGATCTTTTTACATAGGTAAACAGCAAAAACACGTGCAGTGTTCCCTCGCTACTTCGCGGTTTATCTATCGCGGATTCACTACTTCGCGGTTTTTTTGAGTGAAGTATCGATCGATACTTCCGCGCCGGGAATTATCGTTCTACAAAATACCATAGATATTTCAACAGGAAAAAGACGAAAAATTTAGCTATATTAGTATTTCTAGTAAAATATCATGGTAATTTTGTAAAAAATCAGACGGAAGAAATAACTATATGAGAAATCCATTGCTATGCGTGAGCGACGAGGTATCTCCCATCTTGGCAACGCTGTGTGAAGAGGTGTAAAAATTCGTGATAAGTACAGTTATAATTTTTTTACACTTAAGTGTTATTGTACTGTATTAATACCATGATTAATATATTACTTTACACTAACATGATATTGCTTTACATGTATTTATTATTATTGCATGTATGTCCCTAATTCGTGGAAATTCGTTTATCTCGGCTGGTCTTGGAACCTATCCCCCGCGATAAACGAGGGAACACTGTACACATATGGATACAAAGAGTCACAGTAATGTTTGATGAAGGTATAGTGTTTAACAGGATGATGAGTTGGTGAGGATCTCAATGCTATGTGACTGTGTTTTATGTATGTGTTTGTGTGTGAGTGAAAGATGAAATATAATTATTATTAGTTAGTGCTTACTTTCTTGATGGATACAGAAGCAGAAGAAGCCAAAGGATGGCTACATTTTTTGCACCAACTATTTAATGCCCCCCCCCCCCCCACCACCACCACCACCACCACCACTTACATGCACACACACATTCATTCATATGCACATATATAGATATTAAATTACACTCATCGACTTGCATAGTAGATGCACACAAGCACACACACAAATATCAAATAACACACATAGATTTACACAGCAAACACATACAGGTATATAGACCTAAGCTAACGCACATGGACACAGAATTTTATGTTGAGTCATGGGGGAAGTTCTTTTTAGTCTACTTACGGATAAGATAGACTGGATAAATTTGGGCTTAGTAGTTACTGTCAAGGGAGACCATCATGAGGTCTTAGTCTTTATTCAGGTAGTTGCACCTAATCTAGTCTATCAAAAATGTTACCAGTTTTTATTTTATAAATTTATATGTAATCAGAATTATTTGGTGCTACTAACAAGTAACAACAGCTTTCTGTCTCTCACTCTTCAATATTTGTCGTCTACTCGTTGTCAGCACTGTGGTCTATTCTTTCATCCTTCGTGTGCTGTTTATGATGTCCATTCCTCATTCCTGTTTTAAGCACTAAGAACATGCTTCATCTTTTATTATTATGATGATTGTGACATCCTTAGTATCCTTATCCCAGTACTATAATATGCAGCCATTTCTGCAGAATCTATATATTTCTTGGTCTTCTTTTCACAAGAATGTTTGATGTCATACAGGGAGAAAGTAGACAATCCTGTGATTGTAGAGTCTTTGAGTGTTATTCCAAAAATGATTTTGATTTTTAATATTTAGTCCTCAATTAATAATGTGCAAAAGCATATACAAAGTGATAGTGTACATCAGATACTTGATATCTAGCAGACATTTTATTTTCTAGAAAAACAGCATTTATAACTGAATAACTTTTGAATTTATTGCACAGAAATGAGTGTGTAGTAGACATACCATTATAATCATCAAGCACATTGTCTTATAGAAAAATAACTTCAAGGGAAACAAATTAGATTGCCTCCCTTTAATTGTGCATGAGTATTTTATAAGACGCAAGCTAAAGATCGGTTGGATCTTGCAAAAACCTGGATGAAAAATTCAGACTGACCATCTATGACCAAATATATTTGGATAGATGGACGATATATGGATAACAATATAAATTTTTTGATGTGTTATTTTTAATTAATTCATAGATGGACTTCTTTCCTTCAGTTAAAGGTTGATACATGGTTAAAATATTAATCCGTTGTCTCCCACTTATTTTTTTAATATGTTAAATACTTTTTATTTTTTTTACGGCATTATGTGAAAATAACTCACTTGTCACCACTGCAGTGAGCAGCTCAGGGTTCCTATCTCTTCTCGGGACACTCATTATGTGACAACTCTGTGCAAAGCGGACATTAGGGGTTTTCTTTGGGTACTCCAGTTTCCTCCGCTCTTCCTCTCCCACCATAGTGTGAAATCACCTTAAAATGATGCACTTTTCTAGTAAATAAATCAAACCATCCCACCTGTGTGAAAATATGTCATTTGAGATGAAATGTTGAAACTGGTTGAGTAGCTGAAGTCTATTAAGTATATGGGTCTTAATTATTAGGAGCATAAAAACAGAATTAAAAAAATGTTCAAGTCCAGACATGTCCATTATGCTACTACCAAAACAGGTAGACTTTGTTTGTATGGGATTTATTGAAAAAAAAAAATGGGAAGGATGGATGTGCTTGGTGGAGATGAAGGAGTTAGATCATGACTGGAAATTATCACTGATGTTTATGCTCAGTTTCTGTTCCCAAATGTCAGACTTTCAAACTGAGGCTGTTCTCTGTGTTTTTAGTCCCACTCTTTATAATATTCATTAAAGTGAGGGGACTTGTAGAAATGGTAAGACTAATTAAATGTTCAATTCGCATGTTTGAGAGGAATTGAAAACAAAATGAGTAAGCAATTCTGATGGTCAGCTGCTTCTTAGAAATGTATCAGAAGGCTGCTCTTCATCCTGATTCAGCCAACCTTATCAGACTTTATACTAGATCATCAACCATATTCCTTCAATTTAACTGCTTGGATGGGTATGTAGTGGGTGTGTCTATGAATGTGCAAAAACGAAATGTGATATGTGTGTGAACGCTACTGTTCTTTTTTAAAAAGTTGTACTTTGTTATGTTGCAGTGTTACTAATTGGAGTAGACTTTAGCTGTCCTCCGTATTTCACAGATGGAGAAAATCTTGTCAGTTGCAAGATCAACAGAACAGCTGTCACACAGGCGAAGTGCCTGTATGTGCAAAAGTATGTGACATTTGAGCGGACAGGGATTGTCATGTGCCGCACGCCAAGCCTTAATTCCTCAAACTGTTCTCCTGTCATGAAGCCTGTCACCAATTCGTGTTGGTGCAATGAAACAGATGGGGAAATCTTTGACTACAAATTTTCTTACTTGGCCAATCAAAGCCATGATGTAGGTGTTCAGCTTCAATGCAAGGTTTGCTTTGATCCACAAAAGGATTTGATTCAGAAATCCAGTGAAAGCTGCAAAAATATAAGTTTCGGTTAGTGTTTTCTGTATTCTAGAATATTTTAAATTGCTTAGAATGCTACCGTTATGCAATTTTTAAAATGAACTTTTACCTTCAAAATATGTTCTCATCCATTTGAAGCAAAAGAGGAAAAGTACCTTACTATTCAAGACAATTATAAGTGCAAGTCCAAGTGTCCATTAAAAGTGTTTACATGTCGGTTATAATGACCACTATTTATAAAAATGCACAGGGGGGGAGGAGTTTTTAAGTTAGCAAATATACTACACTGAGTCGGTGTGGAGTGATGGCTAGAGGCAGAACCTTAAGGCAGCTATATCTTTTCAAAGTTTTTTACATAATCCATTGGTTCTCAGTAGTTATTCAACTTCTGTCTCATTGATCATCCATATATCACACTCTGGTTACTGCAAGTGATCTTTAAATGTATAGTTATTTTTTTTGTTCATATATTTTTATATATATTGTTTGTTGACAGCTAGCACAACTTCAGATGTCCACTCAATTGTCCCCATAATTATTGGTGCCTGTGTCGGAACATTATTACTGGTGCTGGTTTCTGCTATCGCCATATTTATATGCCGTAAATGTACGTTTTAAATTTTCAAGTTCTTAAAATATTTTTAAGTACAAAATTTGAAGTAGAGACCTAGCATGTCTACATGCTACATGCATGTCTACAACTATAATAGTATTGCGAGTGTTATCATTAGATACAATCTCTTCCATATCGATATGTTTTACAATATACTAGACAGATGATGTATTCAAAGCTTTGTGTTAATGTCTGTCATATTTAGAGACACTGTCAGATTTATAATGTTATGTCGTCTTGTAGATGTATTATTATAAATTTGAATTGCTAAATACGTGCAGTTCTGTGAATGCAGCGTTTGGGATAAACTTAATGTAAGTTCATATAGAACTAGGCAGGTGGTCCAGAGATAACAGGGGAGATATAATTTATTACATACGTGTATCTAATTCTTTAGGTACTGTGCACAGAACATTTGTTTGACAGATACAGTTATCTTTTTTGTCATTGTCTGACAACAATGTTGGGGACTAAATTAAAATGTAGACCCAAGGTGACCTGTAGCTCATTTTTGAAAAGTATTGCCTTAATTTTTGTTTGCTTTCAGAAATACTTGCTTATGTCTTATTACTTTTTTTGTTTCAGATATACATAACAGGTAAATATTTTTGTCTTTGCTAAGTTTAGTTTCTGCCCCTTCTGCCCGTCCAAGGAAAACTTCAGTTCCAACAATTGTAGCACTATACTTTTTTCCACTACGACCTGTAATTCAAAAGAAAAAAGCTATCCATGTATGGTCCAACAGCAGTGGTTGAAATAGAAGGTTAAAGGTGGCGAGGAAAAGATGACGAATATATGTGGCTGTATAATCCCTGGGTTTTGGGATCCTTTACCTTTTATATTCATGTGTGTAAGTCATTCTGTCGCTCATTGCTGGTGTGCAGCTTGTGTTAGAGTCGCCTTTTTCTGTAAATAATTATTTTCATTTTAATATGAAGACACATTATTAAAATGCTTAAAAATAAACAATTTCTTGATTTAATTTCAGGCAGTGCAGGTATGCTAATCCACCGGTGATATGAAATGGGTGACTTTTTTTGGCATACACCAGCTATTTGTAAACTAATCAGGACTAGCATTGTATCTTCATGTTTTCCTTTGTGCTTTGTGTGTAAACTCGTGCATACTCGCACGTGTACAATCATTCCACATTTGTAAGAAAGCTTCTTGATGTTGAAGAATGCACAAAAATGCAGGTCTGTGAATATTACACAAAAGAGCACAATATGGCACGACCTCTTTCTCTATGAGGAGTTTCATTTTCTCAGCTTGTTTGATTGAGATATTATACTTGGTGCAATCTGTCAAACTGTCACAACTCTCGGGACGTGAGGTGGTGGGAAGGACAGAGCAGTTACTATCTTTTATAGGTGGTACACACGGCTGCCAGTGCCACATATGTACCTAGTACAAGGTCTTGTAATATCCGCTGATGTAAGAAAAGGGTTCATCTGTACAGTCAGTGTCATTTGTAGGGGCAATCATAATTATTTAATTGCACAGTTTAAAAGTTCACGCTCTGATCTGACCCATTTAAACTAAAATATTTCAATAATCTTACGAGCTACCTCTTGGATGGGACACTCCTAACCGAAACTTAGCCCATCCACATTTCCCTGCGGATACAGCAAGAAAAGAGTTTAGTGTGTTTTTTAATGTTAGATGTTTAGATTACAAACAAAATCATTTAAGAAATGGACAGCATGGGCAATTTATCAATAATTTAAACTGGCAGAATAAGCCAATCCGGCAAAACAGCCTGCCTTAAAACAGTTAATTGCAAAGAAAGAATTGGGCCCTTAATGTATTAGTGATAGGCAGAATGTCATTTAATAATATGAATATATATATATATACACTTAAATGTAATATACACTGAGACAACAAATTAAATTGTCAAATATAATTTTTCAGTCTAATGTGGTGTTGGTGTATTGTGTAAACGCTTGATTTTTCCGGTTTAAGAAGTTGGTTGCATAAGAAGTTGGTTAATCGCACCTCACTATCAGATGCTTACCTTTCCGTCTCTGGGAAGTATAGTTACAGCCATCTTCTTATTGGAAACGCGGAAATTTAGATCTTTTGGATGTGCATGTGAACTTCGGCAAATGTTGCTAAAGCTCAGGGGTCCCGATAAGCTGATGCAATATAAAAGCTTTTGATATTGTGTGGAGAGAATGAATTCTTTGGATGTGCCTCAAATACTAAATAACCACTGTGCTTACTGATTGGTTTTACGCTTATTTTCAGTTACATTTACTCAGTTTTATTATGACAGCTCAAAGAATTGTGATTTCTTTATAAAATGCTTTTGCATTTTTGGTTCTAGTCATTCCTTAAATGAAGGCAGCTGTATGCAAGGAAAAAAAAGAGTTGTATACGGAGTAAAAGACAGGCTTGTACTCGAGTACATATAAACGACTGTATATATTTGTGAGCAGTGGTGGGAAATAAGATAGAGCACCACCTTAGCCTAGGACCTCTTCATCGTAAACTAAAAGATTTTCTTCTCAATCTGCCTAAAGGGTAAGTAAAGATATAGGCATAGATATCGAGGTGGACACATCTAAAATCTTATTATTTCAATACTTAAGAATAAATTTTGAAGCCTTCACACTCATTATGTCCTATTGCAATAAAAAATGCGTATTTTTATTAACGCCATTATGACTTTTTGACTTTATGCCTTATATATTCCATTTTACACGTTTAATAAATGAGTCAGTTTGCCTTATTTTTGGCGAAACAAAAGTGGCAACATTAAAGACAATGTAATTTTTGTATGTAAATGAAAAGCTTTTAGAGCACGTTTTTCGGATAAATTTGACCTCTTGTGCATGTCCGCTTCTAAAGTCTTAGAAAGTGTATAATCATATTTCTTTTAAACGGCATTTCACAATGGAGAATTTTGCTTTTGTCCTGATGGTAAGTTGCATAATTGCATACCGCAAGTCGTCTCTAAACAGTATGTGCATATATATATACCACTTACCTTTTATCCGCTAAGTTCGTTACATTTTTCTTATGAGAAATTGTATGTAACCGGGCTCTAATTTAAATTATTACTGCATCATTTTCATTATGAGTTTTTATGTGGATTTTTAAGCTAATAAACTTATTTGGCTGAATGTGTCTTTTCGTCTTGTTGGATGTGATCTATTCTGTGTAACATTCAGTGAGGGGAGCGGATGGCCTTGTGACTAGAACAACGGCGTCCGAACCTGAAGGTGCTCATACTCACGGGTTCAATACGCAGTGTACCTCTACCAGTTGATACAGACGTGAACTGGGTACCTGGGTGTATAGAGTGGAAGTCAATGCTGCGAGGTCGAGGAGATGAACCCCGCCACCCAAAAGGCAGTCCCCATAAAAGAGAGTTCTCTAACACCCAGCTTTCCAACGACTGTAAGGTCACGGGACTACTACTAACATTCTTATCGCTTCTTCATTTGTGCTTAGATATCACGTTAAACACATCTAAAAACTTATTTTTCAACAGCTATCAAAAATTCAAGTACTGTAACTATATAATGCGGAGAAATACTGTCGCTAGTAAGAAGGATGGATCTCAGTGTGCTCTACCACAGTGCAGATGGAGACAAACATGTTTATATTTCAACATTCATTAGTACACGCACCAATCCACCAAAGAAATGTCACGTCGTTAAGATTCGTAAAAAGACAAAAGAAAAGCTTTAGAAAAAGTTTGTGTTCTCATTACTTTAAAAGTTCTATGATAATCCAAAGATATAAATCATTCTCAATTATTTTAAAATGTTGATTCAAACAAATTCAGGCAGTCTGAAATAGCATAAATGTATCCTGTAACTCCCCACCCAGCTGGGACTATCAGAAGTATACTACTCGCAAAACACTAAAGGCCAACTGTACTTTACGGTTACGGAATATAAATTAAACCACTGTTTAATGAGCTGGAAAATGATTTTACGATACTATGCATTTTAATGACCCGTACTTGTTTTGCTCTAATTGAACTTCTTTGCCATAAAAATACTGGAAGATAAAATTTTCTAAATGGCCTTAAGACCCTGCACAGAGAGAGATCAACAAAAGTGTTTTACGTTGTGAAGGCCATGGTCAATGGGACAGATGGAAATATATGTTAATTAGGCAGGTCGTGATGTCAAGATTGTGACCGCTATCTTTGCATGAAAATTTTGTCAGGTATGTATCTCGAGAACGGAAGGAGGAAACTCAGATATGGAGAAATGTATTTTGCTCTAAGTTTTATCCAAACAGTTAAATGTTGCACACTACAATTCCTTTCATCACCGGAATGATGAAGGCAATTAGGTTAAATTTGGGCAAAATTATGTGTAAAGTTCGTAGGAGACCAACTGGGGACGTTCCGGGGCATTGGAACTTTGGATAACATGTTCAGCTCAGTCCAAACTAGTTTGCCAATAGTTTGACCAAAGTATAACTAGGACTGTGGAACTGCAGGACACTTCATTGGTTAGACGTTTTGGTACTTTGTTCCATTTGAACAGCCTAATTTGTGATTCATTTTACGTGTTGATATATATATATAGGTTAGGATGAGAGAATAAAATATAAAATGAATATTTTGAAGTAAACATTTATCCTTTGACTTGTTGCTGGTCTGTTCAATACTGTAAAACAATGATAGGGTTTTCAAAGCGCTTAAATCAATGCCCCATTCTCAAGTCACCTTATAGTACTTTTGTGGGAATCTTCCGCAGTGAGCGACTTCTGGTAGTTTCGGATTCACTCGCAAGTATAAATACTCTTAAAGCTAACCCAGCTGAGAGAAGTACCAAGGAAATATTTGCAAGTCAGTGCGTGGTGTAGAAAATAATGTGTCTCTTCTGTGTCCTTTTCTCATTTTTCTGCATGAAGTGTAACATAACAGGAGAGGAGAAGGTAGCTCCATACAACACATTTATAAAAATGTGGAAATGCATATTCGCGAGGACATTATGGAAATCGGGTGTTCTTCTGCTTCTTCTTTGTCCGCCACTCGTCAGAGGTGAAGACACAAAATTCAAACTTCAATAATGAGTGTCAAGATCTTTAATTTGTTTGAACCCAACGCGGGTTATGAGAGATGTTGTGCAACTGTTAAAATCAGGCTGTTCATAAGGCTGTAAGCAGGCTTTAATATAATCTTTTAAAATGAGGCTTGTAAAACATACATTGCATATGACTTAATAATTTAATTATAATGCACTCAAAGAATGCGGCAAACTTAGTAATAATCAAACGTGATCAGACATAAAGGATCCTCCATATAAGTGTTGCTGGAGTTGTCTCACTAACAACTTACTTTTCCCAACTAGTATTCACAACTGTTGCAACCAAGAATTCGAATATCTGACATAAATATCTAATCTGTCTGAGAAACAAAAGACAGTGAAGCCTTCTCTTTTCTCTTTTACTTATTTTGTCACGCAGACACACACACAGAGGCAAGTGTGTTAATTTTTCTTGATTCGTTTGGTTGTTTATAGACTGAACGGTTTTTGTGCCTTCAGATATTACATTTATATATCTCAAAACAAATTATATCAATTTCGATTTTGTATATTTTACAGGTATCAGTCTCTCGCCGTGTGGTGTTGACGGAGTTCAGGAAATATTGGCTGACCAAGAAACTCACTTCACTTGCACAGGTGAGAAGGCGACTCAGTGGACACTACATTCACGCGGAGATAGAATCGTTTTAGCTCAATATGACAAACAACTCGAACAGTTGGAAACAATTGACGAACTTTTCGTTGGGAGGATCATTGATGCTCACAGATCAAGTATGACCATCAAGCCTGTGAACAACGCAAAGCTATACGATGATATCAAGCTTCTGAACGGTAGTCTGGAGTGTAGTCTTACAGGTGAAGACAACCAGTCAGCTACCTGTGGTCTCAACTATGTCTGTAAGTAGTCACTGTTTTCTCCATTCATAATTTACGTAAAGAACATCAGCATTTTACACATTCCCACATATATTTTTACTGTCATGGCATTTGACGACTCAAATTTATCTCAAATGTTTAATTGGGTGAATATGTTCAGTGTGAGATAATATATAAAAAGTAAAGTTTTACATAGCCTAGTGGCCTTAAGGACAGTAAAAATATGAAATTGCTTTCCATGTATACCGCACGACATGTGGACGACAGAGCTCAGCCCTCTCCTTCCACAAACCCCTTTTTAAGTAAACGTGTATCAATTTTTTCCGCATTATTAGTGGGATTTGGTGACGTGTTGACATTGCTAAGCGCATTTTTCCTGGAGGGTTGGTAATTTTGTAGTAATTCTTCACATTCTGATACCAGACTTCACTAACGAGACTGGAACTGGTGAACAATGTTTAGTTCCGGGTTTTAACGCATTTATGGTAATCTAGAATTGTGTACGAAATTATTGTTAGTTATATGTCTGCGATATCTACACATTTCTTTTTGTTTACTTTCTTTCACATTAATATGTATCTTTTTCTGCCTTTCCTTCCACTTTTGGTGAATCTTAGTTACATTTCACTCAACAGATCCACCACAAGACGTGTCCTGCACAGCAGTAAATTCCTTGTGGTCAGTCAGTGTGTCGTGTTTCATCATGAATGCATATTCCTCGCGGAAACACTATACATGTCAGCTGATCCGCTTGAAAGATATGGTAGATTTACTTTTGCAGTTTCTGTTATCTCTAAAACTGTTTAAAATGATTGATATGTTCAAAACAATGTAAGGTAAAGTGAAAAGATTATTTCTTTCTGTTACTTCCTGAAGGTTTGTTAATAAAAAAAAGCTTTTGGTATATTTTTTCCATGACTTTAAACATAAAAATAAAATATGCGTTAGAAGAAGATGAATTGTCTATAAAAAAAGTTTTCGCCCGTACATTGGTCCGCTTCTCTGCAACTTTGCTAAATTTATCAAAAAGTAATTACAATTGATATGAGTGATGTTTTCCAGTAGACATGTAACATGAGACAGCCAAGAATTGATGTAAATACAAATTATAACAACTGTTTAAGCTTGAATGCTTTATTATGTGTAGATGCATTAAACTGCCTACGAAAAGGCCGAGTAAATAATAAACGGTGGTGGAGTCTGAAAAAAATGTTCGTAATTCCCACAGTAGTGTCGTTAAAAGCAGTTGTGATGTTTTTCTTTCAGTTAAAGAATGAAACCCTTGAAAGTGTCTCAATGGTGACATCCCCAACCAGCGAGAAGGTCACTGAGAGTGAAGTGAAGGTCTCAGGCTCCTGTGGGTTCAACACAACCCTCCCTGCAGAGGAAGGAACCTATGAATTTTTTGTGTCTGTCTCACCAGGCGGGCGTCATTTTGGAACCAGTGACAAGCTGTTCACAGCTGGTAACATTATAATTGTTTTCTATTTTCTAGTTGTTGTTGTTTTATTTTTTTTAAGCGTACGTTATCTTCGGTCAACATCTGTATTCATTCGGGGATTCTCGTACCTGCTCACTCTCGCTCTCGTGTACATATAGATGCACACACACACACTTTAATGCACACAGAAATGTTAGGAAACTTTCTTCTATTTAAAATCCCTTTAATTTTACGATGACATTATCTTTTAAATCTCTCACCTCTCCTTAGAGGGCAACGGCATAGCTGGGAAATATGACAATTATAATGGATTTCTCCATAGATTTTAATTAATCTTTTCATTCTCTTTCTTTCTTTCTGCGTCTCTCAATGATTTTAAGGCAAGATATCCGGATCCAAGCATTTACAAAGCATGAAATCATTTAGATGATAGAACTTAGGAAACTGAAAGCAATTACGGCGCCAGATTGTCTCGATGCCATCAATCAGCAATAAAGTGTGGCGACCTCCTATTCGTTAAGGTTAGAGATCTGTAATTTATAGACAATTGTAAGTAAACAACTGTTTTGTAACCGTAACTTTCTAGAAAAGCCTATTGTTATTTCATATGACTTTCTTTTCAGATGACTATATTGTAATACTGCTGCTGTCAATACTTAACTGGGCTGATAAAAGTTGATTTGATATACACATTGTGAAAAGAAAGTGATTTTTGTTTTTTAGAACCAGCCGAGTCTCCAACCATATCCTGTGAACCACATCCATACGTACTAGAAAACACTTACATCACATGTACCTGTAGAACCACTAGTCTGGGACATCCTGCAGGGTACTTGCGATTGACCAGAGGTAATCAGACTAACAAGGAGATGTTAGTCAAAGAAGTTTCCACACCACAGGCACTGAACCATACTCAGCCCCTGACTCAGTCAGACCACAGTAAGACCTGGTTCAGATGTGATGTTGTTTGGGGAACTCAGGAGATTTTGGGAGAGAACTACACGGCTAATGTGGGATGTAAGTGCAGAATTGTTGAAATATTTTGTTTTATGTCTTAGAGTAGGTAAGGCTTATATAAATAAGAAAGCGTGAGTTTACATCAATGTGAACAGCATGTGATAACTGAAAAGAAAAGATAAGCTGTAGGGAGATTTTAGTTTTTTTTTTGTTTGTTTCAACGGAAGAGTCCTGCAGCATTGAAAAATATAAACAGTCTGCCTTAAATGAAATCTGCTTGCTGAACCCAGCAACGATTATCAAGATCAGAATGAAGTTTTCGCGATTATCACTTTATCTTTCCAAATTTATTTATGTAGGCTGATGAATGAAACCTGACTGAATAACTAAAATTTGATTATCGATGATTTGATTGATTAATCAAAAATAACAGTAATAATAATCTTATCGTGTTTTACAGTCCATTTAACTCATACAAACATTACAAGGGAAAATTAATTGTACAAAGAAATAAAAACATAAAGTATGAAAATAAAATAATAATAAAAATAAGCAATCAGCTATAGATTGATTTTAGAATCGTTTTTTAAAGTTTTAAACTTTCAGTTATGTACACTGTTGCTTTAAGATGTCCTCTACCATAAAGTTCAGAACATAAGAGCACCACTGGTTGCCAAACCCTCCAAGTGTCATATACGAGTATCAGCTAGTAATAATACAAGCAATAATAACTTTAACGAGCTGGACGTCAGGTTTTGAAACTATCTGCAACATTGAAAGATAAGTTCTTTATTTAATATTAATTGAATGTGGCGGATGAAAACCTATAAAAAGATAGGAAATCATAGAATAGCTTGACATGGAATACTGAGGGTGCTACCTATAAAGGAAAAGTTTTTTTCAAAAATGTTGTTGAAATCGAGTGGTATGTACGAGCCGATATTGCAAATTTCTGTATACATTTATCTTGTTCTTCCTCATGAGCAATCAGCTGTCTCAGGGAGATGTTGCTGTTTTATTCAAGTATTAAGTAGGGTTAATGTATTGCAGTCAATCATTAAAATGTTTCCCTATTATAAAAATAACATTATTTTCTTATTTGCCACGGGGCTCTACAGAGAATAGTGTGTAGGTTTAAAATACTGGACCATCGCGTATATCAAAGTTGTAGTTTTCAACATGTATTTACAGATGCCCCCAAAACACCAAAACTATCTTTTAACGATAGTGAGGGAAATACGACAGTTATGGAGACTCACCGAGTACACCTAAGGTGTCAATCAGACGGCCGACCCACACCAAACGTCTCCATCTCTAACAACGACAACCACACCGTTATCGTCAGAGCCTCATCTCCTGCAAACTACACTTTCATCGCTCGCTGTGAAGACACGGCCACATACACGTGCTCTGCGTGGAATGAATTTTCACCTCAGTCAGTAGTAACAACCTCTTTCAACCTTGATGTTCAATGTAAGTTAACAATACTACTAGTAGATTATAAGAAGTCTTCGTTTAAGCCAGTTCTTTCCCTCTCCATTCATTTTTTATTTGTCTTTATTCGTTGTCGCTAAAAATCCTCTGAGAAGTGTTTATGGAAAAACTAAGCAAGTGCATAAACATGTAAACAGCTTAATCTCCAATCAATAATTCTCTACATTTCAGTCAATAATCCAGTAAATCATATTTTACTACGCATAAGGTTTATTGATTATTCTTTAGTTATCGACATTTTTCCTTTACAGAAATTCTTTAAATTCATTATTGAATAATTTCTGAAAAAATCATAGATGTGTCTTTAATTGTTCAAAGAGTTTAAATATCATTTATATAACACAGGATGTAAAAACTTTATATTGGGGCGCACAGTCTGCGGACACCTGGTTTTCTTATCAATACTACATCGAACTTTTTTTTTATAAAATTTTATTTTCTTCCTGCATTTTGTCAGGTAAACCTCGGATTATTTCAACGAGACACAGTGGGAAAATCGTGTTTAGAAATCAAACAGAGACCATAGCCTTTGACATAATCTCTAACCCGGCGCCCCATCAGAGCAACGTGTGGTTCTTAGGAGCAGAGCCCAACAGTACCAGCGGCTACTGTGAACTAAAGGAAAATTCGGCAATGAACATAACCTGTACATCTTACACAAACAGAAAATATTTGGTGAAATGTACTCTCACAGTCTTCAGCATCCTACCATGTTCTGGCTTCTTCAAGGTGCAGGTCATTAACGAACATGGAGATGAAAATTTCACTGTTGAGATCATTTACAGTAGGTTGAAGTTTTATCAATCTTTAATGTGTGCAAGTATTTCACAATCAGTTCATAAATTGGCCGAGTACATTAGTTCAATGTCCTCACTTTCGCTTCCTGTCCCTTCAGATCCAATAAACAGTTTTTACTGATTGTTTTGTAAGTAGATAAATTTGTCTATCAGTCTGTTGGACTGTCTATTAGTTTCGATTTTTTCACACACGATGAGGAAATATACTTCTTTTTCGAAATTTGTTAGTTCTGTGAGTGAAGCAGAATTGCACTGATACTGTTTTAAGGAGCATTAAAATGACATATACTAAAAAGGCAGACCTAAAATTTTCCTAAATTGATTACATTTTCTACAGACAAGGACGAAACAGCACAACATCATATCGCCATTTTATCTGGAGTTGCTGCAGTTTTTGTTTTCGTCGTAACGGTTGTTGTAATCACCGTCATAATCCGGAAAAAGAAGAGTAACAAAGGTATGCTTTTAACCTTTCTTGAAGAGTTAAGAAAAGATACATGTAGCTAGATATTGCATCAGTACTACTATCTCAAGAAAGGCGGACTGTCGAGAGGTTAAAGCAAAAGGCTTCGAAACTCTTTTGACGAAGCACATATCCCCCTAGTTGACACATCTTTGAAATGAGTAACTAAATCCGTATTGGCATGGGCAAAAAAAAAAAAAAAAAAAGGTTTCTGATAAGTAGATACCTGATTCTATTTGATCAGACCCACGTGGGTTATAATGGAGCAAGTGATGATCTGTTACTTGTGAGCACAGCAGTGCACTTACCATATATATATATGTTTCCTATGTTGCAGGATCGTCTTCGGTATTTCCAGTGTAAGTTCCAAGATTTTACTAATTCTATCCCTTTAAATCAAAAGCAAAACGATTTACTTGCCTGTCTTAATATGAAAAACATTAATTAATTGAAAATGTTGAATGATTAATCGATGGCTTATTTATGAAGGACTCTCTTGTTCCTCAAAGTCTACGCGGATTGAATGCTCGATTTCTTTCACCTAGTTCCAACATCTTTCGTACAAATGCATGCAAAGCATACCAAGTTCACGTTTTGTTTTTTGATGATGATGATGATGAGGAGGAGGAGGAGGAGGAGGAGGAGGAGGAGGAAGATGAGGAGGATGAATCGATCCAATATTGACCATCCATTATTCATCATCATCCACCATCATCATTCATTATTACCATCATTAACCATCCTTATTTCAGATTGGCAGCTGCTTCACGACTTCCTTATAGGAGCAGAAGAGATGAAGAAAGTAAGATGTCAGCGTTTATATTAACTTAATGCCTTTTAGTTTGTGTACTTCAGAACAAACACAAGACCACATGCTTTTGTGTTGTTGTAGTGTGCGTAAAGTAATATAACTCGCATTCATATTTTGCGAATCGCACTCGTACATTTCACATCCACGTAGAAAAAACGTAGAATACTCTTAATCTTAATCGGATCGGGAAACTTGAAAATCACAAATGATAGCAGATTTCTTTTGATTTCCGCTTGATTACAAGCGAGTAAAAGCTTTGGTAGACATATCTGAATCAGCTTAATCCCACAGTCACCATGGAAGAAAATGTTTTAAAACGGCAAGCTTTAAACTAAGCGAAGCAAACGATTCTATAAGAAAAAAATATATAAAATTTTTTTAAATGTGAAGAAAAGTATTCAAGTAACACAACACCCGTAACATAGCTGTTCATGTGTTGTTGTTGTGTTTGGATCGTTCAGCTGACCAGCCGAGCCCGACACCAGAAATCATCTATGAAATTCCATGGGACAGTGGTGCGTACTACTTACTGGTTATTCTTGATTATAAAGTAAGATATCTAGCAATATCCTGTCACTGTGATGTTATACAGTGTTAGATTTCCTGTGGTATTAAATTTCACAATTTTTTCCGTAAATTTATTACTCATAACAGGGCTTCTGCTAAGGCTAAATTCTTTGGGGTCCCAGGGACCCCTTCCTCAGATTTCTAAGGGGTCCCAGGCTAACTCTAAGGGGTCCCTTTACAATGTAGAAAAAAATCAACAAATCAACTACTTTGTTCAACTGCCTTTCAGGCACACAAAGCACTGTAATGTCTAGTCAGAAACGGCGAGATTTCTGTGCCATGATGTCTGTGCAAGCATCTGTGATGAGCTTATGCTCATTGTACTTGGGGTGCTCACTTTCTTTCCGTTTCTAAGGCAATGAATTTAACCACGATGTCAACGACATCTTTGAGATAAGTTTAAAAAGCTGCACCTGGTGGTGGATGGGAGAGGATGTATGAAAGTATGAATGCCTCAGATGCCATCATTCAAGAGGAAGTTCTCGACCGTAACCTGGCAATTAATAAGTTAGTGAGAACTAGAGTTGTAAGAAACATCAACGAGAGGTGGCACGTTGCTAAAAGTATAAAAGTTGGGATAAAAAATCCTGGCGCAAGGTAGAAAAGCGAACCTCGGCAAGACGTGACGCCCTCAGCTCAGTGACATTCAGTGGATTCTGAATGTTAGGTAAATCATGAGATGAAGGGGGATCGAAGGTGTTTGAAACTGTACAAATAAATTAAACGAGTTTCAGTTGCAAACTATATTTAGCAATAAAACGCCTTTCTCAGCCGACTAGTACTTGATGTAGGGTCTAAGAAAAAGTGAGGTGAAACGGCTTCTATCTGAACATACTGTCTTTCCTTACATATTTCTTTGCTCATAAGAGGGGATAATAATATTTAATACTTTCAGTTCATTAATCCTGATGACTGACCTACAGTACACCTCGGTTTGACTCCAGTCTTTGAACTTTTACAAATGGCCAACAATTCACGACTGCAACATTGTGCCCCCACTGTGTCTTTCTTCGTTTATCTAACCCTACCATTATGCGATCAATTCAGTTGTTTTTATGTTTGTGTCATTTGCGCTGTTCATTCTTCTTTCCTTTATAAATTCTAGTTTTGTTTGTTTGTGGAGAATATAGTCAGTCCTAACCCCGACAGAATGTTCAGACAGAAGTCGTTTCGCATCAGCGCTCAGACCCTACCGCAAGTACTGGGTGAGGGAGACGATTTATTGCCATGCTAGTCGGCAGTGCCTGTGATGTCCACCCCGCCTTTTGTCCGGGTAGTAATTGAAGACAACTGGCCGATGGCAGTCCGCACCTCGTGTACTCCTACCTTCCCTTGCACGGGCGATACCCCTCACTTCCCCCCGGTGGGAAGATATCGGCCTTTAGTGGAACTCTTCTTGTTAAGGGAAAACAAACTCAGTGCAAGGGAAGTTACTCTCGCCTTGCAGCAGACGACAACAATAGGTTGGTCTACGATGTCAGACACTACACCTATCCGATTTTGTATCTGTTCTTCGCCCAAATTTGAAGGGGTCCCCTGGGACCCCATTGATGAAAATTGAAGGGGTCCTCCGAACTTTTAATGCGTACTGTACGCAATTTTCTGCGTAATCAGAAGCCCTGGACTCATAATAATTGGACAAAAAACCATTTTACCATAACATCATTTTATACTTAGTTCAAACAAAAATCAAACCATACAAATCCAACCAGCAGGAAAAACTAACAAAATTAGAAACAGAAAACACATCATTTTCAAAGCTTTGCCAGGGAACTCAACATGACCAAAAGAACAGGAGAGAGTTCATCCAAACTCTTTAAACATAAACCGTTAATGATGCATTTACTCCGGGGCTGAGACACGTCCGTATGCTGGGTAGCGCAGTATCTACCTCGCCGAGGTAACCCTGTCTTGGAGGCATATGTACCCGAACTTGGTTGCATCTAGCAGTATGCTGTGTAATAAAACACCGACGAATTGCGTGGGTAATCACTGTTTTAAAACTTTTTTGTTTTGATGAGCAATAGGGCTGCTACTTTGCTTTGCTGATTTCAAAGAATGTAATGTCTATGTGTATGCGTGCGTGCTTGCTTCGGCAAGCGAGTGTGTGATAATATCTGTCATATGAATCTAGTCGTACTGTTCAAATAACTGACTCTACTCTTAGCAAGTACCTTAACTAACATAAAGGGTTCATTTTTGATTTAGTTCTTTGATCACTACTTCCTTCAAATTACTTCATTTACAAATGAAGCGTGCTTTAAATACTTAAGGAAGAAGAAAATCTTCAACATTTTACGGCGTGCTTTGTTTTCTGTTTACAGCCTGTGTCAGATAAAAATAACATGTTTAGAAAAAAGAAAAGAAAAAGAAACCATGTTTATCTTGTTAAACACAATTGAAGAAGTTTCGTAAAATATCACAGATCACTTAAAATTTGCTACATTTTTTTCTTATTATGTTTGCTAAAGGCATCAAAAAACTGATTTAATCCCTAGTTTCATTGTTGATTAAGCAATAAAGCAGTAACAAAACAATAAAACCCTTATTGACGGTATTTATAACAGGAACGTGGTTCCTTTGTTTGACAACACTATAGAGCAAACCACAGGTCAAATGTCTAGTTTTTAAGACTTATCGTAGGGAGAGGTTGTATTTCAGTTCCACTAACGATGCAACCTCCGAGGACACACACCAGAGTCGGTACATCAAAGCCAGTGCGCTGTCAGACACCTGTCTATGCTGTGGTGGACAAGACAAGAAAGAAAGTGAACACTCAACCTGCTCACATCGCTGAAAGAGCAGACGATAAGGAAAAAACAAGAAAAGACGACCCAAAAGGTGACAATGATAACGATCGTCACACTAACAAAGACGAGCATTTTTTTTTTTTTAATTGCTAGACTATGTATGGACAGCAATGTGTGCACTTTAATGATGATTGTCACAATTACTGTCCAGTATGACATAGACTGACTTTTTGTTGTAAATATTAGATGTGCAGTTTAGCGACTCTCGTGTTGACTAACGGTGACATTCTCTCGATGTTACTTTGTCATTCATCTGAAATTTGAAAGAAAATGTCATGTGTGCAAGATCTCTAATGTTATTTTAGAAATTTGAATTGATTGTAAATATGTCCAATTAATCACGAATGCTTAAGACTACTAAAGCTATCAGTTGTATCCATTTTTATTTTGGGGCTTTTTTGGTGTGTGTGTTCTCTCTCAGGTTCAAAACCTTCAAGCTCGGGAGTCTGGCGAGGCACAGACACAGACTCCGAGTACGTTGTTTTGGATACGATCAGAGGTAAAACTCCAGCTAGACGTGACAAAGAGTACAGTAACAAGAAACACAAACCCTGTCCAGACACAGAAAAAGGTAAATATGTTGTCTGATGTGGAAACTCTGCTTAGATGGATTTAGATGATTTAAATGAAACAATACCTGACACATAATTTAAAGATTTTTGTACGAAATATTTGACAAGGTTTGTGTTGTTATTATCCTCCCGTGCCACCTCCCAGGCGGTGTGGGCGGCCATAAGGAAGATGAAACCCCCAGACCAAGCAACTATTTCAATAAAATAAAATATTTAATTTTAGTTATGCTTTTCATATCTTCTTATTTCTCTGTCAATAAGACTTTAAAGTTCCAATATCAATCTTGTCTATTATTTATTTGGCAGGTTTCGTGGATGATGAAGATGACAGCGATGACTATGACCATCTAGTCATGCAGTTACCAGCACGACAAGATGTTTCTGCGAGGCGGGAGGCATCTGGGTCTGCTTCAAACCCCCATTCAGAGGATGACGGGAGATGGGTTAACGATGATGGTCTGATCTATGTGACTCCATTCTTCGAAGTCGCTGCTGGCGTAAAGCGTCGTCCACCTCCGAGCCAAGAGGAGACAGAGTACTCCACAATTCAAACAAGTTCTCTCAAGGAGAATTAAGATTGTGAGCCGTGTGGCTTTATATTTGTAGAAATAATGTTGCTGTTTTATCAAAATTGGACATTTTATTTTTGCTTTTATTTACCTACCACTAAAGAACTCCCTTGCTTTAAACTGTTTTTTATAGGAATTTTCGTTAATGACTTCTGAAAAAGTTTGTTATGATTTTGATTTAGCTTTTCAAATTAACGAAGGAAACAATATCTGCTTCCTCTTACATGTTTGATACTTTTCTTTCTTCCTTTTGCAGTATTTGAAATATTTCCTTAATCTTCAATGATACATTGTAAAAGATTGTTTTTTAACTTGGTTGCTGAAATAGTTACTCTATTCAAAGTGGCGTCCTAGATCACACGTGGACTTTAGAAAAGGATTTCATTAACTGGTTTAAATTTTTAAAAAAAATCAAAGCTAGGGAAGTTTATGACAATCTATAACATAAAAATAATGAATTTAATAATAAATAATCTTATTCTTTTGGTAGTAATCTAACTGTTCAGTATACGTTTCTGAGTTTGTATGAAAACTTGAACACATGTTATTGCATTAATATATATATATACACATATGTGTATATGTGCGCGTGTATATTGTGTATTAGTAAGAGAGAGAGAGATTATCTAAATATTTCAAAATTAAGCAATATTCACATGAATGTAAAGTCTTTAAAAATATTTTTACGTCTATGCATTCTTCAAAAGCGATTAATGCTTACGGTTTAAAATTTAACCTTTATTTTAAAAGGAGATGCTGTTACCTTTACATTATGTCCAGAAATATATTTTATCTAGAAAATTTATATATAATGCATTATGTTATTATCAAATAATATTTATTAGACAAAGTATCACATTTTACACAAACACTCTTTCAGAAATGTGAATATCAGGACATGAGTGCGACGGTCGAGTGGAATCATCAACAGCTCAGTAAAATAGTTCAGGCCATGTATAACATTGACCTTATGTACTTGACTTTGTGACACAGTAGCAAGTGGCGATAATAAAGTGATTTCATCGAAGAAGACTTGTGGCTTAAAGATTATTTGCACTTAAAGAAACTGATGAGACAGAGATATGAATAGTAAACAGACATGGACAATACATGAACTAGACTGGAGCACAACCTGAGATTTCAGATGCATTATAGCATATCACACATTGTTATCTAACATATTATATATTTATTTATGAGTTTAAGCATGGGAAGAAGTGGCTGTGAGCGTGTTCGTCTATAGTCTATACTGATTTACTTTGCGCTCGTACACTGCTGAAGAAAAGTAATTAAGAGGTAAATGGTAACAGAGGCAGGCACTAGTAAGTGGTTCACCCTGAGTAGGCCACTGCATATTACAGAGGAGCAAAACCTATTTTCGTTGCCCTTTATCCGATAAATAATGTAGACATAGAGTGTTCCAGTGACTTGAGTGGGGTTCAAACTAGTGACCTGTTGCTCCAGACACACCCCAACAGATGCTATCAACCGTCGTTAAGCCTCTCTCCCGATGAACGCAGTTTTACTAAATCTGTTACTGCCAGAGCTCAAGCAGGATAATGCCAGGAGTAGCCAGTGGTTCTTCACAAACATTAGCTTTAATCGGTGCTTGAAAACAGGTGCTTTCAATCAGAACATACTGAATTAGGATTTTCTGTAATGCACATGACCTGTGTTCGACTTTCACTTCAGAATGGCCTTTTCAGAGAATAAGCTGGCTTCGGAACCGTTCATCTGCTGCCTGTGACTTGTAGGGCATCCTTCATCTCGACAGATGATGCAGGAAGAAATTGACAATGTAAACAGATGATACACAAGGCAATGAGTATGGAGGGTACTCAGCTTACTCTCTACTCTAGATTAAGCCTTTTGTATACTGCTGTGGTCGAAGGAATTTTTTATTTATTATTTGTCCGAGGAAAGTACTTCAGGTGTTTTGAGTAATCTGCTCGTTTACCAACTGACACAAGCGTCAGATAAAGTTGAGAACTCTCAGTAGCTGTGACCGCTAAACAAAGGATATATTATGGTATTTGAAAACATCAATAGCTACATTAAAGGAAACATCATTGTGTCTGAAAGCTTTGATAGTTGCATCTCAGGAAACATCACTGAGTTTGAAAACAGTGACTGCGTTGACGACTGATTACTGTGTTTGACATTCATAATAGCAGTATTAGTGACATTACAGTGAGTCTAGTCTCTCAATATACACTGTTACTGGACAATGTTCTTTATCAGACTCTCGTGTGTGGGGAATACAATGTAGCCAACAGGTCATTCAAACAATGCTGAAACACAAGTTTTACTCAGTGGGGGAATAAGGGGGAGGTGGAAAGTTGGAGGATGAAACGAAAACAGTTGTTTCTCTCTTGTCTACAGAGGGTGTGCCGCGGAAGTTGTCTCCTCCATCATTATGGCGAAGGAAATCCGGAAGGAAGTCTACAGCGCTGTACATAATTATTTACTGTTAATACAGAGATGCATGCTAGATGATCAACCCTCATCAATAAAATTTTGAATTTCCTGACCTATGCTTACAAATGCACACACACGCGCGCACGAGTGTAGACACGGCATCGTCTTTCAAATACACTTCTCAGTAGAAGCAGTTGTCGTCAAACAAGCACCTACCTATCTATTGTACAGTCGGGGGACACAAACACAGGAAATTGTGAAATGTTGAAAACAATAAATCGTCTCCAGAGTGCGAAATCCGTAGTTTTCATGTAACTTTTCATGTAATTTAATTTCTCATAATAATAAGTTCTATATATATAAATATAGAATGTAAATAATGAAAATAATTATATATAAAAATTTGTATGAGTTTATGCCATACTATACTCATTTTTACTTTTCTTTCTAGTCTACGCGAGTCGTCTGTGACTACCACAGGCTGCAAAACTCCGAAAGTAAATAAAAATTTGCATTAAACTATTCGTGGCAAACTCTCGAATAATCCAAAGCCTGATATGATACATGCAAATGTTAAGATTACATCTCCCTAAGTACGTACACGAGCACGAAGAGACAAACACGAAAAGGCGAGCGAGAAAGAGAGGAAGATAAAGAAAACGATTAAGAGAGAGAGATCCGTCTGGAGGATGTTGCTGAACGGCTTACGCCCTATACACGTGCTGCAGGCGGAAAGCTGAGCTTCGTTCTTCCCTGCTCTGTATTCCGGTCACCCTACATGGACATCCGTCTGAAAGTGGGGTCTCGTGTTCTACATTTTATATGACTAAAAGTTTTAACAAAGCAAACTGAAATCACATTGCAAACAAATTAAGAGTATGTTGTAAAGTGAGGCATGCCAGTTCTCCTTCTACTTCTTCTCACAGCATTTATCTCCAAATAATTCAGCAACCCAGCATGAAACACGTGTGTTTGGTTATAGGTACAAACAAATTTCTTTTTTGCTGAGAAGCAGGGCCGCCGAGAGCCAGCACAGGCCTCGGGGTAAACGATCTCTTCAGGTGCCTTGTAACTGTAATCGTAAATTATGTTCCAAGTATATAATAATATGTTTAAAATTGATTGTCAATATCTACATTTCATTCAGTAACGTAATATAGACTGCAAACATTAGGACAAGTGCACTAGGATCTACATCACTACTTGTACATAGAGTTGTTTACACGTGACTGGTTAGTAAATGATGAAAAGTGACATTAAAGGACCTGTATACCCCGCTTCATTAAAAAAAACAAACCCAGAGGGGGTTATGTTATGTCAAGTTTTCTTTAAAAGAAAAGGAAAAGAAGGAAAAACAGTCAAGGCCGGGCCCCATTCACAGCCGCGGGCACGGGTACACCAGACACCCCTGTTTCCCCCTCTCGTCAGGCCTGTTAGGAAGATTTCCTGGGCATAAATGTAATACAAGTCGTGATAAACGACAGATAAAGTCAGGGGACGCAACTGTATTTAATAACGTCGAGGTGTGGACGAGTTGTAGACCCTAACTGTCCACCACAGTTATCAGTGCCATTAGAATTCATCGATGACAGGCTTCTCACTAGTCACTGCGAGTAGCCACACATGTTGATATATGCGCTCTCTATCTGTTTGACCTGACACACAAGACATATGACACAATACAGGTGACATGCAGTAGACGGGGTCTGACAGTCCAGTCAAAGTCCAGAGGCTGTAGTCACGCGAATGTCTTTCTTTCATTTTATCAACTGATCGCTGAAGGGAAGGCACTGTGAATGACTTAGTCTAGAGAAGCTCCTACAATTTTCACACACCAAATCGTTCATACCTTTTCTTCCCTCTCTTTTGTCACTTTCTCACTGTGCGTGTGTATGTGTGTGTGGAGAGAGAGAAAGAAAACCAACAATTAAATTAACATTAATAATTAAGAGAGACGGGAGCACACAGCTACTCAAAAAAAAAAAAAAATAAAATAAATAAATAAATAAAATAAAATAAAAATGAAAAACGCAAAAGCAAAAGAAAACTTGCTGGTTTTTTATCTTAAGAAATGACACAGAAAACAAAATATGTCTTATACAACAAATCGTCGTATCTTTAGCACCGGATACATCGAAACATGCTTGATGGCCACCAATTTGCGACATTAAATCTGTTTATGAGAAAACTGAGACATATGGCTCACTGTCTGCCTACAGCCTACAGAACAGTGACCGTGTAAGTAAAATACGTTTTACACACGGTCAAATATTCAGACACACACACACGCATATATATATAAATGAGAAACACACACAGACAGAAAAAAGAGAGAATGACACACACACACACACACACACACACACACACACACACACACACACACACACACACACACACATTCTTAACTTATTATCTTTCCACAATCTGTCCGACACAAATGTTGGACAAAGGTACACAGTCTAACACAAGGGGTAACTGTATGAGCTACCTGTTTTGGCACTTATGGCAAGAGACAGTGTTGGCGAAATAACGATTTACAAATCCAAATACCAGAAAATTTTCGTCAGATAAATTGAATGTGTATTGAGCGAACTGTGGAGGAGACAGCACACAAATGCATTGCCGTAAAACCAGGGGTCAGGTGGACCATAGATAATGTGAAATGTTAGACGACACATCAGTCGGTAGTCAGCAGTTGCTGGGTAGTTAAATCAGCAACACAGTTGAAACACTAATATATCATGAAGAACGTAGACGTCTTCTTTACGTCAAGCGTCCGACTAGCTCCTAGCTACGTGTTGGCATCACGCCCAAGCTGAAAGTACAGTGAGTACAGGAGATTAGTATTCTTTAGAAATTCTCAGGGTAGACGAAACAGGTAAGAAAGAAAAAGCTGTCCACGCCGTGACACCTACTGTGTGTCGTTAAACGAAGTTTATAAGTCGCGAGTCATGCATGGTTACCCACGCTAGACACACCTTTTCTGTATTACTTCTTTACAACAAATTGCAAAAAGCTGCGTGTCATGCATCACATGCAGTTAGATATGGTTATGATATGCTAAATACTCCTGGTGACGGGTTTGAACAACCTGCAGTCACATTACTTTTGATTTGTCATGGTTATGATCTTGTTATAATTTACAACAACTTGATAGGTGATATAAAAAAAAAAGGAGAAGACTGCTATTGTTACTAAAACAGGTCTTGCTCGTCTCTCGCTTCAACAGGTAGTATCAGAGTATAGTATCTCAGACAGTATTTGCAACTAAAGTCAGTCGTTCCTGTTCTTTCACAGCGGTCCGGTGGCGCAACGGTTAGCGCCTGTCACCAATACAGTGAAGGTTGGCTGCCCTGAGTTCATTTCTCGTCTCGGGCACGCTGTTCTTTCTCTGCACGTGGCATCTGTTTACAGGGCTGGCTGCTTGCCGTAATATAGCCTTAGCTGCTGACACGGCGTAAAACACCAATTCCCCCCCCCTCCTGTTCTTTCACCTGACAGAGGGGGTCTTGCTGGACCAAGTCACTGCAACATGAGTGGTACCTGATGGTCCCCCCACGACCACCACGACCACCACCACGACCACCACCACCACCACTCTCATTTTGTGACAGTGTGTTGTGTTCAGCAGAATACATTTGCATAGTCTCCCCATTTTCCAGCTCACCCAAAGTAAATAGCGATAGCTTATGTCGTCCCTATATTTAGGACAGAATTGCTGAGTAAGTGGCAACATTTTCGGACAAGTCTTTACAAGTAATGAAAGGGTCACTCAATCAGCTGATTAGACGAATGTGTACTCTCCTGTACGTAGCTGGTATCGAGACGCACCTTTGATACCTGAGACAGCAATGAAGGCAATGAAGATATACTTACAAGCGACTGTCTCGTTTGGCAAGTATTCTTTTTCATGTCGGATGCCAGAAGGTCGTTCGAATCGTGTGTACTTATGCTACCCCTCCTTTAAAGAAACTTGTTGTAGTCATTTGACAGACTTGTACATGTGAGTAAGAGGATTCCCAGTATCTAGGTAAAACATTTACCTCATACGACTTCACTGAAGTCTATAAGTTTACCTGTTAAGATCACCTTTCACAGAATGTTCTTTACCTTCAGCAACTGTTCACAAAACATCGTGGTTTATTTTTTTTAACCGGGTGCATTGGTTTTATTTATCTTTGTGTTTGTTATATGGCAAAATCATCTCTAGATGTCAACCAAAGAGCTTGCAAAATGATAAGTCATACTCCTTTCGTGATATTATCATTCATATCATTGATTGCTCAGTAATACATAACACATTATAGTCGTTCACAGCCACGCTTCATTGTTTAATAGCCACGGCAAATTTGCAACAGCCTCGAGACTGAAATAATGTACTTTCATTTTGTGTTCTCTCAAGAGTAAATCAACCAGTCAATGAAACTCTGTGGTGGCCGAGTTGGACTTAATAATTATCACTTCTTGTAACGATATTACAATAAATCATGAGTTACAATTATGGGAATCTATATGTGTAGGTATACACTCTCGCAGAAATTTTTTCACGAGTGAAGACACCAATTTTGAAACAGGTGGCTGTATATTTGTACAGGAGTACAGGTGTAAGTGCACTTGAAGATAAGACATGAACAGACTGAGTAGCAGCTCATAAATTCTGTCACGTTCCACGCTCATATACATAAAGTTCGTGTTGCTTTTTAAAAAAGTAATTGTATACTGCACAGCCAAGTAGGCTGTAAAAAAATATGTCAGTCAAACAGATAAATAAGGTAACGCCCGTGTCGTTATTTAGTTTGGGGGAGGTGTGGAGGGAATGGGGAAAGAGGACTTCAGTTCACGAGAGCTTTGATAGACCTCGGCAAAAAAACGAGGAATAATGATGTGCTAAAAAAACCAACTTGAATTCAATGAAGAAGGGAAATACCAGACACATATGTGTCACAGGCGCCAGAGAGAACTTAAAAGTGAACTTAAGCGTAAGTCTGCTAACTTAAGTAGACAAAGTGCGCGGTCTTAAAGTTGAGTAAGAAAAGTTATACTTAGTGGACTTGAGTTTTCTTGTGCACACCGACTTTCTCTGATTCTACTTTCTAGCATGGACGTTATCATAGTGTGTTATACACCTTCCGAAGTGAAAGCAGGTGAGAAACTGTGCAGTGAAATGATAAAAATATAAACTTAAGGCTAATAAGGAAGTATAAAGGACATAGATTTGAGAGCCTTATTGTTTTCCCTTACTAATGTTCTGTTTACCTTTTCGGGTATCATATTATTTAAATTTTTAATTTTTGCGCCTCATAAGTTTTAAGGCGAGAAGGAATTTATATCAAAAAAAAAACAAACTTTATCTTCTATTGAAAATAAAATTCTTAAATATATAATACAGCTTGTCAGTTACATAGCCAAAGTCCGTTTGTAGCGTAGCCCATCATCAGCGCTTTACTTTGCGTCGTCGAAATTAAACGAGATTTTTCTATAAATGGTGGAGGAGGATTGATGTTGTGCGCTGGACCAGGAACTATAAGGCTACATCACGCAAGGCAGCCAGCCCTGTAAACAAAGACGAGAGCTGAACCCAGGACAGACAGTCCTCACAGCATTGGTGACAGGGGCTAACCCTCACCCTAACCCTTATTTTCAAACAAGAGCAAGCTGTTGCTGTTCTTCCATCTCATACAAGACATGGTGCTACATTAAGTCAGCGTAACGTGAATAGCACCTGATGATCTCCGTGTCTTACTGTGAAGTAAAGAAGGCGCGTGATCTACGCTCCCACCCGTTCCACGACACACACACACCGCCACTACCACTACATTTTTTTCTTTTATTGCATCTCGTGTATTTAGTTGCATAAATCTCTATGGTCTACCTTTCCCTTTCAGTCTTCTCGAAGTATATCTTATCGTAGCTATAAAAATGTCACCCGTTAGGTATATTATGCTGAGTAATTCAGGACAAGTGATCCTTACAAGTAGTGAGGCCGATCAAATGATCGGGTGCTCAGTTGTGTGTAACAAGTCTTCTACTTGTATCACTTTCGCTGAGACAATAAACTTACCTGAAAGAAGAATCTTTGATTTACGCAATGACTTCTAATGAAAAGTGAGGATGTGGTGTAACATATTTTTTTTCATGTCGGCTACCTGAAAGTCACTTGAATCGTGAGTACGTAGGCCAACCCTCCATAATCATCTTCATGTTTATTTTGAAGAACATACACATATAGTGACTCCCAATATCTTTTCTGATCCTCCTTCTTTTTCCGCCTCTTTTACCTTTTACAAAATCATTTTTAAAGATTAACACCTGACACGTTAAACGACCCTGCATAAATTAACGACAAGGGCATTTCAATCAAAAGTTGTTGATAACCTAGAAATATTCATAGGTGGCCAAGTGTTTTAAAAGTACACTTTGTTCCTTTTTGTGGTTTTCTGGAGATATTGTATAAGTTACAACTTTGTAACTATATATCATCGCATTTTCTTCAGAAGGCGTAAATTTCAAGGCGCAAGGATGATGTATTATCTCAGATGTAGGTACACATAAAGGTATACATGACAGACACCATCGGAGCATATCTCATATAAAATTTAGTCACGTCTCGCACTCATGTGTCGTTTACATAAAGATCGTGTCACCGTGCACTACAGACCCCATGCGCCGTAAATAAGTGGTGGATGGGCTGAACAGATAAACAAGGTAAGGTCATCTCCTCATTAAATTTGGTGGGGTGTGGTGGGGTGGAGGGGAAAGGGAGGAAGGCTTTTCTTTTCGACAGCTTTGACAGACAGCGAAAAATCAGTGAGTGCTTTTTCTTTCTTTTTATTTTTTTTTTGATGGCGAAAAGGAAACGAGGAAGATATATTCTGGAGTGTCAAAGTATTTACTTGGCAGTGCATCCTTCAGCTGTCACTGTAGCATGCATGTTATAATAAGAGGTAGTCTGCAGTGAAGAAAGCAGAGGGGAAGAATTTGATCAAGAGAACCGTCTTGATTTTTTTCTGGCAGGAAACATGATGACGATTTAGTGCATGTGTAGGTTTGCGACGACGAAGAAAGAGCTCCCAGTTGAAGAAACAAACTGTTGACGGACCCTGAAAGTGTTATAATTCACGCTTTCATTGTTGTACCATCTAATATTGCATTAAGGAGTTAAATACATATGTCATGGAATCCCTTGTTTGTTTCGTTGACAAGTCGTCGAGGCAAATCACGTGGGTGCGAAGTGACTACCTGGAGGAAGCCATGTCTTGACACACTACCAGATGGTGTAACACCTGGCCGGCTGTCTCTGGGCTGCTCCAGCTTCACAATATACCAGCTTACAATACTATTTGCACAGTGAGTTTATGTCATTCCATTAGTTTGATTGACAGACATGAATATATCAAGTTCGAATCAAGATCAGCCTAATTAACACTTACAGTTAAATTGACAATACTCTAGCCTTTGTCTAACAATGACTGTTTAACCTTTGTATGGTTTAGTCAATATGTTTTACTTTACTCATTTTTTTCTCTCTCTCTCTGTCTCTCTCTCTCTCTCTGTAAGTAGGCAATTAAGCAAGTAATAGTTTTATTATTCGCTTGTTTACTTTGATTTAACCCTCAGCTGCAGTCCGAGTAAAAAGTGAATGAGTAATGCGTGCGAGTGGGCGAGTGGGTGAGGGGCTGTGGTCAGGATATCATCAAGTTACAATTCTGTGTAGTTCTGTACCAATAAGAGTGGCGTGGACAGGATGTTATTGGTCTGACCTTGTGTGCTTGACGTAAACAAAGAAGCTTTCACATTCCAAACAGTCGAAGTAGATTGTACTTTGTCTAGCTTCTTCTATGCGCCTGCGTCGATACTTGTCTTTAAGTTTGAAATCCAGCCCACTACTGATGGACAGCCTCACACTTCCAACCCCAACATCTGCATCAAAATCTGAGTAAGCTAACCCAAACTCAAAATGTGTTCCTGTTCCTGAATGTTCAGTTTTCTATCTCCGCCGATACTGTCTTTTTTTTTTTCAGTCTGCCAGTCGCTTTCTCCCCTTGTGTCTAAATGGTACATCGTGAACTCAAGGTCTTGCACGTTCACTTCCCAGGTTGCCAGCTACTAGTTGATCCGGTTAAAAGATGATCAGATCTGAAGTGCAAACCACGTATTTGCAATTATTTTCGAACTTGAAAAAATAAACCCACGCCAATATAGAAGAGATAGTCGTAAACAGAATGGAAAGTTGATAATTAAAAATAAAAATAATATTGTAATTATATATATAATTACACTCTCTGTTACATTCATTGTAGAAGGACTGAAACTATCTGTGCCATATTCACTGTGAATAGCCCAACATACATACCTGCGCTTCAGGAAAGTGTGCTTTAAATGCTTACGCGTATGTGTGTGTGGTCTGCTACTACTCTAATCCGCTACCTACGATATGTATACCCGATCTGTGCGTATCTCGAAAATTTAAAGGCCTTATTCACTCAGATTCTGGAAATTATTATTTTGCACTGAGTTCAGGTTAGTCGTGTGTAACCATACACCCGCCCCTGTATACTTTTAAATTATGTCTGCCACTCGCACACAGGTGTGCAATGTGTTAGGGAGGCGTCGGCTTCGGAGGTGTGTATGTTGACACCATGTTCTTGCCTGATATCATTAATAGAAAGGCGTTGCTGACGGTCACACGTGTACTTGAACACTCGTGAACGCCTGATATAAGTAAGACTGGCATGACTAGATCGTTGTCATAGCGCGCTGTCAGCAGAGACAGGAGGGTGCTCGCAAACAAGCAATGTACTATCCAGAGGTAAGTAACACTTACGTGTGTGGGGCTTAGGTGCTGACTGAATCGTCTTTATCACGTGCGTTACTGGAGGTTGATATTTATTTATGCGGCCCAGTAATGTAGATGAAAGCGCGAAAGCTTAAGATATCTACATAAAATATAACACAGACGCGAAACAAACAATACTTTATACACAATGAACACACAATTGTTTAGAGTATTTACAACCTTCCTTACCTTGCAGGTACTTATCAGAAGCAAAGAGGGAGTTTTCCAGTCACAGAGGCCAGGGTGATCACAGGACCGCAGAGAGCCAGCACAGGCAGACGACCTCTCCGGGCGCCTTTTAATTTTCATCGTAAATTATTGTTCCAGTATTTAATAATATGCTTACGATTCGATTGTCAGTATCTATATTTCATTCAGTAACTGAAATGACTGTAAACATTAGGACAAGTGCACTAGAATCTACACCAGTGGTTCTCAAAGTGTGGTCCGCTGCTGACCGTCATCATATGTCAGCAATATGATGTTTAAATAGCTAGATATGCTAATTAGTCCAGTACTAATTTCACACGAGTTTTAATTGTATCGATGGCCAACAGCTCGTTCGCACAAAACGTTCGCTTACCAGCTAAGCCCTGACGTCACAGCGCGAACGTTGTGTCATTTAACCGCGTCATCCCTTACCCTTAGTAACGCAGTGCAGTTCCTTATTTTTGATTTGTATGTGTACTTTGCGAAGTCTGTAACTATGTAAACTTATTACTATACTACTGTCACAAAAGTACATTTAGTTTTGAATTGTAACTAAACAAATGCGACAGTTTGAATTTGAAATTCACGGTAGAGTGATTTTTTTAGGCCTTGGGGGTCCGTGGTATTTTTTATTTTAGTTAAGTGGTCTGCGGTCCGAAATACTTTGAGAAACGCTGTTCTACATCACTATTTGAACATAGAGTTGTTTACACGCGAGTGGTTAGTAAATAAGGGGAAAAAATACGCTAGTACACCCCCCCCTCCCCCCAAAAAAAAACCAACCCCACAAACAAAATTCGCAAAGTGAAGAATGTTACGTAACGTAGGATCAATCTTTCTTTGAAAGACACAGAAAAGGAAACGAAAAAAGGGGAAAAAAACATCCACTGACAAGGCCAGACACCCTTCACAGCCGTGGGCCCAGGTACAGTATTCCACTCTCGTCAGGCGCCTTGGGGATCATCGAAACACCAAACCTTCTGTTTTTAAACGAGGTTACTAGTCATTCACAGCGTGCCAGTCCGCTTAAAAAAATTTATTTGCAGAACGACATCTGCGACGACGGCGACGACGACGAAGACGACGACGACGACGATGATGATGATTATCGTAATTTCAGCAATATATACTCGTGTTTGCTTATTCTATCTGTATGCTGACAACAACAAAGTGCAATTTATAATATTGCGTACATATAAACATATTGAGATGAATCCACAAAGAATAAAATGTTACTTATAATTATATAAGACCACATTTTGAAATGACTGACGAGACATAGGATTTTCTTATATATACATGTTTTACAAAGATATTTTATGTTCGATTAGGTGCATATGGACAAACCACAGTACGTACAAACCAGGAATTTTGGGGCCTTGCATGCAGTTCGCAATTAAGAAACGATAATTATTTAACACCTACAGTAATAAATATGTGTACTTAAAAAGTATAATGCCTGAAAAGGAGTTTGCAACAATTCTCGCAGGCCTGCCAGACACGCACTCACACGGGGGTCGAAAGGAGAAAAGAACATCAGCTGGAGTACGGCTTTCACGTGATCCTCAATGGAATGCGGTTTGCAAAGAAAGTTTGTCTAAATTTAGATGCTTCATCCTTGTTGTAACTAGGTCACACCAGTGTGCTGCGCGTGTACAGTACCGTGTAAACTAAAGTATGGCGACATTCGTGTTTGCATCGAAGAATGAAGCAGATAGTCTTCTTGTTTGGAATTTATGGATACATTATGCACATGATGTGAAAGATGAAGCAAGATAATTCAATTTTAAACAATAAGACATCCATACAATGCATCTGCTAATGGTAAGGTAAGGCAATGCATTCTAGTCGTTTTCGTATGTTGTTCAGCGGTAGTGTAGTTGTGAGAAAAGACAGGCAACATACATAGCAAACTTAATGGCCGCCGTGTTTCAGTCGCCTCTGCTTAGAATCGCTTTCTGCACCACAGCTTCAGCATTTCAGTCTTCTCGCAGCAATATATGTATATGGTGTTGATCCGTAGCAGACGAAAATGTCTCCGTGAACCACGTGATCAAAACCTAACTCTAGGAAATACTTGTACATTATCGCCCATGGCGATAGTGTGGAAGTGTGAAATCTCTAAAATTCAGAAACAGTTTGTAGTATTTATCTTAAATTATACTGAATTAAAATTCGTCTTTTAAGACTCTTCCCACCTACCAGTTCAATTCATTTTTGTTATCTAGTATTAACAATGTAACATATACAACAAGACAGGCATGTGACTGTATGTACGACTGTTCGTAACGAAAGAGCAATGTTTTAGCTATTCAAATGATGCCTTTGTTAAGGAAAGATGTTTCATCAGAGACATTTCCATTTTAAACTGCCAAACGATAATTTTTATCAGGACTTAAGCTAACTTTTAGTAGGCTTTCAGACTATATGGTCTATATAATTATTATCAATCCATGTACACACAACTGACACAGTGCACACAGATCGAGATCTTCGATGAAGTGCATATGCACCGTTTGAGAACAGTGCATAATATAAGACTGCACATTAACATATTGCTGTCTTTTGAGCTCCCTTCAAGAGGCATTTGGTCTTATAAATCTTGTTGCCAGTCAGCATCGTTCTGTGCATCCATACATCGTTACAATCTTCTCATTCTCATTCTGCTGTATGGTAATATCGTATTACGGTAGCCATTTCTGAAGATCGTTTCCTCCTTGTGCTCCCGCTCGAAAATTGCAATGGTTCTTTTGGTTCCACTATTATGGAGCCTCATTCCTTCAGGTGAATTGTTTTGTTAGCGGTATCGTTAATAATTTGAAGTGTAAGTGATCTAACAGATACTTTAAGTAAAGCAGACGAACAATACTTTCCCAGTATGTTCGTATAGATGTGCTCAGCATTGCGGGTTGAAAATAAATATAAAAGCACTCATTTTATCTAAATATAATATTTTTTAAAATGCACATCCATTACTTTTGCTGATATATTCCTCTTTGATTGCCCTTTAAAAAAGCATATGCGTTATGTAGTAGAAAACAATAAAATAGTTGATTGACGGTATGCGATAAAGCGCAGCTTTGGAACTATTGCTGTAATGAAAACATTCTAACTGTATTTAGTAACATTTTGCCACTGTGTATTGATATATATATATACGTCGTATCAAGTATCAAGCAATAATGACCGTTTCACCATGTGCACCGCCATTACTATTTTTGTATCCTACACTGACCTCATTCTAAATGGAAATACGTTAAATTTTGTCATTATATATAATTGTGAAGCTTTTGCACGAAAACTAAACAGAGTATAGAAACACAGATTTAATACAAAATAAATATTGTGTCTTAAGATTATCAACACAGTTTTATTAATAGTCTAAACACGATACGCTTGTCAGGTCTATGATTGTAAGTCCGATAAAATACTTCCTGGTTATGTATGCAGATGCTTGAAATGTAGGCCATCTTTCGCAAGTGTATAAAATCGGTCTCAGTTCACATGCGATTCGAGCATTTTTTTGTTTGTTTGTATTGGTTTCGGAAAAGAACTGTTGGCAAACGGCAGATTTCAGGAGCTACCTATAAGATTTGAAAGTTAAAGATCTACATCAAAGGTATTTTTAAGTGCTTCCTCGTACCTGGAAAAAAAAGTGCCAAGATAGCTGAGAAAAATGAGTTAATCAAATAAGCCGGACACTTCGATCTGTGCTGATGGTTTCGTAGACATTATCTAACTGGAGGCTTGGCAAAGCTAATTTAAATAAAACCAGTCAAACCTAACCAGATCGCGCTACAAATTTATGTACTAACAAAGTTAGATAAAAGTGTATTTGTAGACTTCAAACCAGTTTTTCTCTACATGACTTTTTTAAGAAACATGTAGTTTCTAACTGGTTTTTCCCCTTTTTATTGCACTATGCAATCTCTGGAGGATTGAGAAAAGTATCAGTGCGGAATTGCTTGACGCGTTTTGATTGTCTTTTTAAAACAAAATTACATGCATGCGAAGTGCAAAGTGCACGTGAACTAAGACCGAGTGAGTACGCATGAGCAAGATTGTCTCCCTGAAATTGGTTGAAGGGATCTTGATTGATCGATCGGTTTGATCTCACTTAATGATTTCAGTTTTTGAGTAAGTTTTTGAAAAGAGAAAAATAGTTATTGCTTACTACTCTTCAACAAAAGAGTGAGAGCTTTCCAGATCGAAGTCTTGTGAAAACTTTGTTGCAAAACAGTCCGACTAATTCTATCATCTGAATCATGTGAAAACGGTTTGACAGTGTCTTTCACTTATACTTGTTGGCTCCACACCAGAAAGCAAAGCTATGGATGGCTTGCACTCAACCAGTATCAGAGAAAAGGTAAGTTAAAAGTATCTTTCATGGGTTGATGTTCAAGACAAAAATAACCAGTCAGCAAAGATGAGAGAATAAGGTAAGTAAGATGTTCAGTTTTGCCGTGCTTTCCAAGAAGTGATTTATGACAGCTTCTCGACGGAAGAGTGATTTAAGCATTATATTCTACAATAAGTCATGAAAGAGAAACGAAAATAGTCAAGATAGCATACAAAACTCAAGTTTGCCTTTTCTGCTTTAAAAAGATACTGTAAAAGCTTCCAGACAATTCTATTTAGAGACAAATTCTAGAAGAAATAAATATCAACGTGCTCACAGATAAAAATGTTTTTCACATTGAGGTCAAATTCATCAACATAATTTATTGGAATGAAAAGAATTTCAGTGACGACCTCTTATCGTGCATTATAAAGGAAAACATTGGGTCGCTGCTTTTTCCAACCTATGACACCTCTTACTTTCTTTATTTCGTAAAAACACAATTCAGAATGAACAGCCGCATTGCTGTCAAGCTTAGATGATTATTGGAGAGGGCGGTATAAGGTGGTTTTCTACCCAGCTCTCCCCGCAGTCTGTGCGTGTGTGTGAGAGAGAGAACGCCGTTCATAGTACACTGTAACAAAGCGTCAAACCTCCGAAGTGCCACTAAATCCCTATCCATTAGCAATGTATTAGCAAACAAGTGTGCGGAACTATTGGATACTTCTTTGCCAAACTTGATCAACTGTTGACAACATTGAACCGGTAGTTTTATTTAGAAGTCTATCAGGTTAAGTGATTTGGGGAACTTGTAAAATTTTTTTTTTTTTTTTTTTTTTAGGCCCTTCGCCCCTCCTGGGGCATAGGCCATCGACTACAGTCTTAACTGTTGTCGATGTTTTGGTAGCAAGGATTTTTGTTTTTACGGCCACCGGGCCGCCTACTTGTAAAATGTGCATTTACCTAATTCGAAATTATTTTTAAACTGAAATTGAAGTCTAAAGAAAATGTGTCATTTTACCAGAATTCATTCAACGTAATGCATGAACAAGTTAAAAGCTTTATAGCAGGTCTCGCGCTCAGGGCCGCCGAGAGCCAGCTCGGGCCCCGGGACAGACGACCTCTCCGGGCCCCTTGTACTTGTAATCGTAAATTATTTTCCCAGTATATAATGTAAAAAAAAATCCACTGACCAAGACCGGGCCCCCTTGACAGCCGCGGGCCCGGGTACACCAGGCCCCCTGTCCCCCCCCTCTCGTCAGGCCTGCTCGCGCTAGCTCTTAACGGGTGACAGATATCTGTTACAGAAATCTAGTTCGTTCATTTGTCGATCTGTAGGAAACCCACTGTACATACTTGGAAAATTAGAGTAACCGAGATGATAAACATCTTATATGCATGACCAGCCAGCGACGCATCCAGAAGAATCAACTTTTAGATCAATGACGTATACGTTCTTCCCTGAAAAAGTACAAAAGTCTTTAAGAAACATTTTTCAAATGGATGGTCAAACCAGGAAACTTGCATTACTGGACTGCTTGCAGACGATTACCTACTAAAACGAGGCACGTGTGTACAAATCTTCCGGTTTACTCAGATTTCAGATTACTAAAACGAGGCAGGTATATACTAAGCTTCCGGCTTAGTCACATTCATTGTTTAGACTCGCCGAGACTAACAGCGGAGAACTTCGCGCGTTGGTCTCTGCAAACAGCAATCCACCTACACACGACGAATTGTGCTCAAACGCGCATTATACTGTACATTACAGTTCCTTGGGGCTATTGTGAGTATCGTCCGTGGTGTTCATATGCGTAAAGGCAAATGATTTATTTCAGTACTATTGTAGATGTCTTTTGTATTATTTTCAGCCTGAAGCTGCATGTATTTCTCTCGGCTTTCTCTACAGCGGTACCCGTGTTTATATAGTGTTCTTTCACTCTCTCGCACACTGACGAGAGTAGATGCTGACAAGCGAGGAAGTACCACCTCACTAAGGTAGCGGTAGTCGTCGAAGATTTGTGCTGTGCAAGGTATGTGCCTATGACTATAGCACTCGCCCATTGTCTGTCGATGCAGGAAGCATGCATGTGGAACCAGATGCAGCTGGAGCCTGTCTACGTCAGTGAAACGTGTGATAAATGAGCGAACCAGTGGTAATTGGATCAAATGTGCGACCGACACCATTCTTTGCCTTTGATACAATGCTGCAATTTTTTTCTGAGTAACAGTAGTTTCATAACTTTAGATAGTTAAAAACAAGCTTCTATGAATAAAGTCTGAAATCCCAGTGCTAAGAACGGTACTTGTGACATACCAGGTCGCTATCCTCAGGTCAAATCATGAACTACATTATTCCCATTAACCTCACTGCTTTAAAGTTCAACCGATTTAAGCTGCAAAAACGTTTTCCGACAAAGAGCAAACACACGTGAGGAAGAAGTCAGAAGAAAGAAAAAAACAACAACTGATATTCACAAAGTATATGGTAAAATTGGGTCAAAGAGATAGAATTAAAAACAACTTACAGCACAGGTATTTGAAACCTTTATGCTTGAAAGATAGATTATACAGGGAAGACACACATAGTCTTAATAAAGGACATGATAGTGGCTTAGGAAGAAGCTCGTTTTTTTTTTTTGAGGGGCAAACTCCATACTGACAGTAAACCTCTCATTCTTGTCCTCTCAGTATCTTTTTTGAGGGAGCAGCTGACTCCCCCTCCCCTCTCCCTGGTTTCTATGCAACTACATGGTTAATTAATTTTTATTTTACATAACACATGACATACCTTGCCCACTATTTGTATGGGTAGAATTCATTTCGTGGGATATTTGGGTACTGCCTGGGTAAATAAATGGGATAGAGACTGGGTGGAGTGCACAAGGTCTGAGTCTTTGTTCAGCTGGCAAAGAGGTATACTTGGAGCAGAGCAGTTATGGGTTTATTGTATTAATGCCTGGCTGTAAATCAAATAAACTTAATGCTAATGATAGAAGAAATTCAAACATACAGATGAGAGAAAAACACTTATGAGACTAGTGTTAGACTACTGCATTGTAGCCTAGCACATGTACTAAGGGCAGTAATAATAATTAGATATTTCAAACGGTTAACAGAGGAAAAGATGGCTTGGCTATGAGGAGGAGTGAGCGAATGATGGCACGCAGCCAAAGCACATAGTTTGGAGCGCATGGGCTTTGCTTGTCACTTCTTACAAATTAGGGAAACATGCTTTACTGAAGCTATTGAATTCAGCTAACATTTTTAGTTTCTTTTTACCCCATAACTGAATTCAACTAACATTTATAACTTTTCTTTACCTCATTCACTTGCTCATCTCTTTGTCCCTTCCAGTGTTCTTTTCTCTCCCTACTTTGCCGTTATTTTCTTTCTCTCTCTCTCTCACACATACACACAATTTGCCCTCTGGGGACCAGTGGCAAAAACTCTTTCCTGTCTCTCTCACTTCTGTCATTCTAATGGTCTTATTGAAAATTATATTGCTTTTTTATTATTATAATAATAATATGTATTTGTAACGCACAGCATCAAGACCAAGATAGATCACACTCTCAGCGTAGACCAGTAGTGATGAAAGATAATAGATAGTGGATGGTGAGGTACATATAGAGACACTAAACAACAAAGATGAGGTAGAAGAGTAGAATGTAAAAGCAATGGATGAAGGGAACTATAAATAGTGTAAGATGGAATCAATATATGATGGTTAACATAACAGACAATATTAGAAAGTAGTTAAGAATAGTAAAGAAATTCAGGGAGAGTACTTTGTGATAAGATATGTTTTTATAGAGCGTTTGAATGTAGCCTTGAAGTCTGAGTGGTGAATGTGATGTGGAAGAGAGTTCCACTGCTTAGCAGCACAGAGGGAGAATATCCATTGTTCATATGTGATTGTCTTCGTGGGAGGGATGGATAGAATGCGGGAGTCTGATCAAGAACGAAGGTTTCGTGCAGGAGTGTGGTAAGAGGAGCCATCAAATAATCCATACCACATAGTTGTGAACTTGTAGTCTGTTCTAGCTTTAATTGGTAGCTAATGAAGAGAGTGAAGAAGTGGTGTGACGTTCACATTTACGAGTCTGGAAAACAAGACGAGCAGCTAAATTCCTTAAGCTTGTGAATGAGATATTGTGGACAGCCAGCGAAAAGAGAGTTGCAGTAGTCTAGTTTAGACAGAACAAATGATCAGATGACTACTTTATCCATATGTACACTAAAGGGGCACCAGTGGTAAAAACTCTTGTTTTGTCTCCCTAGCTTGCTTCAGTCATTTGAATGTATCTGCTTCCCATTAAAATAAATACTTTATTCTTATTAACACTAAAGTGACGATAGAAAAATGCTAGGAGGAATTCTTTGATGGGCCCTGTTCTGATTAGTTTACTGTAAAATGAAAGTTAAATTGCAGTCTCGTTTAAGTAAACAGATGAACATAAGGATTTCCTTGCTGTTGGCAGTTAGAAAGAGGCAAGGGAGTGGCTAATCTTAAGGGTACTTATGCCAGTAACATTCACTTGTAGTATGCTTAACAAAATGGTTGAGTAAATAAACATTATTAAAGTCATGGTAAAGTGCACAAGGCCAGTGAGACTCTTTACTAAATACCTGGAAGTGTATTTAAAGAAAATTATTGGTTCTCAGCCTCCAAAAAGGAAAGCTTTTGCATTTACTGGACATGAGAAGTTTTTGAGCCTCACAACTCCAAACGGCTGAAGTGCAAAGGGTGTAGGCTTTGCTTGTAACTAAAGTGTTTCAAACCAATGTCACTTGTAATGTGGTAAATGTTGGCAGGATAACTGGGTTTGCTATGGAATTCTGTGCTATCATGGTGCATCTGTTACAGTTAACAGGTGCCTTTATCTTTATTTATGTTTACTTCTTTCACCTGCTTCTGATGTTTATGCTTTGTTCTCGTTAACATTTATACAATTATAACCAAACATATTTCATTTTTTTTCAGAAATAACATATTCTGAGTTTTGCTGATGTGAAGTTATAGAAGTAAGCAGCACACACTCTGTATAATTATAGTACAGTCAAATCTCCCTACTATGCCACCCGCTACTATGCCACTCTCGGTATTATGCCACTTTTGCTCGGTCCCGACTATAAATTCAATGTAAAAAAAATTTTACTATTCCACCCCCTACTCTCGCTACGTACTATGCCACTTTTGTGTGACTGTTAAAAGACACAAGTTGTAAAATTCCGCGCAGTGCTCGATTACTATACTGTATGGTAGTGTGGGACATCGCAGTTAGGTGGATGGAACATAGCACGCACACAGGGAGGGTGGAGGCTGGCAATGTGGGGGGGTGGTCGCTGGCCGGGTGACAGCCACGTGACAGAGGGAAGGTGTGAGGGGGTCGACTAGCGACAGGATGCAGGTGCGCGGATGTGGTTGGGAGGGGTGGAGGATGAAGAGGTGAGGGGGAGAAGGAGAGGAGACAGCTAGCGAAGCCGACGATTCTTGAGAGCTTTGGACCAGACCTTGGCAAAGGCCTCCTGTCTCTGACCGGCCCGCCCGCCAGTATATATACTATACATACAGTATTAGGTAAAACTGAGTTAACTATATTAGTCCGGCCCTCTAAAACCATCCCAATTTCTCATGCGGCCCCTTGGGAAAATTAATTACCCACCCCTGTTTTGGACTGACGGGTAACTTGAGCAAATAAAGCCATTTTTACGAACCCTCTCTACTATGCCACTCTCGCTACTATGCCACTTTTGCTCGGTCCCGGTAGGTGGCATAGTAGGGAGATTTGACTGTATCTGAATCCTGAAAAAAGTATAATACCTGTGTTCATATTAAAGTCAATATTATGCAAAAAGTCAAGATAAACACTTTCAACAAACACTTAATATTTAATTAAATCCCTTTCTAACAAGAATTAGATAATATTATGGCAACAGTCATGATGTAAATTCGAATATATAAAATGCAGCAGTTACAATGTTATTACAATTTTAACCTCACAAATCTTTTCAGGCTTGTATTCAGAATTGTTAGGAATTATGTCATGGAAGGGTGTATGTATCTTCTTTCCGCTGAAAACATAACTTCTACTTCATATGAAGTTAACTAACAGCTGATACTATTTTTTTTATATTATATTCAAGAACATTTCGTCCAGCAAAAAAAAAAAAAAGGTGAGATTGCCCACGTACAAGCGCATGATAGGTTAGAATCTTCATCCAATCCCCTCTGCTTTTTCCTTTCTTTAATTCTGGCAAATCTGATTTCTTTTTTCGGTTTTTGTCTCATCACAAACGAAACAATGCATCACTTGCTGTGCACATTTGCTTATTCATAATTGCATTTTTAGTCGTTGATACAATGAAAGTGATATGTAAATGAGATCATGTTTTTGATTAGTACATCCTCTGTTCCTTTTTTAATGTGCACCACCTTGTGGATTTTCTTAACATCTATGTTATCTTTTATTCCCTCACAGCCACAGGGGAACATCACCAGAATTATTAGTAGAGTTACATTAAGCATATGGGCACCTGTATGAGGAAAAGAAATTCTTGAAATTAAATACTTGTAACTCTTATGCCTTTCAAAACTGACTTTATACATTTGCAGACATAATTATTGGTGGTACACTGCTTTACCCTTTATACAGTATATTGCTTTACTGTTTGTTCTAAAAGACCTAGCTAGTCAACATTTTAACAGGAGCATCAATGTATCTTTTTTCTGGGTATAATTGAAAGATTCTAAAATGTTGCCTAGCAGTTCAGAATGTCAGAGGAGAGCATAAGAGAGACACATTCCATTTTAATCTTAAGGAAAGAAGCTAACTCTAGGATTATTGAAGTAAGGTCTGTAATTTTATATTGTTGCAGTGAGACTATTTGGAGTGGAGTTCACTTGTCCAGAAAAATTCAGAGATGGAGTAAACATTGTCACCTGCAAGATCAACATGACAGCTATCACAGAAGCAGACTGCTCATCACTGCAACGTTTTGTGACATTTGACTGGACATTACATTCTTTAACACTAACAAAGTGCCACACACCAAGCTTTAATTCTTCAGCATGCAATCATATTCAGGAGGCAGAAGCTAATAGCTGCTGGTGTGACAAGTTAGATGGCGAGATCTTTTACTATATGTTTGCTTACAAAGCTAATCACACCCAAGATGTGGGGACACACCTAGAATGCAAAATTTGTGCATCACCAAACAATCATTTGAATGAGGAAATAAGTGACCACTGCAAAAATTTAACATTTGGTAAGTAATATTTGAAAAATCAGCTTTGCAAACTAAGATAAATGCTGAAAAGGGTAGCTTAACAGATCACGTTTGTACAAAACCATTTGCGCTACTTTAAGGGGGCTTTTAGCAGTTTAAAGTGAGTCAAGAAGAGCAAGTGAAAATACCATATTTCAGATATAAAATTTTCCTTATTTGTGTGTGATAATCTTCGTTCAGCTTATGAATACGATGTTGTTACCAGCCTAATTCAACATTGAATGTTGCAGATAATTTTCTAGTGTAATTTACTACCTAAGTAACTTGAGATTTCATGATACTTGTTTTTGAAATATTTGAGAATATTTTCCTGATGGCTTTAAATACCAAGAAACAGGGACATCTGAAGCAATAGTTTGCACCTTTAAAACAGTCAAAATTATACAATAACACTAAAGAGTATTATGGAACTATAAAGAAAAGTTGATGTAAATAACAAAATGCTTAGACAATGTGTGAAGGCTAGAGTATATTGATGCGATAATACACAGTGGGGTCTTCATGCTCCATTCATTGACAGACTTGAGAAGACTGAAAACAGCCAGGATCATTTCTTATACAGCAGCCTTTGAGCACATCACACTTATTCAGTCAGTCTAGTAGTTCCCAGAATGGATGTATTGTCTAATTGACCCTGTCACACACGGGTGTATGAGGAAAAACAACTGCAGATAACTTTTGGAAGATGGTTCCCATATATGAGCCAATTCACTGTGTTTGCTCTTCCTTGCAGTCCCATTTTTTTTTCTGCTCCAGGGGATACCAACAAAAAGCTTCTAGGCATTCCACAATGCAGCTTCTTTGGAAGATTTTTAAAAGCCAACAAACCACTATTCATGACTGGGAGGATAAGTGGGCGAGGAGATACCTATTAAATTAGTTTTGGTGTTAAATATGCTTATATCTGTGTGCATGCATTCAAGATATATATATACATTATTGTGTTCCTTTTCAACAGATAAAGCTGAGAATTGGGACATTACAGACAACAAAGAAAATTCATCAATACTATCTATTATTTTGCCTGTTGTTATCCTCCTCCTCTTCCTCCTCCTCGCTGTGTTCATTGGACTCTTCTTTCATTTTAGAAGTAAAGATTGTCTTAAGAGCAGTAAGTATACATCTTTATCATTTATCTGGAATTAAACTTTATTTGAAAAGAAGGGTTTTTTTGGCAGAAGTGAAGCATAGAATTTTAATTCATATTCTTAAATAATGTATGATCATTAAAATGAGTTTTTAGAAAGTATGGTTATAGCAGGGCTTCTGCTTACGCAAAAAATTGCGTACAGTACGCATTAAAAGTTCGGAGGACCCCTTCAATTTTCGTCAATGGGGTCTCCTGGGACCCCTTCAAATTTGGGCGAAGAACAGATACAAAATTGCGTAACTGTAGTGTCTGACATCGTAGCCCAACCTATTGCTGTCGTCTGCTACAAGGTGAGAGTTACTTCCCTTGCACTGAGTTTTTTTTTTTTTTCCCCTTACCGGGAAGAGCTCCATGAACCTAGTTCCAAGATGTTCTTGACAGCGTGATTAAAATCATCGTCTCAGAAACGGAAAGAAAGTGAGCACCCCAAGTACAGTGAGCAAAAGCTCATCACAGATGCTTGCACAGACTTCATGGCACAGAAATCTCGCCGTTTCTGACTAGACGTTACAGTGCTTTGTGTGCCTGAAAGGCAGTTGAACTAAGTAGTTGATGTGTTAGGGTTTTTTTTTTTCAACTTAGTAAAGGGACCCCTTAGAGTTAGCCTGGGACCCCTTAGAAATCTGAGGAAGGGGTCCATGGGACCCCAAAGAATTTAGCCTTAGCAGAAGCCCTGGTTATAGTTACTATTCAAAGATTTAAAGAAAAGGAAGTAAACATATTTCTACTCTAGCATACCTATTTCATTATAAGTTTCTAATGAAAATTTCTATCTTGGCAATCTTAGATTGCTGGTAGATTAAAGTGCATTCTTGAAAGCTCATTACAAAGGCAGCACTCTCTTTTTTATTTTAATGTGAAAAGCCATGGGATTTTAACTATGTATGTTTGGTCTTTGTATTTAATGCTGGTTTTGGCTATGGTAGTGGTAGCAGTGCCAGAATTAGTAAAATGTGTTTCCCTTTATGAAGGCTAGCTCAATGTGCAGTGCTGTGAACTGCAAATGAACTGATAGTTAACCATCAGAGAAAAGTTCAACTGGGAAGTTAAAAACAGGTTTGCAGAGCTGGAGGGAGTCCTTGAAGAAACAGTGGCTAACCACTGGAAAGGATTACAGGAGACCTGGAAGATTGCCTCCACATGTGTTCTGGGAAAGAAAGAAAAACAGCACAAGGAATGGCTGACTTTACGAAACTGGTAAAAGATAGAGGAAAGGAAAGAACTAAAGCAGATCAACCAGTGTCAAGACCAGCAGGAAAAATAAGAGCCTAGATCAAAGTACTGGGAGATGAACCGAGAAGTGAAGAAGAGTGCAAGAGGTGACAACAGACAGTTTGCACACAGGATGGCAGAAGATGCAAGAACAAGCAGCTGGGTAAAATAACAAAAAGAGAGTTAATGAAATTGCAAAAATTCTGACAGGAAGGAAAAACACCAATGCATGCAGGCTAGTAAAGAATAAGAATGGCAGCGTCATTGCCAGGGATGCAGAACAAAGATCTCACTGGGGGGAACATTTTGAAGAAATACTGAATTGGCCACCACCAACAACCATTTTGGCCGAGCAGCTTCAAGGGAACACCAACCAATGCATAAATCATTGGAACCAAGGCGGCAGGCCCAGATGGCATTCCTGCGGACGCACTCAAGGCAGACCCAACAGCCACAGCGGAGATGCTACACCCCTTGCTACAAAAAATTTGGGAGCAAGGGCAAGTTCCAGCAGACTGGAAACTTGGCTGTCTAGTAAAGCTACCAAAGAAAGGCGACCTGACACAGTGCAGCAACTGGCACCGGGATTACGCTACTGTCCATTTCCAGCAAGGTGCTGACCAGAATCATCCTGGAGATACTGAAGAATTCCCTAAACAAGAGTAAGGCAAACTTTTGGCAGGGTAAATCATGCACAGATCACATCGCTACACTGCGAATCATTATTGAACAGTTCATCGAATGGCAGTCGCCACTCTACATAACATTTGAGAATTTTGCTAAGGCTTTTGACTCCGCAGTTAGAGAAACCATTTGGAAGTTGATGTTGCACTATGGATTTCTACCAAAGTTCATTGTCTTAGCAGCTGTATGAGCACTCGACATGCCAGGTGAAAGGAAAGCTGTCGAACCCCTTTGCAGGTTGTATTCTTTTGCCGACAATCTTCCTGATTGTCATAGACTGGATCATGAGAAGAACTACATCTAATAGCAATATGGGTGTTCAGTGGACCTTTGCCATGCAACTTGAGGATCTCGACTTTGCGGATGACACCAGCCTGTTGTCCCACAAGCAGCAATATGCACAGACAAAGCTCACTCGACGCTCAGAAGAAGCAGTGATGACTGGTCTGAAAATCAACATCAAGAAGACGGAGGTAATGCGGGTCAACAACAAGCAAGAAGCCCCACTCCCACTACATGGGGAATATATTATAGAGTCTGACCATTTCAACTACCTTGGCATAGTCAGCAAAGATGGAGGTGCAGATGAAGATGTAAAAAGCTGAATAAATAAAGCCAGGATTGCATTCCACATCCTGTGACCTATCCGGAACTCCAAGGCATTATCTCTGCACACCAAAATCCACATCCTCAATGCAAACATAAAGTCAATCTTTTTATATGGATCTGAGACATGGTGCATGTCAAACACCATCACCAACAAGATTCAGACATTCGTCAACAGATGTCTGCGCCACATCCTCAGCATCAGATGGCCCAAGGAGATCTTTAATACAGACCTGTAGGAGAAAATCAATCAAAAACCTGCAAGTCAAGACATCAAGAAGTGAAAGTGGAGCTGGATCGGTCTCACTCTGCGAAAGCTGGCCAACAATTAATTGAGCTGGAGCCCACAGGAGCACTGCGTGGTTGGGAGAGCCAGACAAATGTGGAGGAGATCGGTCCAGATCGAGGTGGAGGCAGCTGGCATGACATGGACCCAACTGGGAAGGGACTCCTAGAACTGGATCCAATGGCGTGATGTAGTCGCAGCCCTATGTTCAACTGGGGGCGAAAAGGAATAAGATAAAAAGTAGTTCAATCCTGTAATCAGTGTTATCTAAAAACTGGCAGCTGATTGAGAAGGGGTGTAGCATGGTTTTCTTTTCACTTTTTGAAGACAGTAAGGGTGATATTATTCTGAGCCCTTTAAAGCTTGTCAAAAATTAAAACCTTTTGAGTTGCATTAATCCAGAAAAGACAACATATCTGCAAACATGAGCCTTTTAGTGATGGAATGTGACTGGCCCTCAGAGTTTAAAGAATGTGAACTTGCTGACTTCGTTGATGAGATTCATGAAACGATGTGTCAAAAATGTCATCGAGGTTCATGACACTCTGGAAGATAGATGTTCAATCCAGAGAAAGTAAAAGTAGTAGAGGATGGCACACAATCAGTTTATTTCTTCAGGGGCTATTAAAATGACTTCCTCCATCATTTTCAGCTTGTTGGTGCAGATCTATTGCAGCAGAGACGATCAACCTTGAGGACAAGTCACAAAGAACAATGGCAGGAAAAAGGTTTAACGAATATTTTCTTTACTTTTTTTTTCCTATTCTTTCATAGATTTTTAAGTGCATGATGTCCTTTGTTGTCTTAATTAGTTCACAAAGTTTGATGGGTAAAGGGAAACAATTTATACATTCGATCATCCCTTTCATTGTAAATCCTTTGGCTTCTTGACATCTAGACTGGCATGTCTTTATGTCCTTATGTATACTGTACATGTATAAATCATATATACCTACATAACCACATAGTTTATGTGACGAATATTCATCATAGTTTTGCTTTAGTTAGGGAAATTCACTTTATGTACTTTAAGGTGTGAAAGAGATATTATTTACTTAAGATAAAATAGATTATAATCTGATACAATTATTAGTATTACTAAGTGTGAATAGATTCTGTATCTCCAGTATCATGGTCTGTGTTCAATATAAGGCTACTACAGAATTCCAGCAATGGAAGAACATCTGTTTCCACTTAACAACATATGGGAGGGCATCTGCAGTGTTTAGCCAGCTTTTCTGTGGTAGGTACCATCTATATTTCTCTTGCCAGCTGTGTTTTTTATGATAGCACAATGAACGCAATATTGTATGCATAAAATGCAATTTTTTTCAAACATTTTTATTCTACAGTAAATGTAAACCACATACATAAAATACATAGAATGATTAAACATTTAAGCAATATACATATACTATCATGAACCTCGGGGAATGAGTTCATGAAGATGGCCAGAGGGTTGCAATTGCTGCTGCCTTGGGATAATTACACTCTCGATACTCCTGCCGTCTCATGTCAACATTTACATGTACCCAAAAGCTTACACTAAATTGCTAGTAAAGATTCAATTGACTCCAATCCCACAGCATATGCCTCCAATAACAAATACAAGGCGATTTAGTATAAAAGAAGATTATTAATGATCGAGAGTTTTACAGATCAATTTACAAAAGATACAATGCTTCAAACTCCAGTCATGGCGTGTTCTCTGAAAGTCCCATTTCAATAACTTATGGCTAATCCAGATAGCATGAGCCACTGGCTTTACTACGTTTTACGCACACACTCGCTGCTTCACACAAAAGTCTCTTGCAATGTGGAGGGCCCTATGATGTTCCTGATGAAAGAGAATAATATATCACTCCATGAATCCTAGCTGCCTCTTTCACGAGCACTGAGTCTGGCACTGCCGTGTGCCACCACATGTATCTCTCATCTTTTTAGGCCAGACTGCTGTTTCAAGCCTAACAGCATCTGATAATGGACTGGTTAAACATGCAAATCAAATCAGGTTTTAACATCTGCTGTTTTTGTCGATTATCTTGCCCTCAGTTACTTTGAAGGTCCCTTTTAACATGTAATACTATTATTTAAGAAATGACATGACTAAATGGGAGCCAAAGTTTCTCAAATGATATTTGTGTGCCATTAATATATGCCACATATTGTTCCAAAATATATCGTGACTTTAGAAAAAGTATAAACTTATCCACTGTTGGTGTGGCCTTCTGGGATCTGCATTTAGAAACAAAAATATTTGCTAGAAGGATAATTAAGTTCAAAGCTTTGTCAACATTCTCAGTTCTACTAATACATTAAATATAATGGCTTCATAACCTAATTTCTTCTAAATGGTTATATTTATTTTACATGTTCTGTAGTTGAACTCAAAAGTCTCTACAGTGAACAGTATCAGAATATGTGTTCAATGGTTTCATTGTCTTGTTTACAAAAACAACAAAAAAGGTTTATTGAGCTTACATTTAAAAAAAATGAGTTGGTTGCCAGGATCCCCTGTAAGATTCTTAACTGAAACCATCTCAACTGGGTGTCTTTATTAGTAAAGAAGAGCTTTCTAATTATATCAGCACAGTTACAATCTTTAAATTCAACCACCCATTTTCTCAGTGCAAATGGATCCTGCTTATTATCTTAAAGGATTTTTGAAACTTCTTTGTTCTCTTTTTAAAGGATAGACCATCCACTATTAACAGGTTCATTCTGAGAGACTAGTAGGCAATTACATTTGCTTTAATATTGTTTTATGGACTATATCAGACCCATATAGATTAAAGAGTGTGCTGATAAGGCACGATACCGAATATAGAATTTATCAGGAGTCAGAAATGTACTATCAATATTAGTGAGGTTTGCTATTTTTTCATAGCTTTTGCATCCAACCATTTCTTAATATATATCACTCTTCTGCCTCTAATATTATTATTAAAGTGAATATGCTCCTGAAGAAATTTTTCACTACATGTTAAAATGTACTTGCTAATAAACATTTTATAATGCCGTATTACATGTTGCTAGAGTGGATTTTAAAAGTCTTTTATTATCAGATTGGCATAGTTACCACCGAAAATATCAATCTTCATTAAAGTCTAGACAGATAACTGATATCAAGCTAGTAAACCTCTGTCCTCCTTTCTGATATAGCTTACAACTTACAGTTCTTTTGATTTTTGCAGGCTTACCATTCCAAACAAAAGAAAATAATTTCTTATCAATTCTTGTGTATCAAGTTCAAGGTGTGGAGTGGAGTCAGGTAAGGTAGTTAGCAGGTGAACTATCTTGGCTATTACAAGGGATTTCACTATTATTATCTTCCTAATGAGTGTGAAATGCCTGTTTTCCCAACACTGTAAGATTTTTTTCTATTTCCTATATTTTGTCTCAAAAAAAAAATGTGTCAACAAGCAACAAACTTGCTTTAGGAATAATCATATGTGCACCTACAACATCACACACACACCACTGACCATCTGAGGTTGAGCAGCTGGACTGCAGATGGCACAAACGATTTCAGGTGTCTGTTACTTTTATGTATTGGTGTGGAATAGCGTTTACCTGAGCTTAATACAAATTCTCTCATTAATGCATCTTCAGGTATTGACAAAATGCATGAAGCTTTCCTTACTATTTGTTGATCACAGAAAGAAGCTAAATTCCTCTGTTTGATGCCAGTTATCTTAGAACAGATGTGGACAATACTGTTCAGACTATTCCTCTCATGGACACATGGACAGAGAGATTGCAAGACCAGCAAACAAATGAAGAGATTTTCAATAAACAACTGGTAGAAACGGCCTCAGATTGCTTGACTATTGAAAAACTATTAAGCATATGCAGAAGGTATATTCTTTGTTGGTCACGTTTAAAAACGTTTTTATGTTGTTTGAACTGTTGTTTTGTCAATATTAATGTACGAATAAACAGATTCTTCTGTCAATCAGACTGTTATGTTGCTTTAAATGTAAAGATTGATTTGTTCTATATCTTTATTTTATGAAACAACCAATATGTCAAGAACATACAGACTGTTGAGTCATACTGAATGAACAGCATGTATGCAATATATTTTAATTTGATGCTTGGTAGTTTTAAGATAAATCTGTTGTTTGTTGTAACAAACCAAGTTAGACTAAAAGTTGTGTAGTTTCCTTTGCACCAAATTGTACATCTTTGGTATGAATGTGAAATAATGAAAAGCTGCTCTAAAAGCATATTACTGGGAAAGAATATGAAAGTACACTACACAAGTTTTTTTCAATGTATATTTTTTGTAGACTTCAGAAGTGAAAGAGTCATTCCAAGAGTGTCTGACTATGAAGTATGAAAAATTGGGTAATCAAAAGTTGTTGGGTGTATGAGATTGTATAGGCTTGCATGCATGCTAGTTTTTCCTTTCAGAATTATCACTGGAAAAATGTAAAAAAATATATATATATATTTGGAGACTGTTGGGAAAATCCAATAATTGATCTCATTAACAAAAATGCTGGAGACAGGATGAGGGAAAGGATCCAATAATTGATCTTTAAGGGGTGATTTTGGTTGATGGTGGACCCCTGTTTGTTGCATTTAACACATTACTCTCAGATTTGCATTTCTGTTTTTGTCTTGTATGTCATTATAAACATGTAGTTTACTTTTGGAATTGTCTGATTTTTTTGTTCTTGGTCATTTCATTTTATACCCATTTATTCAGGCAGCTTTTAAGATGGTCTTTTGCTCAATGTGTTGAAATTTACAGAAATTATTTATAGTGTGCTTCATTTAACTTTTGGGTGGGACAGTCTTTTTTCTCAAAGAAGTGCAGATGAATTAAGCAACTACAATATTAGCTGTCACAATCATGTCACCTGGTTTACTGCCATCAGAAAACAGGTGTCCAACTGACTGATAGGAGTTAGCTTGCAATCAAGCTGATGGTTAACAGTGTAGTTAGCATCAGGCACCAGGAAATCCCCTGGAAATCGTCTAGACATGTTTTCATAGTACTTTTCAAGCAATAGTCTTCCTGAACTCATGTCAGGACTCTACTAATACTAATTGAATGTGCAGTCTGTAAGAGTCATGCACAATCTACATGGGCGACCAAGTATCCATGTGTGCCTGCTCGCATATGTGTTTTGGCATCTGTGGTGATCTGCAATGTGTTGGTCATGTCTAGTCAATGTGGGCAGAATCTGTGTATGTAATGGAAAGGGAGCAAGGAAGAGAGAAGCAGGCGAAAAAGAAAGTGTTTATACCTACATATGTATGTGGAGGAAATTTAAGGGAGTGTATAATTCACATTGAGAACATTAGCATATGAAAGTATGTGTGCGAGTGTGATCAGTATTGTTAGAATAATTGGCATTCATCATCAGGTGTACTATCACTTGGCAAATAAACGAATTCTTCTTGCTAACTTGCATGCTGCATTCAGAACTGTGCGGCTCCATTGCGGGTGCAGGAATTCGCACTTAAATCATGTTTACATTACAAAAAAGTCTTTTTTTCTTCCGGCTCATTCTGTTTGATTCTTACTATTATATTGATCATGTTGTATATACTCGGAAAAGAATGAATAAACATATTCTTCTGTAAATCAAACTTTGTTACTTTGATTTAAACTTAAATTTTGACCACCACTCTCCATTTTCTCCAACTGCACCTATCAAATATGAACAGCTTATCTGATTTCCACATTGAGGGTCCTTCCGTTGATGCCTTAATCAACTCCGAGGAGCCAGCATCGGTTTAGAAAATACGTTTTATGAAACAAACTACAAGAAGGGACTGTTGATCTTGCCTAAAAGCATTTTTTTTTTATCTCCCTTTGGCCAAAGTGATTTTGATACACCCTCGTCGTACACCTAGCACTTACCTCCCTTCTTTTTTACTTGAGCGTCAGTTCATTTTCAATTTTACAAGAAAAGTTGATCTCAAATATAAATAATTTCAAACATTTATTGTCGTTATTTATAAGCACAAATTATAAATGAAATTTTTTTTACGAACAATACCTAAATTCTGTTTTGACATAAAATGTATCGTTTTACAGAAATACTATTTTAATATCACGGTTCCATTTTTTTCTTGTAGTGATCATTTAAAACTAGAAACACAAAGAGATTAGGATCTTAGACCAATCTAATTATATATATAGGAGAAAATCTGGATTTGTTATGTAGCGCTTATAAGTATTGTAATGACAATGTTTTGATTTTTCTTGCAAAATCGTAAGTGGAAGAAAATCTGTACTAGGACTTTTATTGTATACCGCTTTAACTTGCTTTTGCTTTCAAAGTATGCATTTTACAGGAATGACGGAACTGGAAAGCAAACTAAAGTCACTTCTGTGTAATCAAAGTTATCAGGTGTATGTAGGTAAATTTAAATCGTTAGTGCTGTTAAGGTAAGAAGGAAATGTCTGTCGACTGATGATGATGATGATGATGATGATGATGTCAATTTGTAATGCTCAGGTATCCATTCCGAAGAATGCTGATTGAGCAGAAAAAAACAAAAGAAGAAAAAAATAAAGTGAACAAATATATAAAACACCAGGAAAGTAAAAAAATGGACAGAAGTGTTTCTTGGTTGTTTAAGACTGGTTTGAAAGAAACAGATGGGTCTTCAGTTTTTTGCGAAACGTGGTTGGTGAGGTGATGGTGGAGAGTGACGATGGCAGAGCATTCCACAGCTTAGGTGCCGCGTGTTTGAAGGCCCTGGCTCCAGTGCGCTTCTTGTTGGTGTCTTCCACTGCAGGGAGACAGAAGTGTGACTGGGAGCCTGAGCGCAGGCCACGTAACGGTTGGTACGGAGGAACTTGCAAATAGTCAGGAGCAGTTTGAAACAGGCTGACAGTGAGTTTCTTTGACTTTCCACAACAGAATTCCTTAAGCCGTGTCCTACTGCTCTGAAGTGGTTCGAAAGCATCAGGGATCAACATCAGTTCAACTTCAAACTAAGAAAATGAGCGTTCCAAACCATGTGCGAACTTAGCGCTGAAGTGTGCAGAGAGTATGCAAGAAAGACGAGAGCAGTGATTGCATGAAACACAATAACTGCGTTAAAAATAACTTTGGGAAGTTACCGAAATAAAATATATGCCTACAATAAGTTAATAACATGGAATGCACATAGCAATAATAAATATTTAGAAAGCGCCATCTTCAGTTTTGCGAACATACTAAGTAGGAAGAAACGTTCGCCCATAATATTCTGGAAGGTCATTTACGACAGTGTAATCAAACAAATTATCTTCGATGAACCACTATTAGGTTTGGGCGAATTAAGAAATGAAACCTGACCAGTTCGTAGTAGAGAACAGTTTTATTAAGAAAGTTCAGATTGTGAAGGATTGTGTCAATCGCCTCCCCCCACTCACTATCGTCAAATCCCCATTATTTTAGGGTAGTTGGATAGAGGCCACCGTTTCCTTGACACTCCGTTCATTGCTCCTGGCACCGGGATTTTGACTTTTCTTTCAGTTAAAAAGTAAGCAGAAAAGGGTTTGTTGCGCGACAATGACTACAACATTTTCATCGTGGTCATTGTTGAGCAGGTGGCTCATATCTGGACTCTTTAATATAATCGCGGTACTATTTTATGATAAAAAAAATATTAAATTACATCTTCTAAGAAGTAAGCAGAAGTTTGTTTTGAAGCTGCAGAAAAGATGGTGAGATAATACTGACAACGTTTTATTTATTTCTTATACAAACATTATTACTCCAGCTTATTTGGTTGCTGTCTGTGAAATATTTCTGCTGCGTTTTTACAGGAGAAATCAATGAAATTACACAAATGTGAACAGCTGATCTTGCTGTCAGCACAAAAGGATCTCAAATATTTATAACAGTAATACAATATTTTAATGATTCGTTACATAAACACATGTTGCAGCCCTATGCTCCTCAAGGGAGCTACAAAGAATAAACTAAACTAAAACTAAACACATTACACCAGCATTTTATCAACTTGTTATAACGCATTTTTCTAATCACCCTTTTAATGCCATATACACTTAATTTCGGTATAAAAGTTCAATGAAAGCACAAATTACTTGAAATAGTATATGAAGGCTTTACAACTGCAATTATTTGATAAAACGTTTATTGTCCCATAACACAGTGGACATAGGGAAAAGGTTTAATATTTCTGATTCTACATGTGGAAGATCGTTCTTTCCGTCGGCTTTTACCTTCCCTGAAAAATCAGGAGCCTATTTCTTACGAAAAGCTTGACTAAAAATGAAAGTTTTCCAGTCGTATGACTACAGACCTCCAATAAACAGCCCTCTGCTCCACATTTGAACCCACTAAACAACTAGACTACGGAATCTTCTGAAATTCATTATATGTTGGAGTGTAAAATGGCAAAGTATAAAAACAGAAGCATAAATCTGTTATACTGATTTCACATTACCTATTGCGTTGGCTACTTTCCTGTATACTGTATCTCTATATTTGATGTAGGACTAAACAGATACAAAGGGAGATATCACATATATTTACATTCACTGCTCTCTCAAAATGTTTTAAGGTTATCGTTGATTTTAGCTTGCTGGAGTTTTGACAAGATCCTCATAATTCACCTCACTATTTTCTGTGCTGTTTTAAGATGTCTGAACACTTTTACTTTTAGTAAAATAGTTGAACGGACCTCAGTGCCAGATTATAGTACACTCGCTATTGTGTAAAATTACGAAACAAAAACACGCCAAAAACCACATAGTGTTTAAGATACAATTATTTTTCATCCTGACTGAAGTTAAAAAAAACAACCCAAAACAAAACAAAGCAAAACAAAACAAAACAACAAAAAAAAAACAAAAAAAAAAAAACAAAAACAAAAACAAAAACAAAAACAAAAAAGTAAAAAAAAAAAAACAAGTTTGCCGCAATAATTCTGGAATGGGTTACACCGTGATAAGGTTAGTCGAAATTTCAACAGACGTTTCCCGTTTCCTATTCCTTTTGCATAAATAGACTCGCAGTGTGCAACGGTTTGTGTGGGTTCGGGTTAGATGAGATATTTAAGCAACATCAACACGTTCACGAACCATACGCAACTGGGAAACTCGTGTGAAATGATGTTTGATCACATTATATATCTCCTACTTGGGCTTTATGTACACTGCACATGCTGATATAAATGTAACCCTTTCGTTGTCAGAAGAATGTGTGACAAGTTACTCGTCATTAAAAATGACAGGAGGATGCTGTGGATTATTGACTCTCTTCTTCTCCTTATTCATCCACCACTCGTCAGAGGTGAAGCTGCCACACTGCTACAAATTTTGTGTATCTACATCACTTGTAAATGCTATGTAAACCGTTAATTTGGGGCAAAGTATGATTTACTGAACAAAAATAATGAAAACTAAATAACATTTCATTAAAAGAGAGGAGTGACATTTTGAGCAAATATAATTAAAAAGTATAAAACGAGCATTAAAGTTGTGAGAATGATGGATCATCCTCGACTCAACTTTATTATGTTTCAATAAATAGCATTATTTAATACTGCTTGGTATGGTGCAGAGGTCTAAAAAAAAATGTGGAAACATAACGAGGAGTGGAGAAAAATGTTAGCTTCTATTTAGTGATGCTTTTGAACGTGATGACACCCAAGATAAAAAGTTGGGGTTATCTCATTTCTAATATTCCGAAATAATTTAAAATGCGTTTCAAAATTAGATGATGAGAGATTTTTCCCCACCTATGTTTGGCTCCAGAAACCGATGCTTAAATACTTAATTACCTTAAGCTCTTTTTGGTGATATAAATATATACTCACATTATTTGTATTTTTCAAAGCAAAACCGAAGCACAGTCTACAAACGCAATCTTAGTTAATGTGAGTGTTTGTGTGCGTCTGTGTGCACGCATTTGTGTACTTGTTTGATTCACCTAAACCAGTGTCTTTGTAGAGTAGACTTTTTATTACCACAGACCATTTCAGAGTGTATTGTTGATTGCATGAAACTCAATGATACATTTTATGTCATCTTTAATACTAATATGTTACAGGTGTCCTTCTCTCACCCTGTGGTAGTGATGGTGTCCAGGAAGTCCTGGCTGGTCAAGAAACTCGTTTCACCTGCACATCTGAGGGGCCAGTAGAATGGCGACTACATTATTACGATCGAAGTAACAAGGGAGAAAACCAAATGACTTCAAACGTGTTAGCAACAGGCGACACGTTTGTTCAGATGAACAGCTTCGATGGGCTGTTTACCGCCGCTGTCATAAATAACAACACTACATCTATGATCGTCAACACCGTGAATAACACAAGGTTGTATAACAATGTCCACTTTCTCAATGGCAGTCTGGAGTGTACTCGTCGCGATGCTGATAACATGTCAGTTCGCTGTGGGCTTGACTATGTGGGTAGGTACTCACTATATATATATATACCTTTCGATGTTTTACATGATGAGCCTGACATTCAGCATGGATATTGTGATACTGAAACTGGATACACTGTCTTCACTCCTATCAATCGTACACCCCCTCCTCTCTCTCTCTCTCTCCACTTTTTGGTTGGTTCGCTGGTTTAGATGTTTCAGCTTTGTAGTGACTTCATTCTAACGGATGAATGTCAATGGATTAATGAAGAATAAGCCCTTGACTCTATGCCCTTTGAGCCCTTTTGTCACATCCCATGTGAACGTGTGCCAAATAAGATCTCAGTTTAGGACTTTGTCATTCTCACTGTGACATAGTGGTGACAGATGCTTTAGAAGCCTATCTCTTGTCGTCCCTCCGTCCCTCAAATGGTTCTCTGATGACTCGCTTACACAGAGTGAAGTATGAATGAACACGCAACTAGAAAGGAAGATATGTGTGTGTGAATCCTAACTTGCTTTTGCATATAAAATAAGTGCAGTGGCTTTATATATTTATTTATATTTATCATCTTATATTTTTATTCATTGTTAACTCTAATGTATTAACAGCTTTACAGTTATCGGAGTTAGCAACTTGTGCACGAAATGTAAATGTCAATGTCAATCTTTATTGTGAACAGACCCACCACAGAATGTTTCCTGCTCTGCAGTCAATACCTCCTTCTTTCTCAATGTGTCATGTGTGGTCGGCAGCATCTATTCTTCCCGGGGAAGGTACAAATGTCAGCTAATTCGAAGTAAAAATATTGTAAGTATAAGCTGCGAACAACACGCAGTCTCTTTACGTACGCTTTACAATCATTCCTAATTGAATATGGCACAAGATTTAAAAAAAATATAAAAATAGAATTATATTAACGAACTTCCATTCCATTGGATCTTGTTTTTTCATGAGTTAGAAGGGTCTATTTAATCTTTACACCTTGTGTAAATTGTAATAATGAGCAGAAATATCACCTGGTGTAATAGTAGCTGCTGCGACAGCGTCAGTGGCTTCACGGGTGAGCCCAGGAAAGTAGTTGTAAAATACTCGCTTATCACCGCTGCAGGGAAAGGCTCTAGGTTCACATCTGGACGCTAACTGTGTGTGACACCTGTTTGCAGGGCTGGGCATTAGGGATTTTCTCCGACTACTTCGGTTTCTTCCCCCTTCCTTTCCATCCCACCCACCCACCACCCCCGTAGCGCGAAGTCACCTCAAGATGGAAGCACTTTTCTACTAAAAGAATAGCCAACCAAACATCATCGGTAGCAGAAAATGGAGGAGGAAAATTAAAGGGAAAGAAATTGTTGTACCGAATGCTTCTTTAACTGTATTGAAGCAAAATTGTTGCGGTAGTCATGTGCACTACTACAAATTTAGGAAGAACCGGAAAATAATAAGTTTTAGGTTTCATTAAACTCACCAATAACTTAAATATTGTATGTCTGACAGACACATGTTTTTTGCTAACCTTATTGTCATTCCCGCTTTGGGCTAAATTATTAGTACATTTATTTATCTCGTCCAGTCAGAGAACAAAACCTTGGAAAATGCTACCATGATGACATCATCAACAACAGAGAAGATTACAAAAAGCGAGAAGAAGGTGTCGGGTACCTGTCAGTTCAACACAACACTCCCACCAGAGGAAGGAACATATAACTTCTATGTCTCTGTCTCACCTAGTGGACAAAAATTAAGGGTCGAAAACAAGTTTTTCGCAGTCGGTAATGAATATGTGCATTGTCTTTAGATCTACACTTTCACCCTTTCAAAATATGTATTGTTTTAAGACTACAAACAAAATACATTTGATAAAGTATTTTTCCTGATTACTTGTATGTGTTTATATGTACAACTTGAAGAGACTTTCCTTTTGTTTTCTTTAGAGCGGCCCAAGTCACCGACTGTCTCATGTAGCCCACAGCCCTACGTGTTAGAAAACACTAGCATCAGCTGCACCTGTAACACCACTCGTCTTGGACAACCGGAAGGCTACCTGAGGTGGATCACAGGTGAGGAGATAAACCAGGAGGGGAAAGTCAGAGAAGAACAAGAAATTCCCGCACAAGAACTACACTATACCCAGTCCCTCGCCCAGTCAGATCATGGTAACACCTGGCTCAGATGTGACATCGCTTGGGGACAGGAGAATATAACAGGGAACAACTACACTGCTAGTGTAGGATGTAAGTTAAAAAGAAAACTCTTTGCTCATTTTTAAGCATGCTATGACAGAATGCAAGAAAAGCGACAATGATGGTGGTGAAAGATGAAAGACTGTGACTGTTCCGTCGATAGAATTCACAAATTAAAAGTATTCATATTTAATCTTCTTTTCAAACATACGCTCTCTTTAACTCTCTCAAGAAGCTCTTGAAGAAGAAGTTTGTCAGCAATTAGTATAGTGGTAGTATTTTATTTATATATGGTATTGTATTTATAGATGCACCCAAGACTTCACGACTTTTGTTCAATGGTCATGAGTTCAATGTAACGGCCAATGAGAGAGATCAAGTGGACGTGAGATGCGAATCAGACGGCCGACCCACACCTAACATCTCCATCTATAACAGCGACAACGACACTGTTATTTGGAGAAACTCATCTCATGTCAACTACACGTTCATCGCTCGCTGTGAAGACACGGCCACCTACATCTGCTCAGCGTGGAATGAGTTTTCCAGTCAGTCAAGTGTGACCACTTCCTACCCTCTCCATCTTAGTGTTGGATGTAAGTGGCAGAATTAAACATTGGTCTTTAAAGTGTCGCATTTTACTCCAAATACAGTCGTGTAAATGCATCTACCATTCATTTTACAATAACAAATGGGCGGGCGTGTCTTAAAGACTTGTTGATAAGATATTATACTGTATTGTTATCTTTTAATAAAAGCAATCAGTATGCATAAACCACCGGCTAACATTGCAGGTAAGCCTCGAAGCTCATCGTCCACAAAGGCTAAAGACAAAAGAGAGGCGCTGAATTTCGATGTCATTGCTTTCCCTGAACCTACTGTGTCTGGAGTGTGGTTCGCAGAATCGACTGTCAACAAGAGTGAACTGTTTTATGCTCAGAGCTTAGATGCAAACGTTTCTTGTAAATCTGATATCAAGCACCGTTACATATTCAAATGTCGTCTAACAGTCCTCAGCAATGCCGCCCTGTCAAGGACTGGTGTGTACATGGTGCAGTTGACCAATAATCATGGTGTTGAAAACCTCACATTCGAAATCAGTTACGGTATGTGTTTAAATACTTTACTTCTATAAAGGGATAGAAGTAGCTTGTTCATGCACACGACTGTGTAGACACACACACAGAAGGTATGTGTATGTGGAAAAGATGGTTTGGGTGGGCAGATCGAAACGTGTATAAATTATGGGCTGGAGATGTATCTCTTCAATTTTTTAATATTTTATATTTTTATGAAATGTTAATATCTATAAAACATTACAATGCAATCATCAAAATCTAACTTAAGATAACAAGATAACGAAAGAACAAATTTGTTATTTTCCTACCCCTCTAAAATTCGCTTTTATTGGCGCCTTTGTAGCACGAGCAGAGGCAAACCTTACTATATTTACTTTTACATGTATTATTTTTACGCAGACGAAGAAAACAAAGATGGACAAGTGAATCATCTTTCCTGGTTGGGGTTTGCAGCTGGATGCTGTTTTGCAATTACAGTGCTGGGTACACTCATTCTTTTAATCAGGAAAGGAATGAAAGGTAAAAAAAAAATCCATGAACATCTTATCGCTTAAGGCATAATCTAAGGCATAGATGTTCGCTTCATTCCTGTTTATTCAATGATATATTTCAACCTTTTCTTTTCTTATAACAAGTAAAAGAGCAGTATATCCTGAAGGTATTTAAATATTTACGAATCAATATAAATGTACAAATATTAAGCAGTTAGCCTGCTTACTTTGATCAGGAAGAAATTCTATCTGTGTTATGAGCAATGTTTCAGTTTCTGCATTGTGTAGTCAAAGTTATCTGCTTACATAGGCCTTTAGGGCAACACAGTATTTTCAGTCGAAGACAAGTTTTGCGAAAGTTTTTGCAAAATACGTTTGTGGTATAAAACACCACAGACGAACGGTTGTGCGATCAACATTCGACTTGAAGATGACGGAGCTTGCCTCTTATTTGAAAATTGCTTCTATCTACGTAGCAGAAAACGGGTATATAGGTGGTCATTCTTGATATATTAAAGGTGGCGAAAATACAAGGGTATGATTCGACGTATCGCGCCATTACAAGATGAACAATTTACTTCTCCTGCGCACATAATGAAGAGATTTCTGCTCTAAGACCAGAAATAAGAACACATTAACAGAACGAGTGTAACCGTAATCCTCATCCCCTCTTCCTTGTCATCTCATTTGTCGATGTTTTCATCTTCTTGGTGGATGTTAAAGTTGTCATAGACTCAGTATCATTGGTCAAAGTATAAATTTCCGTAAAATGATTTCTCTTCATGTGTAACTCAACAAAACTTTATTTTTCTTCAATTTTATCTTTTTTTTTTCTTTTAGCACTCTACCAGTGTTGACAATATTGTTCTCTGTTCATGTGTGTGTGCGAGAGAGATAGAAAAGCCCACTTAACTCTCTACTGATAAGCTTAATAGTAGTAGTTATAAAATACAAAAGTACATTTATTATTACTATCGTTATTATGAGAACATCCCGATCACAGCAGCTTGATATCCTTAGTTGTAGTAAATATGTATATATATATATTCTATTTCAACTTGCTTTCCTGAAAGTATTACACGTTGCTCTGTGTCTAAAAATAGCAGACTTGTCTAGACCATTTTTTGCATTGTAGCTTTCTTTTACAGCTTTTAAAAAGATGCCTGTATAGTAATTTTATCGTAAGGCAATACTTTGACCGAAGTCGGCGATTAAAATACGATGAAGAAATTCTCTTATATTTCGTGCATAAATCTACACAATAGAAAATGTCTGTGTGCCTGTCCGTTCAAACACCCACACTCATGTATGCTACTTGCTTTTTAGTGCGTGTGTGTTCCCTTTACAGGTTTTTCCAAATTTCGACTAATGTAAGTACCAAAATCAGTGATCTCTTCAGTTATAATTAAATTGATAATCTGTAACAAATTTTTGTGAGAGAAATATTCAGTGACTGTTCTACTAACTGACAAAAAGACAAGAATTGAACGAAACTGAACACTCACTCACTCACTTTTTATAAAATACTCCACACGTGGATTCCCGAAGTTTGCAGCTCTGGATGCCATTTACCAACGACAACAGCAATGATGCTGATGCTGATGCTGATGATTACTTTGCAGGTCGTCGACAAATCCTTCAGCTAATGACAGTACAGTCGATGAAGGTATGATTTTGCTATCATCGTCACCAGTGTTGTGTAAACATTAGTCGCTCTTGCTTCCAGACACACATTTCCAAGAACATGTTTTCATTTTATTACTCCATGATATAAAATTATGCATTACACAATCTGTAATACTACCGGATTATACAGTTATTAAATTTCTCGTATTAAGTATCAATATCTCTATCTGTTCTCAGTTGTTGCTGCTTTAATTGTAAACAAAAAATTTACTGTTTTTTTTTTTTTGGAAAAAAGTCTTCCATATGTTCTTTCTTTTCGGTGTAACTTTTTATTCAACATAATAACAGCATGAAAGTAGCCTTGACGCTTTTCAAGTTTATAAACAGTTAGAGTCAGGAGTTCTGTGATACATGCTATTATCTTGGAGTTTAGTTTTGACTGAGACCACATGTTATGTGCTGGCCTCTAATGTCTGCTTCTGTCTCCTGTCCTCGAGGTTACCTTTCCTCCATTGTCAAGCTACTGCCACATACTGCTAGCATTTCAGTTTACTGTGATGTCGTATAGACTAGTGGCTAGTGTGTTCCATTGAGAGCAGAAAGTCGCTAGTTACTGCTGAGACCTGTGTCTTGAAATATCCTTATACTATTCAGTAGAATATATATTTTATCAAGTGATGGCACAAAGACATGGCTGAGCTCCACCCCTTTCGACATCTGGGCGATGAACTGTGATGCAATTCACGTGTGATACTATTATTGTTCTTCTCTCAGGTCTCTTTTATATGTATTTTTGTGCAGATCACGAAGCAAGCCGAGAAGCTGGAGTAAATTATGAGACTCCATGGGACAGTGGTACATGCCTTCGACGTTTCTAAAAAGAAAATCAAAATAAATCAAATAAGTTAATTTTGTCTCACCCTTTTGCTTAAACTGCACTGAAAAAAGGATTCCTAATAACCGAATATTTGTTGTTGTTTTACATTAAGCCAGTGTTATATAACCCGACTTTATAAAGAGATAACAAAAATATAAAGGCAAAATCTAAAATTGTGTCTTGGGCAAGCAATGTATCATAATTATGCTCAAAACCCCGAATGCATTATATATATATATTTTTTTCAAGGTCTAAAATTTAATCAACTAAAAAAAATGTAATTCCAGTACCACTTAGGATGGAACCGTTAAATCGGATGACAATTGGCACTTCGAGACCAAAGCCCTGTGACACGCCATTGTACGCCGTAGTGGACAAGACAAGAAAGACCAACACTCGCCCCGTGCACATCGCCGGTGAAAGGTGCAGCAGGGAAATGAACATAAACAACGACACTCAAGGTGAGCTGAGCTTTCAAAAACAAGTGTTTTAAGAGGGTTTACACTTAGTACGGATGTTAATGGCTGTCTTACCACACCCCGATCTCTTAAGCCCTCATCATGAGCTCAAGATAGTCTTCGTCAAGAGTCCAAAACCCGTTTGAAATTTCCTCATGTGCAAACACGTCTGCTCGAGCTGTCTACAGTTGCAGGGAAGAAACTGCCACATTCAAAAGGTAAATCAGTTTTCTCTGGATTTAAGCATCATGAACAATGTTTCTTCTATGGCCTCAGGACATAGCTAATGCTGGTAGTCTGGACAGTGGCACTTTTGCTTTTCATTTTGAAGTAAACTTTACGTAAGGGAGTTTCTAACTGATTGATAGATAGGAACTTATATATAAAAGTTCACATTCAAATTGATATTAAATGACGAATATTTTCCATCTCAATATCTTGGTCTGATGTATTCTTTACCGTTCTGTTTCAGGTGTTGTAGAGCCTGAATATCTAAGAGACATGGAAGTAGTATATGCAGTTGTGGATAAAGTCAAAGATAAAACTAAATCAAGTCGTGGACAAGGCCAAACAACAGACACACCTCGAGGCCGGCAAACAATGAACGGTAAACACTGACTAGTGAAAAAACTTACGAAGCTAATGACATTTCAATGAAACAGAGAAGTGAAGAGCATAGTAGTGGTAGTACTAAAATAAACATATATACTAGTTTTCTGTATCCAGGTCTCTTTTTGAGGGAGTAGAAATCAGTCAAAAGGAATATAGCTTGTGCAACTATGACTATAAAGATAGATGTAACCAGAGCAAATCAGGAAATGATCTCGAACTTGAATTTGTTGTTTTTTCTTAGTAGGCTTCATTTTAAAAGGAAACTGAACAGCAAAAGCATCATTCGAATTGTCATCAGTATCATCCACCTAGATTGAAAAAAGGCACACCTAGGTAGTCAGATATAGATAATACAGAGAGACACGAAACTATGTTTTCATTAATTATTTGCATTTATCGTAGGTACTGTTCATGTGAGAAAGAATCTGTATCTTAACGAGCATATGTGTGTGTGTGTGTGTGTGTGCGCGCACGCGCTAAAAGGGATTTTATCACAAACCTAATGACTATCATTATTTTTCCGTGTGCAGATTATTACGATAAGGTAAGTTTTAATATTGTCCACATTAGTGACCTTTCTGTGTGTGTGTATTTGACTTTTTTGTTTAGATATATGTACACGTAGCACTCACTCATTCTCACGAGCACGGGACAATGGACGACGAGATACATACACCGAAAAGCTCCCTTTCTCATCTGTAATAATTTCGTTCCACTGATAATAGCAACGTTTAATTTCTTTGAATCGAAAAAGTGGAACAGTCCGCCCACTGAATAATTCCTATCTCATAGCTGTTATACTGTTCCTTTTGTTCCTTTACTCATAAAAGTTACCCTCACCGGGAAGCACTTCGTTATCTTCCTCCTTGTGCATGCGTCGTATACACACTTTATATATCTATTTCATACAAATATTGAGAGATAAGAGAAAGTGCAGGCTGAGTCCATAACCACCATGAACACGTGTTACCCAGGACAAAGTTGAATCGCACTAGTGTTACAGACTTGATGTTAAATCAGATCATTAAACTGATTCTCACCAGCTCATTTGAACACTTCCTAAGTACACTTGAAACCAACAATGCTCTCTTTCTGCACACTTTTATTTTACCCTTTTAATGCCTAAATGAAGTTCACAGAGTTAAAATATATCATAGTAAATATAGTGGTCCTAATTTCAATATAATTATACATGGGAATATATTGCAATCTGTGCTGTAGTGTTCGTATTCAGAACAATCTAGAGCAGGGGTGGGCAATTAATTTTCCCAAGGGGCCGGATGAGAGACTGGGATGGTTCTAGAGGGCCGGACTATATAGTTAACTCAGTTTTACCCAATACTGTATATATAGTATATTTACTGGTGGGCGGGCCAGCGGGCGGGCCGGTCAGAGACAGGAGGCGGGCCGGATCCGGCCCGCGGGCCGGCGTTTGCCCAGGTCTGATCTAAAGTAATATGCCTTTCTGGTAGCAGAAAAGTTTGAGAAATAAAATGCTGTGATTTCTGTAAATGCTTTTCTCTTGGTAATGTGTCTCATCTTCTATTACAGCTTCATGTTTTGTGCGCTCATTTTGACAAATCATACACAACTCCTGATGAACAAAATATTGTTTACGATTATGATAGCTGTAAAAATAAAATATACAAAATACCGATAAAAGTTTATTTCTGTACAGGATCAACTGACAGAAGAAGACCCCATATATGTCAACAATTCTGATATTAAATTCAAGAAAAAGAAGCACCTTGCCACAGCACAAACCAATATCGCAGGGATAAAGAACTTACCCAGCCCTTCCTCAAGTTCTCAGACGGTTGATAACGGTAGATGGGAAAATGATGACGGTTTAATTTACGTCACACCTTTCTTTGATGTCGGCGGTCAGGTGAGGCGACCTCTACATCCCAGGAAGGAGGAAGGAGACTACTGCACACTTCGCTTGATGCAAACCAAGATGTCTGCCTCTGACTCAGACTCAGACCATTGAGATCATGCTGGTGCGAGATTTAGGCTCGAGAATATCAATCAACACAGAAGTTTTTAAAAATGACAGAGATAGTTATGAAACCTTCCGGTGAACAGTTTGTAAAATTATGCTTTTGTCCAGGAAGTGAGAGCTCAGTCCTGCCAAAAATAGTTACTCTATATATATATATTTATCTATTTTGTTTATGACAAATTATCTTCTTTTAAAATCATTCACAAATGCTCAAATCATTATTTTCATCCTGAGATTTTTATTGTCAAACACTAAAATAAGCAGCTCGTTTGGCCATATTTAATATTGTTTATATATTTTGTACATAACAGTGCAATCTGCTACGATGTCCAAACAGAGTGGGTGCCCAGTGTAATCCTACTTATTTTTCCGCAACAATTGAAATTATTTGTCTTGTGCAAACACTTTCTGCAAACTATTTGCTTTAATATGCATTTTTTCTAGAATAATTAAGAAAATCATTTTAGAACTTAAAAAATTTATGTAAATGTTTGCCGATGTGTATTGTGTATTATTTTTGTTTAACTCCTTTTTATTGTGATCAGAAGACTACTTTTATTATTTGATACTCGGGAAAAGTATCTATTTATTGTCAATACACAAACTAACAGTGTTTAGGCCGTGAAAACGTGTTTTCAGATGAAACATCAAAAGCACTGCTGGCTTCATGGTCACAGAAAACTCATTCAGCAAATCAGTGGACAGGAGTTTAACTGAGTCTTTTATACTGAATAAACTTGTTTGTGTTTGTGTAGGTATGTGGGTTTGTATTGTAGTGTATGTATTCATGAATATCTCAGCAAAAACATAGGTCGGTAGGTAGGTAGGTGTGAATATAAGTCAAGTTTAGAGATGTACATCAATATCGGGGTAAACTGAAATGTCAACCAGGGTTTACAGAGGGCACTGTTGTCGTCGATCATAAAACTTTCCCGAAAAATCACTCTGACAAGACGACTGATAAGACTTTATCCGTTAAATGACACTTTCAAGTCGCCTCACACGTGCAGGTTCGTATAAACCTATTAGCCTACCTTGAATCGAGAAGGTCGAGGTTCGATTTCCGTCTGAAAAAAAAAATCCCCAGGTTAGGAAAAGGCGACGAACCCTGCAGCTGCTGTCTAGCATTTAATCTGTTCCATTAACAAGTGAGATTTCAATTATGTATCCGCATTAATATATCCATACAAAATTTTAATCTTTCTGTGATGGCCACCTGGTCTATCAGATTCCTGGATGACCCTAATGGTGAACTTTCTAATATTCAGAACTTAAAGATAATCAAGTTCTGAAAACCATTTATATGTGAAGATTATACTTTTGATGATAAAATCAAAGCAACAGCGATCTCGAAGCGTGAGATATGCTCTTACTTTTAATGGCACCTAATTAGGAAACTCTTTGATATTGACTGTCGAATCGAAACTAGAGATCAGGTTATACAGACAAACGGATCAAATAGGATGTAAGGATAAAAGAAAGAAGAAGCAAGTAATTAAGTGGAGGTTCAGTCGACATGAAATACTGTCTTTGACAGTTACGATCGCTTTAACTGCAGGACAAAACTAAGATAGGGAGAGAAAACAACTGATGGATTAGTTGATGGTGACGATGAGAATGCTAGGTTGAGGACACATAATTAGGTGTTAGTTCGTCCGTCTGTTCTTGTCATTTTTTCATTTATTAATTTTTTTCTTCCTATCGTATATCAGCTCCTGAAATCACTTGCAGTAGATGCAGTTTTCACGACTGGGTCACACGAGCAGTTAATTCAAACAGAAGAAGAGCCTGATTGTTTCCGTGAACTGACACTAATACAAGAAACAAAAGACTTTTTATTAATATTTCTGCAATCAAAACTCACTACTGTAATGGACGGGTAGCAAAATAGATGAAAAAAAGTGCAAATAAATTTGGCCTTAGACTTAGATGACAAATTGAAAACAGCGACGATCATTGTCTTAGTGATGTGTGCGAGGAAAAAGATGTTTCCCTGATAACTTCCTTGAGGAAACCTGCCTCCAAGCAAATGCTCAAGTATCAACTGTTTAAAGAATAATTAATGGATCATCAAGCCTTGCCTAAAACCTGCAATGCATACAAATCCGAGGGTCATGACATCTAGGTTAATATAATTGTCTCGAAGTGAGGCCCTGCCAATGACTGCAGGTTAATTGTCCCTTGTAGAAATTAGTATAAAATATGTGTTAACAGTAGTGGTAGGGTAATAGAGAAATACAGCAATCTTAGTCTATCTCTCATTTTATTCGATGCTAAGCATCCGATAAGATATTTCATCAGCTAAAAAAGAAAGAGCGAGAAAAAAAAAAACAAATGTACACACGGGCATTACAAAGCACAAGGACGTGCAACCTGTGATCTGATAAAATTGTCATCTTCACAAAGCCTGCGGTTGTCAAATTGTCTTTGTGTATCAGGACAAACATGTTTTGTTCTCATGCACACAGAGAGGAATGCGCTTGAGCTCAACACAGTCCTACTGACCTCAACGAACATTCGCGGAGGTCACTGACCAGCTTCTCACTTGCACTTTACATATTGCACACAGATTTCAAAGAAACATCTGACAGTCAGTCCTAACCGGTCACACACACACTTTTGTTCATGTTCACAAAGTTCATGTTGGTAGCCGTTGACAGCTGTCCAGCTGTACTAGAGTATGTAACAGACTGACCCTGAGTTTAACGGCTATGACGTCAGTTGATTCGCAGTGTAAAACTTTTCTGTAGTTTCGGGTTCAGCTATCCACATATAATACATACATATAATATACACATAAAAGGATTTTGTATGTTCGCGTATGAAGACAACAGACACCGAAGTAACAAGGACATTCTTACTTCCTGCCACAAAATGGCTGCATGGTGATGCGTGGTGCGTGGGTTCCTGTTATTGCTGCTATACACACCTGAAATAAATATGGAATAACATAATGTAATGTAATTCTGTCACATTTATCACAATGCTGCATATCTGGAACATTGGCAAGAGGATTCTGTGCACCGTGGGTACTCTTCTTATGATTCTTGTTCCATCACTCAGCAGAGGTGAAGTAGTCATGTTTCACAAATTTCAGATGCAGCTAATTAATGTACTCTGGGAAAAGAGTGTATCACATCGAGTAATAAATCACTGTAAGGAGGATTACAGCAGGAAGAGTAACGAAATTTTGAGCAAGGATGAAAAAAAGTGTTTGCATGAACTCAATATAGTGCAAGAAATAAAAGTGTAAAAAAAAATTAAATATTTTCAAGCGTAAAACACTTATGTAATCATTGAAAAAAATTGTTAAAAATATTGCATAGCATCACAAAAATTTATGAAAAAGTAATAAGGTATAGAACAGATTTTCAGCATTTCTTTATTGATGTTTATCAAGCTTCCCTCTAAGTGTGAACATCACTTGTGCATGTCGTTTGAAAAAAGTAGTGCATAAAGTTCCAAAAGGGATAATTCTTGTGAGACAGTGTCAAAATTTGTCCAAAAGTAGTCGGTGATATAGGTTTCCAATAATGTCTTCATTAAAAAAAATGAGCCGCATTTCACAAGCATACATTGAACAAATGATAATGATTTTGTGTGTGAATGAATCGCCTGGATGAAAAATGAGTAGACTGATTATTAGTATTAGCTTGATGTCACTTTTAGTTATGTGAAACTCAGAAATAAATGACATAATGTTCCTACTGTTGACATGTGACAGGAGTCAGCCTCTCCCCCTGTGGTAGTGACGGTGTACAGGATGTACCTGCTGACCAACAAACTCGTTTCACCTGTACAGCTGAGAGACCAGTAGAATGGCGACTACATTTTGACGACAAGCGAATGATGGAAGGAGAGAAGAGAATGACGGGAATCACACTAGCAGCATGCTACATAACGTGTCTTGTAATGAACACACTTGACAGGCTGTTTACCGCTAGTGTCATAAACAATCGTATGACAACTTTGGTCATTAACCCTGTCAACAACACGAAGTTATATCACAATGTCCAGCTTTTGAATGGTACACTGAGCTGTACACGTGATGTAGATAACATGTCATCTAGCTGTGGGCTACACTATGTGTGTAAGTATATATACACACACTCACACATGTACACACTACAACGAAAGCGATTTTATATAATGTAGACCAGAAATAAATTACATGTAGACCGTTTTTTTCAATAGTATATTATTTATCAATGGGCAAAGACTTCCGCTGTTGATTGTAAAAGCTAATTTTACTAAACACGTCAGATGTTTGAAACAATGGAGTGAAAATTATCAGTGTTGCTGTTTCACTTAAGATTTTCTACATTTAATTTTATCTCCCTCATCCATCGGTCTCCTACTCATCCTTTTATAACAATGCTTGATGATGTCCTCACTCAAAGAAAGGAGCTAGTTTACTGATGACTTATTTTTGTTTTATTATTCCATCCTCAATGAACTATTGATGCATAGAGATTCAGGAAATGAAAGTATCACGTGGATGTTTGTGTGTGTGAGAGAGAGAGTTCTTACAAGTGTACATTTTTGTGTTTGAAGATTACTTTCTCTTACTTTTAAATTTCGTGTTTGAATGATGACGACTAATAATTGTGACTTACAATGCAATATATTAATTCTCACTGCAATATGCTTTACACTAACAGTAAACAATGACCAAGCGGAGAACCTCCGTACTGAAAATGAATATGTGATCTTAAACATGAACTCATTATTTCTAAACAGACCCACCAGAGGGCGTGTCATGCACAGTGGAGAACATTTCTTGGTCTGTACATGTGTCATGTGTCATCGCCAGTATCTACTCTTCTCGCGCCATGTACACGTGTCAGCTACTTCGACATAAACATAATGTAGGTTATAATCGTGATCAATACTCAATCTCTGTAGGTGCAATTTGCAGTTGTTAGTATTTTAAGCTGGTAGTACACTGTGCTTGCATCTTAGTTCATGATAATATTTAAATAAACTTCTGTTTATTACTAAACATTTTAATTTTTTAACTTTGTATTGTGTTTCTCAATTTGCAATTATTCGTGCTATGTAAGCAGCAGCTGCAGTAAAATTAATTGTTCGCAAAGGGTTAAGAGAATAAAGGGGAGGATAAATACATGTCGTAGCACCGGTCTTTATGATGAACAGTCATAGAGGGGGTGGCGGCAGTGGTGTAATGTCGTATTGATGATTGCATTTTGAGCCCTTATTTCTGATGCCTGACACATACCAAATACAAGTTCAACTAATTTTCTAGACCCAAATTATCAAATACTATGAAAAGACACAATTACAGGGTGGGTCACATACACCCGGTGCGTCACCACGTGATCGTAAGTGGAATCAACTGAACAGAAAATGTTGGTGTTACGTGATCCTCCCTGGATTACCTCATCCCCATGATGTTACAGTCTCTCTGCTTATGAGGGGCCATATCACTCATAATACATCGAGAGAAACGAAATAAAAATAAATTACCTTTACCACTGCAACTTTGTTTGATAATCTACTAAAGTGTGTGAGGTTAGTTGTATACTGTACATAAAGCAACTTTTGTTAGATGGATGTAGTCAGCGCCACGTGAATGATGACTTGGCTGCTTTTCTTCCTTCCTCTTACTGTTGATTGACTTACACTCGGGTAATCAAGTATTACAATTTTACTACTTCTGTTTATTATAATTTATTTTATTTATTTCTAGTCAGAAAACCAAACCCTGGAAACAGTTACCATGGTGACATACCCGACTAACGAGAGGATCACCAGGAGTGAAGTGAAGGTGTCAGGTTCTTGTCAGTTCATCACAAGTCTCCCACAACAAGAAGGTCGCTATGGCTATGTTGTCTTACTCTCACATGGTGGACCACCATTAATTGTTCAGGACAAATGGTTTGCAGTTGGTAAGTAAATATTACAATTAATTATATTCTACAGTCTACCCAATAGGCACATGTTGTCATGAGTACATACACAAGGGAGCTAACAACGCAGAAGAAACTCGCGCACTCCCCCAAACACACACACACATCATTAGTCACTGAAACATAAGGAAAAAAGTAAGTGCGAACAGAATGAAGATTTCATCACAAGAGAAGCGAGTGCTTTATTCAATAAAAAGAAATGTAATCAACATCATTTTTACTACATCGACGCCATGGTTATAATAACAAAGACAAGAGTTTGATTCTGTCAAGAAGTATATCCAAAACACACAAAAATCACAAGCTCCCCAATGCCAGGAAATTACCAGAAATGAGTTGTAGCTACTACTTTGCAACCAACTGATGGTGGGAAACCCTCTATTCCCTCTCCCTGTAGTTATATCGCCAGAAAGGGCCGGAATTTGCACGGCTCGCTTAAGCAGAAATTTTATTTTCATACACCTAAACAATTAGATATTTTACTTAGTTTAAACTCTGGGAAAACATATTATTGATGTAACGCTGATTACAGGTCTAAAACGTACATTTTACAACCGAATATTTTATGAGCGTTAGTTGAAATGTTGTTTACTTTGCCAATCAACAGATATAGATATACTTTGGCAGATGTGTGTTTTGATATATGCATACATGTGAATAATAAGTTTTTATATTTTCTTTAGAGCGACCTAGGTCACCAACCGTGTCCTGCGGTCCGCATCCCTACGTACCAGAGAACACTAATGTTACCTGTACCTGTAATACCACTAGTCTGGGACAACCTGCAGGGTATCTGAGGTGGATCATAGGTAATGAGACAAACAAGGAGTGGACAGTCGTGGAAGGGCAAAGTGTTCCCTCGTCACAAGGACTACACTATACTCAGACTCTCACTCGTTCGGATCATGGTAAGACCTGGTTCAGATGTGACATCCTCTGGAAGGCAGACACCATACGAGGACAGACCTACACTTCTAGTGTGGGATGTAAGTAAATATCCTTTTCACTTCATTAAGATAGGTTTAACATTATTTGCAAACATTTATCGTCAGGAACATGGAGGACAAAAACTAACATCTCTGGTGGTTTGCTTGTAAACACTTAACGTTAGAGGTGAAAGGCGAGCAGAACGAAACGGAAAGTGAGACTTCAGTGTTATGGGATGTGGGTCACGTGACTTTTGAACAACATTATTCACTAGCATGTATTTTTAAGTCGACATGCATTCTTCTTGAAGATTTCCCATAAAACGGCGGCATATACAAATGAAACGACGAAGTAAGGATACTTTTGTTATCTTACAATGTGTCACGTGCGCTGACTGCTATGGTCTCAAAACATCAAACAAGATCAGATACTGTTAATCGTAAACGATGTAAATATTTGTCAGAATATAAAAATAATTATGGATGAATACAGACCCATGTAGTTAGCTAATTCTGTCGAAAAGCAGTTTGTTAGTCCCACTTTTTCTCAAAGCATTTCAATTTATAGAAATAAGTCACAATTTTCTTTAAAATCCCTTCAAATCATACAAGTCAAATTTTATCTAAGTAATAGATAATTATATTTAAACAAAATATTTATTATAGCAAATCTTAGTTGCTGTATTTTCTTTATATGTTACTATACTTTTACAGATGCCGCACAGACACCACGACTTTCGGCTAACGGTCTTGAGGGAAGCATGGCGGTCACAGATGGTCAGCTGGTGCATTTAAACTGTGAATCAGAGGGTCGACCCACACCAAACACGTCCATCTATAAAGACATTGACAGTGAGAACTTTAAATTCTCGTCTGTTTCCAATTACAAGTTCAGCGCTCGCTGTGAAGACACCGCCATGTACACGTGCACCGCGTGGAACGAGTTCTCGCGTCACGTGACCCCCTGGAGCAGTCTCGGGCTGAATGTTCTGTGTAAGTGTACATTTTTATCTAACTCATCGTACATTTGGCAGAATTTATGTTTGTTCTTCCACCATCCAAATTAATATTACTACGCCAAGGTCTTTGAATATCTTTGACAATTTATTATTATGTTTTAATAATAAACTTGTTTTCATATCTTAAACACAGATCGATCAAATATTGATACTATTGCTATCACATGTTTATGAAAGCAGTAAGTATTTGACATGCGTATACCCATTTCTTAATGTATCAGGCAAACCCCGAAGTGTGTCATCTGCAAAAGTCGAAAAACTGAAGGTTAAACACAAAACAGAGGACCTGAGGTTCGATGTCATCGCCTTCCCAGTTCCTACTGTGTCTGGAATATGGTTCGCAGAACTCGCAATCAACAGCAGTGAACCCTCTTATGTTCCAATTTTAGATGCCAATGCTTCATGTCGAGTAGACAGAAAGCACCATTACATATCCAGGTGCACTCTAACCATCTTCAGTAACATGTCCAGGACTGGCATCTACAAAGTGCAGCTTGTCAACGATGGTGGTGTGGAGAACTTAACATTCTCAGTTAGTTATGGTATGTTTCCCTACTTCAGGGCTTTATAGAGACAGTAGTAGCTTGTCTCAATCTTTACATACCCACACACATAAAATATCTGTGTATACATACATACCCACATAAAATAATAGCAGGTTTAGATACTTTCCATTTCTTGTTTGCCTAAGGCCACTTTATCCTTTTCTGCACCCTAATATCATTTTTGTGAGCTTAGATTTCCTTAATATACGGAAATGAAGATATAATTATTCATAAGCCTATGTATTGTAGAAATGCGTGGAATGTTCAACCAAATGATCTGCACTCTCGGGTAGTTGTGAATACTGAATGATACATGTTTGAATTTCTCTTTAAAACATCAGTACAAACTGTTTCGAACCAAATGTTTTCAGATTTTCAGATCCTGTAAGGCTAAATCTGCATTTAAATTCGTTTTTATAAAGCAGTAGTAATTTCTATTTACTCTTCATTGTTTATCAGGCTACGCTAAACAGAGTTTTAAAAATCTCTTCTTCACACAGTTGAAGAAAACTCTGTTTCACAAGACGACCATCCTGTCATATTAGGATTGGCGGCTGGTGGAGGTCTTTGTATCTCAACTGTTGTCCTCATTCTTGTAATCTGGAAATGGACGAAAGGTACAATCTACCATGTATATGTCATCTTTAAGAATTGGAACAACAATTTTAAACTAGTTAGCTAGTTAGAATTTTATATTTTCCTATTAAGGGGGAAATCTGTTGTCAGTTTTGTGTTGTGTCCCCTACTTATCAAGTGTACAAAATGATATTCTATTGTTTCACTTGAAGACAAGGTTTTTTGCGAGTTTTAGCGGGTAATTTGCGAAAGCACCGCATACCCATGGTTCGTGCCATCGATAGACTCGCAGAATATTTCGGACTTAAGGCTACCTCCGTATAAGAAAACTGCTTCCGTCCACCTCTCAGGAACCTGGTAGTTGATCTTTCAGATCAGGTTGAAAGTTGTATTGAATTCTTCGTCTGCATCAAAGGTAAGAAGTTTGTGTTTTGCAATATTGTGCTGTTGTAAGATAGCTTCACCTTCACTGCAGACAATAATGGGGAGTATGTACTTTGATTTTATATATATATATTGGTTATGAAATGTTTGGTTGTTTTTTTTTCCCACATCAGAAGTAAGGTCGCACGCCGAACAGAATTTTTTGTATTTTTTTCCCTTATCATCCTGTTGACCGATGTTTTCTTCTTCTTGATGCTATTTCATCAACAACACCGTTGACAGCTGATAAACTTCGAAATAATAACATAAGAGGTCATGAAGGTGAGATCTTTTTATTATCAGCACCAATGTTGTCTATGAAACCGTTTGTGTTATAAACCTAAATTTGTATGAAAAAAGAAGATCTGATGGCTCAAAACGAAACAATCTTTTTTCAGGAAAGTCAATGAAGGCCCTGTCATTGACCCAACTGGAACCTTATTTATTGCAGAATTATTAAGAAAATACTACAGAAGCAATTAAAATGCACCAGTCCATTAAAATTGTATGTAATGAATGAGCTTCTTTGTTGCAATTCACTTATACATGTAAATATGCGTATCAAGAGGTCGGTATATGTGAATATGAGACATTCTTTGAGGTGAACAACAAGACTAGGGTCAAGCAAAGAGGTCGAAAAGGATTGACAAAAATCGCTTTTGCTTCATCGTTTCTGGTGTTGTCTGTATTTTAAAGTCTAAACCAGAAGTAAGCCGTTGTCCGTTAAATTCCACTTTTAGCTCAACTCGCACGTGCAGGTTCAAATAATCGTGTTAACCTGCCTTCAATCAACAAGGTCAGGTTCGATTTCCGCCTTAGAGAGGCCCCAGATTCTAGAAGGTGACGAAAGTTTTAGCTGCTATCTAGCTTTTGATCTGTTCCTCTATTAATTATGATATTAATTATGTATCTCCATTAAGGTACTAGCAATAAACCTTGATGTTTGTGAATCATGTTCGTTACACAGTTTGGTCATTCTGTTATTAGATTTTCTAATATTCAGAGCTTACAGACATCGAATTTAAAATAGTATTTATGTGTGTTTAACTGTGTAAAGTTTAATCAACAGCTCTCTGGGAGATTCCATGTCTGGTTTATTTTGAATGTCAACTGTTTAGGAAAAATTCTGATATTGAAATTCTCTTGGACTGAGTTTATATGTTGAATTCTTATGTTTGCCTATTTGCCTATGCCAGTTGTAATCATGGACTATTGTCACTTCAATTTAGTATGAGATTTGAGGTCTTTCGATGCCACCTCAGACAATTTCTGTTTGAACACACACAAACATTCACTCGTCACCTGAGCTCTACACTGCCCTATTGACCTTAGTGCAGTTCACAGAGGTCACTGACCAGTTTCTAAGCGGAGAGATTTGAGTTCTGCCCCCCTGCGTGTTCAGGTCAACGTACCTTGATTATAAAAGTAGGTTGCCGTGTTTACACAAAAGCCTGTGCGAAACTTAGAACTACAACATGCATAAAATGACATGACTACTCTTTTTAAAGATAGAATAAACAATAGAATTGAAATAGATGTAGTTAAAAGAGAAATCAGGTAGCTATTGCTTTTCTCTATTTATATGTTCATTCATATCTTACCGAGAACTGAGAATTGGAAGCTTTTTGTGTATTTCTCAAAGAATTTCTTGAAATATTTCAAAGTTGTTCTCTTTTCATAATAAGAAAGCACTCATCCAAAATACAAAACAGAATAATATAATACTTTTTTATTTTTGACTTTTGCCACAGCTGAGATAAAAATTTAGCAAAAGCTTCATTTCAGCCATTGTGATATCACACGGAAGACGCGGTTAACATGATGCATTATGGATAAAATTACGAGAAGGGATCGATCACCCGTTTTCACACACACACACTCACACACCCCCGAAAGTACAAAATTTAAAAGAAAGAAGAGAGCAAAAATAGAAAAGAAGAGGAAATGAAATTATCAAGTCAGAGAGACATTTTTCCAAGAGGCAATATTTGCCATGAACTCAAAAAAATAAGATTTTTAAAATTCAACTAATATTTCCAATAAAAAGATAAATAAATACGATACCTATTTATCCTAGTTTGTAATAATAAATACACTTTAATAATACTGTTATTATTTAAGAGAAATAGGTCTACAATGCCACTCGGTGTCACATGCCCTAACCGATCTAATAACAGTGATTTCTCTTGTTTGAAAATATCAGATTCTACTCAAATAACAAAGCATAGAAAAACTGTTGACAGCCAGGAATGAAAGAGGGCAACTAACACACAAACTTTATTTGTAGCGCAGTCTTTTCTATGTAAAGGGGAGTAAACTTGAGGTCTTAGTTATCACATAGACAATTGTTATCATCCTAAACGAGCTTTTCCATCAAATTTAATGAAAAATTATAAATTAACAGTATAAATTAACAAGTGTTTAGGGTATGGGTCACTGTCTTTCATCAGCAGCAGTTGCTTGTTGCCAAAACATCACAGGAGGGTCGGTGACTAAAGGTTCAACATTGGAAGACAACTGTATTTTAGCGCAACTGAAGTGAGGAAGTGTTTTTGATGTCAAAACACTCGTGTTTAGTGTCATTTAAATAAAACAATTAACATAGTTTATCACATACTGAAGGTCATCCGTTTACGAAGACAAATGACGAGGGCTAGTGTCATCTCCCCTGACAGAAGGATGCCGAACTTTCAAGCTTAGGTTGTATCTCACATATTGCCCTTCGTGTGCATTCATCTTTGTTCCAGCCAAAACTAAAAACGAGACAATTTGCCTTCAATACTTGTAACTATTAGAATGGTTGAAGGAAACAAACACACCCTACCCCTCACCCCACCCCCACTCACACAGGTGACCACGCACGCACGACAGGCACAGAGCAGCAAAGACTGGAAAGGTCGTCCCGTGCAGGACCTGATGACCATCGCCCACAATAGACAAGAGAGGGAGGGACCCTGTCAGCTGCGCGTCTATCACCGTGATCCTCCCAAACCACAGAGGCTGGTCAAGGGGCAACTCACTGATTGATTGTCGTGGCGTTCAGCTTGTCCTGTTCCTCTTGTGAGCCCATTTGATTTGTCCTTCTGCAAACAAGAAAATTCTCATGACCATCTTCTTTAAATCAACCCACAATCATAGAACCAACCGAGCAACCAACCAGCCAACCAACTAACTCACCAGCGAAACAAAAATGTGTTCATTTTTTTCATGTTTCATGGAACAGAAAAGAATCAATTTCTCGAGCAGAAATGTTGCTCCAACCCCACACATCTTGTTAGAGCATCACATTCAATGTAAGATCATAGTATTTACTCGCACAACGCTTGCTGTGACAACGAAACATCAAAACTTTCTGGAGAAATTGTAGAGAAAAAATCATTCTCTCAACTCGACAAGACTGATGCACCGATCTAGAATTTTAGTTATAACAAGATGGCGCAGATGTGACAGAAAAAATAAAATGTTTCAGAAAAAGAAAACAATGAGACACAGATATAAAAATCAATCAAGGAAAAAAAAAAGACGGTAAAAAATTACCAAAAGACCTGAAAAATATCGAAGCCCGTGCTACTGATTTTTCTTATTATTGGCAGAAGAAAGGCCAAATGTGGTATTTACAGATAAAAGAATATAAAAAATTCTTCACAAATCGACAAAAGAACCCCAAACTTTTCATGTACGAATAACCTTATCGAAAATATATAATTTTTCTTTAAAGAAAAGGACTGTACGGCATGTATTATTTTGAAACATAGGTAGGAGACATATAAATACTCTTATCCATATTATTATCTTATGATATAGGATATATTTACGGATAGATATCCCATGTATATATATTTCAATAAATAAGAGCATAATGTTAGGTTAATGAACTCCCTGTTTATACTTACCAAACCTTTGCTTCTACATAAGGCTCCTTTACCAGGTGAAATTTGTAAGAATGTAAATACACTGAAGGTATCATTGAATAGAAGTGGAAATCAGCAAATATGTATAATACGTAGACTAACAACTAAAAAGAGAATGAAAAACACAGATATACTCACAACCGTTTTCGTCTCATCCACAGAAATACTGCGAGAAGGATTATGGTTACTATAGTAACAGAACCTGTAGCTACACCAACTGCTACTGGATAATTAAAACTCTCATCTTGTGCTGCCAAATCAACGGTCATTGCTGGAAACAAAACAGAACTGTGTAAGCACACATAAATCCACATTTAAAACGCACAGAAGCTTGCAGACACATATGTAGAGGCTCACAGACAAACAGTAGTACACTTTTGACTAATCAAACTTGTGTGTTTTCTTAGAAAGAGATTTTAGTCGCTTGATGAAATTTTAAGGCAACACCACACAATACCATTCCTTTTTCCTGCTAAAAGCAATATTTTTGTGATACATAGCTGTCTTCGTACCCTTTTGAATAAACCATCTCGAGCAAGAATGAGTTAAGCTATTGAAAATTCATTGAATTTTATTGTTGAATCGTTCTACTCAGTATTACCTAAGGAGAAACTAGAGAATAGGTGTTTTAAATATTGCTACATAAATTTATAATAACGAGCTGGTATCATGCGTTTTTGTTAAAGAAACTCTCAGAAACAGTTAACACTTCAGATTTCTCAGACTCTACTGTTTCAGTGATCGTTTTTCTAGTATTAGAATACAACAATCGTGAAGAATGTTGAAGAGGAGCTCTTGTATGTGTCGTGCTTTCATTTTTGTCCGTAAACAAAAATGCAGGACTACAATTTTTACAAGAATGTGCTGTTTATTTAAAGAAGAAATCAACTCTCGCATGTAAGTATACATCAGTGAATTGATTTCTTACATAGGAAACAGATAACAAGAGAAAGTTAACCATCCTTGAATGAATACACTCTTGTGGTTCATGGGTTTGAATTTCAGGCAACTTGGAGTATTTAGAAGTGAACAGGGAACATCCTTTGATAAAGGCGAATCTGATTAAAGACATACTAGACAACAAACAGAACCACAAAAAAAAAGAAAGAAAACGAACAGGCAGGCTTTAGCGCAGGCTGCCGCAGAACCCAACGGATGTATAATTTCGGAATAATTCACGAGAAGTCCCCAAAACACCAACATAATGACAACCATTAAGCATAATTTGTATTTATCTGCCAACCTGTCAAAGAATATACACATGATAGGACAACCGCTAAAGTCTTCTTCGTATTATTTTTGTTGTATGGTACAGAGCAACATTTGTTGATTAGCAAGGCTATATATTCTCCCTTAAGTAGTATCTCCATCAATGATTGTACTACCAGCAAGAAATCATGGAAGAGAAAAAGGGAGATGATTGGGCCACATGAAGACCTTCTGTACTTGAGACAATATGCAAGCTCTAATGGTATAAGCACCTCTCAAGATCATCAAGATTTGCATGGGAAACTGCACAGACACAGAAGAAGACTAGAACCAAAACTAAAATGGACAGGCAACACCCAGGACTGCCCTGGCTGACTTCACAACCAAGACAGTTGACAAACGTTGGGAGCAATATTGTCAGATGCCCCAAATATCCAAGTTGTAGTAAAGGACTGTAACTGCTGCTAATGATGGTGATTGTGATGGCGACGAGGAACGAAATAGTACCAATATCAAAATGTTCCTAATTCATAAAAAATCATGTCGTTCGAGTACAGTTTACATTATAAATATTTCGCTAATTGTGTAAAACGGTTTTCATACCTTTGACGCTCTAGGAAATTATTCTGCTGGTTTGCTGCTTGAATGAGGGATAGTTATTTCTTTAATTAGGTTTTTTTGGTTAGTTAGTGGGTTACTAGTTTGTTTATTTGTTTTTTCTTACCAGTTTATCAAAACAGTAGGTACCTGGGGAAAAAATAAGGCCCTCCATCGTGACTGAGAAATCCAAATGCTTTAACTGTGAATCGTTTCCCCAGCGTCTACCTGCACCGTATTTACTGCTTTTATTTCAGCGCACTATAGCGATTGTCTATCTCATAAATAAAGAATAATTATCAGGCTTTTCTTTCGGTTGGAGAAGGGAATGTTTTTCGAGAAACTTTTTTAACACTTTCTTAAACACTAACATTGTTTATACTCACGAGTAAGTTTGCTGGTGTTATTATTATATACATTCAGATATATAACTTTTTGATTGCAAGCCTTCCATACGAGTCGTCTTCTTTCCAGATGAGTTGTATTCAACAACAATGTACATGTGGAATTCTCAGAATGTGACTCTTCACACGTGCAAAAACCAAAGTTATTCGATTCGCTGAGCCTTAAAGTTTCCATTGGGTGTGAGAAGCATACAACGGATACTGTTCCAGACTTGACATCCATGTCGAATAGAGGATGCTGGCGGATCATCGGACAGAGTGCGTTACTGGTGACGTTTCTGTGGAAGGTGCACGTCACATTGACCACCTCGTCTTCCTGGTCATGCTGAGAGCAATGGTCGGCGCCAGTAGCCGAGACTGTGACAAACAAATTGTTTACTTTGAGAATGTATTCAATGCTTCATATTCTTCTGATAAAATAAGATTACTGGCAGGAAGACAAAATAACTGTAGTCTGTAACCTCACTGCTGATTATAAATAGCTTGCATAAGAAATATAAACATCGATGACATAAAGAGTCGACTGTGCAGTTTGTAAATAATGAATACTAAACAAGAATAAATTAGTCTTTAGATTGGTGTTCTCGAGCGTCTAACTCAAACAGTAAAAATGAAGGACTAGTAACTTTTAATTAATAAAGTAATGTAAACTCATTTGCAGTTGCTACAAACCTGCAAGAACAAATATAATCAAAGAACCAACTTTATAATTACTACATTATATGCTACATCTCATGCTGTAATCAAAAATTTTATCTATTACATCTAAAGGATATATTACAAAAATGAGGTACTGTTTGATTTTATAAAGAGTGCTCAAATTTATTTGTATATGCCGCTCTGTTTGTGAAAGCTACATTTTTCGTGTAAATATAACCCTTAAGGACCATTATTATTCTGGACTAGAAACCTTTACCACAAGAACTGCAAAGGCGGGATGATACCTGCCTGTCTGTGAACTATTATGATGAGGAGCTACAGGGAGATATGAGGAATAGGCTAAACTAACTGTCGATTTACTGACCATACAAACGAAACACGAAAAACAAGAATCAACCAGAAATACTTGACAGCAACTCCGGGGTCTAATAAGCCAGAAAGGAAGTAATATTAAATAGATAATTACATATTAACAATATATGTTGAGCAGCAAAGTATTAAAACTGCGTCCATGCTATGTGAAGTATTCAGATAAAAAGGTGATATTCTTTAGAAAAGGATCTTAAATGTTATTTTGTCTGTCTCCGCCATTCAAACAACACATCATGGCGACTACAGGCGACCGCGACTGCAGTTTAAAACTGTCAATACAACGATAATTAGGATAAACCAAGTCATACAACTCTTATTTATAGTCAGCTAACCTTTGTATAACATTAATAAGACTGCTAAATATGCAATCTGATTAATTAACGAGGTCATCTTCCTCAACACGACGCGAGCTTGTCTTCAGCAAGTGACAAAGTCTTCGGGTAAAGGGAGGTGATTCACACATCAAAATAACAAACTAACAATGTTTAAAATAACATCTGTTTAAATACAATTTATATGACGTAAATACTAGCAATCAACATATTGTAAACTATCGAAATTTTGTATCAGTGTCGTGCAGAAATAAAAAATAATGTTCAGCTTTATTATAGAGTAACAGTCGACGTACCAGCTGGTAGAACCATGCAGAAACTGTGACCTTACTGTGCCAGTCACTAGACACTCCTTTTAACCAACGCAAAAGAATTAAATGACAGTATATTATCATCCACTTCATTGAAAGGCAGTTTATTAATGGCACACAGCTTTGCGCCCCATTCCACACACACACCTGTGAGCAATGAATCGGACGCGAACCTCACGTCGCTCTGCTTAGTAGACTCGACCTATGACCTACTACCATGACTATATAAGAAATGTGTCAACCATGGTGTCCCTGTGTGTGTGAGAGAGGTTTTTAATCTACAAATTCCGAATTTTATGGCTGTAATAAAATTCTAGCTATATTAGTATCTCTAATTGGAAAGACAGTTTAACGAAGTAGATAAAAAAATATCTCTTTAGAAAGAAACGAATGAAGAAAATGTGCAACCGATAATTTGATAAAGGGCGTTATAGGATGTGACAATGAGCCCAAGAGAGACAGTGTGTGTTCTCACTATGTGCAAAAATGTCTATGTGCCAAAACTTAGATGAATGTTAGAGCACTCTAGTCCGTACACCTCGCTTCCCAATTACATTAAAAAGCTCACGAGACAACGTTTTTTCAGCGTAGTGAGCTCTATTCCTAATGGGAAATGCAGTCTACAATTTTTTAAAATTTATTTTCTATGGTAACAGCATGTTGCACTTATTTCTCCGATTTTTATTACGTTTTTGGTACATTTCTTTGAGTTGTGACTGGTTTGTGGTAAATTATTCCTTCATCGTTTGACTGGTAAAGGCAGATGACCAATTAGGCTGTTTTGCTGGTAATGAGCTTAATTAAGGAATACTAGGTAAGTTCACAAGGTCATATGTTTATGATAAATGACCAACAGATATAATATTTGAGATCTTCAACAAGCTTATTTAATAGATATATGTATATCTGGTGTTCATTATTCAAACTTGAAAGTTTTCATCAAAAATAAAAACGATTGTTACAAAATTACAGATTTCACGATAAAGTGTACAATAACATACCTAAATCACACTTCTCTCCCCAGGTGAGCGCACATCTACGTCAGCTCCACGTCGCAGTATCCACCTTCTTTACCTCAAACCCCCACTTAGTCATGTGACAGCTCCGCAACGAGGAAGAAAAACTAGTAGCAGCAGGTAGTGGGGGAGGGGGAGAGGGTAGAAGTGCCTCAGTTTCTAAAATCGTCAAAAAAAAACCCCTTATAATCAACTCGTCTAACAAGTTTGTACCTGTAACAGGCTGTTAACTTTTGAAGTGTCTGAAGAGCTCACACACACACACACAAATCTTTCAGGCACATGTATATTTCACTAATTAGAAACAAATATTTGTGATGCTCACCTTAAACCATTTCATCTTCTTAAGTTTGTGGCTAGTATGAATAAACAGTAAGCTCAATGAAGAGTAAAACATCCTTAATACATGCAGTTTAAAACATTCCCACGAACATATGTCTACTGACAAATACAGAAATAAAAATCCGGACGATTAAAATACCCCACTTGGGACATTTGCTTACCTCCATCCAAGATCGATCCATATCTATAGTCCTTTAGCCAGGTACCAATTCTTGTTCGCTGTAAATGCGGTAAAATCACCACTGACTACACCTGTCGGGGCAGACTAGCAGATATGTATGTACACGCTCAGAGATAAGCTTTTATGATCGTGTGAGTAATGCCTATACATTTCACTGCACAGTCAAGCGGTGCGCATGACTAATTCTTTTCTGGCCCTTGTATCACGTCTATATATGTTTCAACGAAAGGAATTTACCTATCTGCTATACGTGGTTAAACCTTATACCCACGCACACACAAGCGTGCCAAAAGAGAAGTGCGTCTATATATGGGTGTAAATAGATACGTGTGTGTGTGTTTTCGGGGGGATGGGTGGGTATTGGCGCAGGCTTAAATGTGAAGGTATTTTTAAATATACAAGGACTCTTTATATTGTAGACTGACGTTTTAAAAGAGTGGTGTGCAACGCTCATGAACCATACGTATATGTGCTTCTATCGCGTTTAATTGTTGCAAAGCTGGGATCACACACGCCATTAATTCCTAGAGAATTTATGGCTCAACACCCTGTCTGCCCCTTTGAACTCAGATACAAATTGTCCACCCTGTGCTATCACTGCTGTAAGCGCGCCCGGTAGTGTATTGGTTTAAAAACTCCTCACCACTGCAGTGAGAAACACAGGGTGCAGATCTCGTGTCGGGACTCACCCTAACCGTGGCACCTGTCAGCAGGCTGGGCGGTTCCTCCCTGCTTTATCTCCCACCCATAGTGCGAAATCACCTCAAGGTTAAAGCACTTGTCTACTAAATAAACCAATAGTTGCCTTCACAGTCTACACCAAAGGTTACTGTTCGAGGTGACATCCTAACAGTCGGCACAATCTTTCATGTGCCTCGCAACAGACGAGACTAAACTCGGTGATGCTACTTTGGTTTCTCTGACCCCTTGTGCCTGTCGTGCCCTGCACTAGTGCTTTCAAGGACATTTTTAATTACAATGAAAAAAATGTGCTTACTTTTGTTTCACAGATTTGTATACAATTTAGAGAGTGGAGGGAGAAATAAATTGTTATCAGTGATTGTTAGGCATCGACTTTACTATGACATTGGCGCCCGCTGAGCAAGACAAACAATTAAAGGGAGAGAACTACATTTACATGCAGTTGAAGGCAGCAAGAGTTGTGAACCATCATTTGTAAATGTCGCAGAGGCGGTGTCCACGAAAAATAGCTCTGAAAGTCTGCTCTTCACCGTTCACGAGATACGCGTTGTAATCTCTTTTATGTAATGAAGGTAGCACGATACATTAGTCTCTCTTTTGACCTACTACTGACACGCCTTCCACTACTACTAAATTCCAAAGAAACATGTTCCCGTTTGGATGATTACAAAGTGACTGCTGGATTATTTGCATATATTTTCTACATCATTTCCAGCCTAACGCTCCAAATATGAGACAGAGTCATAATAAGACAGATAAAACCTGCTTTACATATTGCAATCACTGCTCTAAGAAGTCTTCGCAGTTCGAACAAGCACAGACGTAAGCAGATGTACAAACAACTCTTCCACTCCTCTGACTCGCTAGAATGTAGTTGCTTCCCCTACTCTGCAAGTAATCGGCTGCTCCTCGCTGTCCTTTTGTTGATGTTGATAACTACAAGCATGACTGATTTTGGTGCTTAATATTCAGTTCTGTTTCTAGAGGATTTGCTTTTCTCAAAAGAAACTTGTGAAAAGAAAGCAAATCTATTTTAAGTCAATTACTTTTGTAAAAATAGTACATCTAACATATAATAATGTCAATTTATGTACTGCTTTACCCCACCATCAAAGACTAGCTTGATAAAAAAAAAAGACACAGATATTATAATAATAATAATAATAATGGCAATAATAATGGCAATAATAATGGCAATAATAACACATACACGGAATCATAATCACATTATTAGGGTTTTGTACACTAATTTGAAAAGTTTAGATAGAAGAAGCACGCTATAAATAATCAGCATTATCTATGAATCATGTGTTCTCTATTACAGCGTGCACACAAACACACACAAACAAATATGACGCTTAGGAGATTTTCTAATCTTTAAGGGTACTTGGTTTTCGTGAATCTCTGAGTACTGTGACAGGACAAGATAAACATCAAAGTGAAAATTTTATTGGTGTGAGGGGAATTAAAAAGAGGAAATAGAAACATGATCACAGTTCTTCATGGAACAGGTTTTACTTTCGTTCTCATTAATTAATTTTCTATCAAACTTTCCTCGTTATGACATTGAACCCACGTTTTCTGACTAGGTTAATGCGTTTATAGAAAACTGCAGGTGTATTGCTATGAGCTGTCAAGAGGAACTTTTAACGACAATATTTTACTTGAGGTATCATCTTAATTACAATCAGCAATAAAATGGTTGAAATTGTGAGTGTGTAGGCAATGGTTTATATGTTTTGTAATTCAGTAATAAACATGAACACACAGTAATATAAAAGACACATCGGCATCTATTCAGTGATCAGAGTTGGTATATCCTTTTCTGCAAGTCTTGTCCAGTTCACCATGTCTCGCACATCCCTGCATCCTTTGACTCTTTGAGTTGTATACTCACCTGCTCCGTCTTCATCATAGTATAAATGGTGTCAAGTCAGGGTTCACAGAAGACAGTGGCTTGGGAGCAGAAAAATATATTATTTTCGTGGCCAGAGGGAGTTTTTCTTGTCACGAGCAAGTCTCGTACCCACAATCGTCTGCCTGCTCCAAAGCCGAGACACGACAAAACACGTTGACGCTATTTTGGTTTCTCCGGCCCTTGTGCCTGTCGTGCCCTGTCCTAGTGCTTTAAAAGAAATTTTTAATGACAATGAAAAGAAAGTGTTTACTTTTGTTTCACAAATTTGTATACAATTTAGAGATTGGAAAAAGAAATACATTGTCATCACTGATTGTTAGGCATTGACTTTAACATTGGCACTAGCTTAGCAATAAGAGCTATGGAAGGGAGAGAACTACATTTACATGCAGTTGAAGGCAGCAAGAGTTGTAAACCATTAGTACTTTTGTAAATGCTTTGGCGGTGTCTACGAAAAATAGCTCAAAGACTCCGATCTTCACAGCTCACGAGATATGTGTTGTATATCTCTGTTAAGTTATGAAAGTAACACGATACATTTCTCTCTCCTTTGACCTACCACTCTCACGTCTACAACTACTACTAAATTCCAAAGGAACATCTTCACGTTTGGATGGCCACAGGCTTCTGGATTATTGGCATATATTCTCTAATCATTTCCAACCTCAGGTGCCAAATGTGAGACAGAGTCATAATAGGACAGATAAAACCGGCTCTATATGTTTCAACCACTGCGAAGTCTTTGAACACACGAGCAAAAAAGAAACCAAATGTAGTCAGATGTACAAACAACTCTTCCGCACCTCTGACTCACTAGAATGTAGTTGCTTCCCCTGCTCTGCTCATAGCCGTCCCATTGTCAATGGTGATAACTACAATTATGACCGATTTGGGTGCTTAACATTCAGTTCTGTTTCTAGAGGATTTACTTTTCTACGCTCCCACCATTTCTCAAAAGAAATTTTTTAAAAAGAAAGTAAATCTATTTCATGCCAATTACATTTATAAAAATAGTATATCGAACATATAACAATAATGTCATTTAATGTAGTGCTTTACCCCACCATCGAAGGCTAGCTTGACAAAAAATAAAGACAGACAGAATAATAATAACAATAACGACACTAACATGGACCCATAATCACAATATTAGGGTTTTGTACACTAATTTGGAAAGTTTAGGTAGAAGAAGCACACTATAAATAATAAGCAGTATCTGTGAATTATGTGTTCTCTATTACAGCGCACACATACACGCAACAAATATCAAACAATTAAAATATACTCTAGTACTTCATCTTCATTTTGTTGTTCAATATGCCTAAACTTACCTCACTGTCCACTGCCTGTTATCTTTAATTTATCATCATCATCATCATCATTGTTTTTGTTGATGAAAAACACAAGGATGCTTCTCAGAGTTCCTAATCTTTAAGCGTACTTGGTTTTGTGAATCTTCTATAACAGGACAAGATAGACATCAAAATGAAAACGTTATAAGTGTGCGGGGAATCAAAAAGAGGAAATAGAAACATGATCACAATTCTTCATGGAACAGGTTTTAATTTCGTTCTCAGTAGTTCATCTTTTATCAAGCTTTCCTCGTGTGGACATTGAACCCAAGTTTTCTTACTGGGTTAATGCGTTGATAGAAAACTGCACGTGCATTGCTATGAGCTGTCAAGAGGAACTTTTAACGACAATATTTTACTTGAGGTATCATCTTACTTACAGTCAGCAGTAAGGTGGTTGAAATTGTGAGTGTGTAGGTGATTGTTTATATGTTTTGTAATTCAACAAGAAACATGAACACACAGTAATATAAGAGATACACCGGCACCTATTCAGTCATCATATTTTTTTAGATACAGACATAAATACATAACCACATTTCGCAAGAAGTAAACTGTATTCAATGACACTTGTATTCACCAAACTCTTTGTACCTTCCCAAGCTGTAGAGGTGAGTACTAGTTACCATGTCCATAAAGACCATAGGTCTTCGCTTCTCAGTTTCCAAAGACCCTGGTGTGGTTGTAACCTGCATTGGCTGGCCCTTAGTTTCTCACCAAATGAGCGATGAACAGCCAGTCCTTGAAGCGACTCAATCCTCGTCACATAGTATGAGGAACATGGTTCTTGTAAATCTGTACAAAAGCACCTAATATGCTAGATATTGTGCAGATGATAGGGCAATGACAACAGGACATTTCATTATTTTTTCTTCTCTCGAGATCATTGAGAATTTGTCGACAAACTGGCATCTGTAATCTTTCGAAATAGCAGTCATCCTGTCGTCTGCTGCCTGAACGAACTTTCAAACTCGTAGTCATCTTCTTTGATGCTGTTCGCCAAACACAACAGACTGACAAACATACGAACAAATACCGCAAACCTCGTCACACATAATCTCCGCGGCATCAACGTGTTACTTGAACTACCTTCACATGATTATGTTATTCGATGTCCCTCCCAAGCTAACACTTTTCTATGAGAACACGGTAAAAACTGAAAAATTTTCTCCTGTGCATCGGTAAACAAAGTTCTTAGCCGTGCAAAAGTGCCAAGCGGTAAGACCTCTAATGTACCCAAAGTTCCATTGTTTTAACAAATGTATTGGTTTACAATTACTCGGATGTCTATAGAAATTTCAATGTTTCGAATGCTCGGCTTAAACCTACTGGTTTGTTGTTACCTCTACACACATTACGTCAAGCGGCGAAAACTGGTCTGGTTTGTCCATGTGACCAGCCTCGACACCTTTTCCTTAAGATACCTTGGACGGCGATCGACGACGCGGTGGCCAGATGAAGAAACTGTTTTAGAAACTGGAAGGAATGGATTGGTCATCTGATTGTACAAGACCTTCTCACTATTGCCCCAAACAGAGGTGAGTTGACTGCCTTTCAGATACTGCGTCTATCCATGTGCCATCTCCACCACCACCACAGCAACAGTCCAGACAAAGACACACAAATTTGTTGGTCTTAACCAAACGTTTTTAGATATGTGGGAGGTATCAGAAGAGATTTTACAATTTTAGGTTTGTGCCGTTTTTGCGGTCGAGCCGAATGACTTATTACTGAAATGTAAAGTGTAAAGAGGCACTTTGTTTACCGGGTGTAGCACGAGTATGAGAATAATGTAAGAGATAGAAAGAGGAGAGACTCTTACATCTGCGTTTAGCGTGACTATAAACTATGAAGAAAAGATGAAATTAAAAAAGACAAATAATTCTTCTCATAAACCTCGACTATACGATGCAACAGTTATAATAAATTTTACCTGTTCTCTTTCTCCTGATTACGACAATGACTACAGCAACCGCTGAGGTCAAAACACCACCAGCCAGAGTAACCAAAAGGAAGAGATGGCCTTGTAGTAAAACTTGGTCTTCTTCGGCTGCTAAAAGACAAACATGTATTAAGATTTGTGTTATCTGCACTGAGAAGCAAACAAAAGCAGGACTACTACTGATGTTTACAACAGGAGTTCAATTGGAAAACACCAATGTCTCGAAGTTTCTCTTTCTCTCATGGTAAGCGCCATTAAAACAGCTTTTAACAACTTTGTTTTTCCTATAGCCATTAAGAGAAACAAAAGTAAGTGTAAAATAATCTACCTTCATTTATATTATTCGCAGACACATTTGCAGGGATTCTCTTTCATGCACTTGAATGCGTTTGTTGTGCTCAAGCGCGCATGCACGCATACACATGTATACACACTTTTGTTCTCTCTCTCTCTCTCAGACATAAACAGTTGGTTGGATATATTTAGACTTTATTAGTGGCAAACATGTTGCATTTGTTGATCTTAAACTATTAAAGCCAAACGCAGAAGAATTGCTATTATTTGCTAAGTTTGGAAACAACTTAATGTAAAGCAGTCTGCCTGCACATTACAGAAAGAAGAAATAAATTATGGAAATAAACAAGACATATATTACTATTATTCTACGTGTTTGAAATTTAGTCAGCTATACACATCACTTAACATCAACATTACTTAACTGAGCTCAATTGTGAAGTTCTCAGCACCATGCTCATTGATGAGCTGCACCTTGTACATGCCAGTCTTTGATGGAGATGTGTCGCTGAAGACAGTTAAAGTGCATCTGGATATGTAACGGAACTTTCTGTCAGATTTACATGAAATATTAACATCTAAAGTTTGAACATAGGAGGATTCAGTGCTGTTGTTTACTGGGTCTGCAAACCATACACCAGCTCCAGAAGGTACCGGGAAGGCGATGACATTAAATGTTAGCATCTCTCTGTTGTCTTTAACTCTGAAGTTGAAAACATTTGTGGATGACCTGCTTCGAGGTTTACCTGCAGGTAAACAAGTGATTTTTGTCAACTTATTGCTTTGGTTCATAACTAATAAACGATAACAACACATTTTTTTAATAAACATGTGTTACGACATTTTGTTATTGTAAAAGGAATCAAAGATTCATATCCAGCTTTGCCTCAGCTAAACTGCGTAAGGAGTCACATGTGGTGGAAAACAAAACCTTTTGAAGACCGTTAGCTAAATTCACCACTGACAAGCAACATCCAGTTGGAGTCTGACGAAGTTCACGCCTGACTGACTTGAAAACTCATTCCACGCGAAGCAGGTGTAGGTGGCCGTGTCTTCACATCGAGCGATGAAGGTGTAGTTGACCGGCGATGAGTTTCTCCGTATAACAGTGTCGTTGTCGTTGTTATAGATGGAGATGTTAGGCGTGGGGCGGCCGTCTGATTCGCATCTCAAGTTAACTTGGTCTTTCTCCCTGACTGTGGTGTTTCGCTCATGACCGTTCAGAAAAATTCGTGGTCTTCTGGGTGCGTCTATAAATGCAGGATAATGCATCAGTAAAGTATGGAACCTTGTGTGTGGTGATAACATCACATGCTGATAACATCATGATAACATCGTTACACTGTATGTTAATTGTTTTGCTGGATTACAGGTGCAGTGGACGTGTTAGTGCATAGGGGGAGCGGTACCAATCAAGCCTCTACACACATACGATCTGGAACATTCAGTCTTTTAGAGAAGAACAATTTTGCCATTAGGTAGATTTTCGTTGAGCGCATTTGAAGTAAACTTTGCATCATGGCATCATCCTTTACTCGATGTTAACAACTAACAACCGCCAGCTAGTATGCTTTCATTGAATTCTAACAAAAGGTAAGTTTGAAACAATAATCAAAGAAAGAATATATCTACTCACATCCCACACTAGCAATGTAGTTCTGCCCAGGTATCCTCACCTGTCCCCACATCAGGTCACATCTCAGCCAGGATTTACCATGATCTGACAGGGTGAGGGACTGAGTATAGTTCAGCTCTTGTGAAGTGGGAACAGTTTGTCTCTTTGTGACTGTCACCTCCTGGGGTGCCTCGTTACCTGCGATCATTCTCAGATACCCCGCAGGTTGACCCACGCTTGTAGTTTTACAGATACAGGTGACATTAGTGTTTTCTAACACGTAAGGCTGTGGACCACATGACACAACAGGTGGCCTGGGCCTTTCTACAGAAAAATAAAAACCTTCTTCAGTGTGTGTACATACATGTATGCATATCTACATGTGTGTGTATATATATATACAAGCAGCTACATGCTTGTGTCATTAATAGTCAATGAAAATGATAACAAAGTGAGCGATACAGAATATGTGACCTATGATTAATCTGTATGTAGACAAAAGTTTACTTTGTTCGTCCTGTCAATGAATGTGTGCCTCTGTGTGTGTGCGCGCTCACGTGGGCTATCATATGTGAGTGTTAGCATTCTTGTATATTGTTTTATGTGTCTTTTCGATAAACTATTCAACTCTAAAGATAAAATAGACTTTTAATTACCAACTGTAAACAACTTGTCTTCAACACTGAATGTTTGCCCGCCAGGTGAGACAGAGACAAACATATTATATTGTCCTTCTTCTGGTGGGAGCGTTGTGATGAACTGACAGGAACCTGACACCTTCACTTCGCTTTTTGTAATCTTCTCAGTGGTGGGTGATGTAACCATGGTAACAGTTCCCATGGTTTTGTTCTCTGACTAAATTATATAAAATAAATATACTAGTAAACAATACATTAAATTGATAGAGGACTCTTTAGTTCACAAAACTGATAACTTATACCCTGCATGAAAGAGAACAGACTGTGAAGTTCAGTGGTAATAAAAGAGCGACCTTCAGCATGTTTTTAAAGTAAAAGAAGATAATCTTTTGTCAGGCTGACTGCTCAAAGAAGGAAACCAGCTGATTATTCATTTACGGGTTTTCGTGCATTATGTTCATCTCCTGATTAATCTTTTTTTTTCTTGTATTTTTCTGAGTACTACTATACTTATAAAATGTAAAACAAAATTATAGAATAAACCACTTCAAACACAATTACACGTAAAGGGAATTAAATATTGTTTGTGATTAAAACTTACCATAATTTTATGTTGAAGGAGGTGACATGTATACATTCTTCGCGAAGAGTAGAGACTGGCAATGACACATGACACATTGACAGACCAAGAACTATTGACTGCCGTGCATGACACGTTCCTCGGTGGGTCTGGTGAGCAGGAAAGGGTTAACACTGACGTTTACATTATGATCATAAAGTGGTAAGTTTATTGTGCTTTGTTGTAGGGGGCGTGGAATATTGCAACGAAAGTGAATATATTCCAGTGCTTATGAGTTTCTAATAAGAAAAAACATATAATAAACAAATGAAAGAGATTGCTGATGATGATGATGAGGAGGAGGAGTAGGAGGAGGAGGAGTGGGGGAGAGGGAGGAGGAGGATATGTATACATATATCTCGCAGGATGACGACCGAGATAAATACACTCTCTGCGCTGACCAGTGATGACAAAACATTAGGTGAGGTACTATAGGCAGACTGAAGATTATAAAGATGAAATACACGAGTAGAACACGATGCAGTGCATAACAGTATAAAGGGCTATAGGTACTATACACAGTGTAGAGAACATAATGGTTCACATGACAGACAATAAAGCAAAAGGAGTAAAGGATAGTAATTAAGGGTTAGTGCTTAGTGAACAGATAGCGTTTGAATGGAGCTGTCAGAGCGGCGAATGTGATTTGAAAAAGAGATTAACATAAAAATACTTTAATATGTAACACATCATTTTGTCTGACTTTTTTTTTTGTTGTTTTAGTGTCTGTGTTTTGTGCTTGCATATAAGTTGATATCTGCTTACTATATCTATATACACACACTTACCTATATAGCGAAGCCCACAGACATCTTTCATCTTGTTTTCCTTGGTGCGTATACACACCACACTGCCGTTAAGAAGCTGTACATTGTTATACAACTTTGTGTTGTTCACTGGCTTGATGATCATAGCTGTGGTGTGATTATTTATGACACTGAATGTAAAAAGCTCGTCAAATGTATTCATCACAAGACACGTTGTGTCGCACATTGCCAGCAATATTGTAGCCATACTGCTGTCTTCGTGGATGCCTTGATTATTATAATATTGTAAATCCCATTCCACGTGACCTCCAGACTCACAGGTGAAGCGAGTTTCTTGGTCAGCGAGTATTTCCTGCGTACCATCATCACCGCACGATGAGAGGGTGACACCTGTAAAATTAATATTAGCTAATATGTAAAGTTTATAACTGTCATGGAATGAGCACTACTTCAAACCATCATCACCGCACGGTGAGAGGATGACACCTGTAAAATCAAGAGCAGCTAATATGTGAAACTTATAACTGTCATGTAATGAATAATATCTGATTCAAAGCAAATGTTAGTCTGCACACAATATAAAGATCTACTTACATTATTCAAACAAGTGCACACATCCATTTAAACTGGGTTTTAGGACTATTTCTAATTTTGCGGTTAAATATGTTTACTAAAAGAATTCCAGCTTTTCATGTGGTTAAGGATAAAAAAAAATAAATTCTAGCAACAGGAATACTTTAACCTTAGAATATTAATTTCTTCCTAAATATTAATTTTTTTCTTTATAGTGCAAGTGTACTGTGGGGACATTATAATGTATTTTCTCTTCTTTTTAATTTTGTTAAAAACTAAATTCATTTAAAACTTCAGTTTTCAGTCCATATTTTAATAAACTACTTTTCACAAATCTAGCGGTTGTTTACCGAGCCGAATCTTCACCTGTAGTGATTTGCAGATAAAGAAGAAGAGCAATGGTAATCCTCAACATCCTTTAAATAGTGCTGCTGATGAACATTAGGTCACATATTCTTTCATTTGAGCATTATATTTACAGCATCTAACAATAAAATACAAGTTACAGAATGTATCCACACATCATCACACAGTCCACCATGTGATGACAGGGAAGGTTTCTGTATTACTTGAGTGTCTGTTAATCAGAATAGGACTTGACCCCAAACTCGAGGAAGCCCTGCATACTGTGACCCCGTCTATCGGCCAGAAAACGACTGAACGCGGAAATCTGTTGAAAGTTTTCCATCCTGTCATACTGAAAGATAGTCTCTTTCTTCTAATGGACTCCTTATCACAGAATGTAAGGTGAACAAACCCCAATCAGACTAACAATTAATATAGAAAGTTTTGGGCTGGACCATGCCAAGCATCCTTCACTACTTTTAGTGATTGCTGACTATTAAGGTGTATAACGCGTTTAAACGATTTTGTTCACAGTATTGAAAGCGCTGCACTACACATGGTTTTGTAATTTCTGATTAAAGTATCATCAGTCTTAAAAGATGACGAACCAGACATGAGAGGCACACAAGTTAACAAGGAAATATTTACAGGTTTTCGTGTGATCTGGTATATAACAGCGTCGCCTATGTGATCAAGTATATTAACATCTGTGTCTCCAGTGTGATCTTGTAAGCTCCACTCGTGTGGTGTAAACATAAAGGACATGCGGGGAGTCACATCAGTTATCACCGATACAATCATGTGTAATCAGCTCAATATCCAGACCAGAAAAGGAATAGTAGTCAGGACAGCCTGGGCTCTTCTTCTTTGTCTGCCGTTTGTTACAGGTGAAGTCACATTAATCAAGTTTCCGTAATTACAAGTTCAATTTGTTTGGATGTAGCTGAATAATTTGGCAATTAATAGCATTGTCCTACCTGTGCAACACTAATCGAAATACAGCTGCTGGGGGACCGTATAGTGAAGACAACAAAATTAGCAATGAAGACTCATAAAAGCCTTAATTATCAGGAACGGGAGCTTGATTAATTACTGAAAGGATTCTCCAACATGTAATGCAGTAATGCAGATTTTGAACAGGTTTTAATGACACATTAGGTCTTCTGATTACTGTATTATCTGTCTTTCTCTTCCCTCAATATCTTTATGCTAGTTTTGGGGTTTTTTTTCATTCAATATTTTTGGGGTTGTTTATTAAAATTTGTTTGACACTTGTGATAGCGTTTTTCTTTTCAAATATGTCAGACAAAATAGTTTTTCATTCTCTGCTCAGCAATAAGTTCAAGCTTGCTTAAAGGTATTTTTTATATTATGTTTAATAATGTTCTAGAAAGAGTGATAAAAAGCTTCTTTGATGGGAAAAAGAAAACCATGTGACATCAGACAAACTGTGCAATACTCTAACCTAAAAAGACGAAAAAAAATCGTGATGATAAACCTAGTCTGCTTCATAATAAATAACTGAGATTCTTCATTTCTGTAAAATACTTCAAATGGAGCTAAAACTAGAATGAGTAAAGATAGTTTTTCAAGGCAACTAAATATTTAAATATACTTGATTTAAACTATAGCACTCCTTGTCAGTATAGTAAGCAATGGTAAATGGATATATGTTTGTCACAAAGCTAAATGTTTTTTAACATTCCTGAAATAGCAAAAATAAACAAAATCTCAAATTTATTTTGTCTGATGTTTACTATAATTCAGCTCCATGATAAATTCTGAGTCATGTATTAGTTCTAAACATTACTTTTGATAAATAACAGGAATCAGACTCACACCCTGCGGTAGTGACGGTGTTCAGGAACTGCTGGCTGACCAAGAAACTCATTTCATCTGCACGGCAGAGGGGCCAGTACAATGGAGATTACAGTTAAATAAAACCACAAGCGACTATTTTCTAGCAGTGTGCGACCAGCAGTGTGTTCAGTTAGATACAGTGAACGAGCTTTTCATCGTAAGAACGATAGATGCCCACAGATCAGCTATGATCGTCAAACCTGCGAGCAACCCATTGTTATACAACAACATCCTGTATTTGAGCGGCAGTCTGGGGTGTAGTCTAAGAGATGTTATCAACATGTCAGCTTGGTGTGGACTCAACTATGTGGGTAAGCAGTCTTTTGTGTTTAAGCTTAATAAAGCTTGAAACATGAACATAATGATGACTATAGTCACTATTTCCACTGATAACACTCTTAACGGTCTTCAGTGATTTGAAATTTACAATTTAGAAGAGTCAAAGCATGAGAAACTTGTCTGTGTCTTTTTCTACATCATAGTTTGTTATGAACATGTGTAGATATTCATGAGTTGACACAAGTATATTTGTAAATGGGCTCTTTCTACTAGATTCACGTTTGTTTTTTTTTTTTTTGTGTGTTTAGCAGTTGCTTTATACTTATGTGTAACACACTTTTAAAAATTTCGTTTGAATGTCATTTCAGTTACTTTCTTTACTTACATTTCTTATAGAGAAATTTATCATTGTCCTTCTCACCCAACAGCTCCACCAAAGAACGTGTCATGCACGGCAACTAATGTGTCCTGGTCTGTCAGTGTGTCGTGTACTGTCGCCAGTGTCTTCTCCTCTCGGAAAAGTTACAGATGTCAGCTAATCCTCTCGCACGATTTGGTGCAGAATATCATCACTATTATAAATAATATCCTTAACTTACAATAGCCAATTCGCACTAGATATACAACTTCCCTATTTCTGTTTGTTCCTAATCGCCCTCACTGGAGCATAAGGCCACAACTTCACTATTTACATCAGGTAAATTATCTCAAATTTAAGTAAAGATGTTTGTTTTTTAAGACATCGGCCCTTCCGATACCTTCTTAGATTATTGAAAAGTGACCCATAGAAGATTAACATGTAGCACTCTATCAGACATGTAATGTTAAAGGTATCTATATGTAGATGCATTACGCTGCCTCAAATACTCTACTTAGCTATATCTCCGATATTCTATTGGTCTACACACCCATAAATAGCAAATTAGTTTCTGTGGCATCAATTATTTTTAAATCATTGTAAATTTACTTGTCCACTCTGTCGAAAGTTTTTACTGACGGTTTTATAGTCTGTACTCCTAGTCTTACCTTCAGTGTGTGTGATAGAGAAGGTGAGATGGTGGAGGTGAGATCGCTGGTTTTCTCTAGAGCATCATCGGTAACAAAATGTTTGTACAACAGTATTAGCAGGAAAGAAATATAGCGTAAACGGTGCTATTTTTTATAAACTGTATTATTTACCGGAATCTGTGTCGTTAATACTTTCTGCAGCATTTCATTTACAACTCTGAAATGTATTTAAAAGTTTATCAAAATTCACGTTTCTTTTCCCATTCTTGCAGTCAAAGAATAAAACCATAGCAAACATGACTATGGAGACATCATCTAGCAATGAACACATCATAAAGAGTGAAGTGAAGGTGTCCGGTTTCTGTCTTTTCAACACAACTCTCCCATCAGAAGAAGGACTCTATGGCTTTTATGTTTCTCTCTCACCTGGCGGACAATACTTTCCTGCCAGTGATAAGCGGTTCGCAGTGGGTACTGACATATTTAATTTTTACCTGTAGGAAATCATTGACTTTCAGTACACGTGCGTATTTCCCACTTACAGAAAGGAGATAATTCAGTGATACACACCAAAGCGCACTCACTCATAAGTGTGTATACAAGTGTGCTGTCGTATCCTAAAGATCTTTTTACCTTGTTTTGATTTTCTTGTCAATACATTTCGCCCATGATTTTTTATTCTTTATTCACACAAGCCAACACGTACATCAAATAATTTGCTGTGCGTGCGCTTGCACTTAATTGTCAACCTAAGTTAAGAACACTAGATGAGATCAAATAACTAATTTGCTATTTATTTTAGAAATTGTCCTTTTTATTCAGAACGGCCCACACCACCAACCATATGGTGTAGCCCACAGCCCCATGTGTTAGAAAACACTGAAGTCACCTGCACCTGTAGAACATCAAGTCTGGGACAACCTACAGGGTACATGAGATGGATAAGAGGTAACCAGATAAACCAGGAGAGATATGTCACAGGTCAACAGCCTCTTACACCACAAGAACTCATCTACACTCAGTCCCTGACTCTGTCAGACCATGGTAGCACTTGGTTCAGATGTGACATCGTGTGGGGGACGACAACCATCCAGGGAGAGAATTACACCGCTAATGTGGGATGTAAGTAAACAATTTTTAAACTTGCTTGTGGGTGTTATTAAAGAATAGTTTCATAAATTAGTTAAATGATAAATTATTCATTAGCGTCAGTGTTTAAAAATGTGGCTATTGTCAATTAACTGACGATATCTTTATTTCTGTGTACATCACCCTGCAAAAAAAGAAAAAAGAAAAAATTACATTCGATATGATATTGCGGACACAGCCTCCAATATTCCAATACTAGTTATTAGTGAAAGATGTGCATTGAGAAGCTTAGATTATTTGCTTTGCTCCAAATTTGAACAAACCAGCCGATATTGCCCCGTATTTTCCTGAAAAATTGGTCTATCCAAGAGAGATACTGTTTGTTAAACACCTTTCTAAACCATTGAAGATGATTATTAGTAACATCGATAATTCCGTCGTCAGCTGACAACTGTTTCTGACATCATGACAATAGTCATTTGTGAATTATGTGAATTGTGAATTATTCACGATCTACACCCAAGGTAAAGTGGATTGAATCAAAAATATTTAGCAGCCACCTTTCTCAGGGAAAGTTTAGTGCGTGGATAATTGTCACTGTGCTCACGTGTGAAACTATGCATGCTCATCCCTCAGAGGAGTTGTTTGATTATTAGGTGTCCGGTCACTTAATCCCCAGACACTTCATCCCCGACACTTCATCCCCGAGACATTTAATCCCTAAGCACTTCATCCCCGACACTTAATCCCCGACACTTCATCCCCGACACTTAATCCCCAGGCACTTAATCCTTTATAAAGCATTATGTAATGCTTCTGTCAAAGCATTGAATTAGAAAATGTCATCCCCACACACTTGTTCCTGTATAGAGCAATGTGTGATTTCTAATCACTGATTCTTCTATAAAGCATTGTTTAATGCCTCTATAACACAAACAACTCTGTGGAGGGTTGGCATCACGTCCTTCAATCTCTCTTCTCCTGACATCACCCAACGATGTGGACATTCCTTGATGGTCTACGTAAGGATTGTCAGCTACACAAGGCGTCTGTTCTACAATCATGCGCCGGCACAGAGAAACGTCCAAAGGAAATACGCTGAGTTAGCAACATTGTAGAGAGATATGAGTCAATGGATCGTCTTCTGTACCTCCGATCGTTATAGCTTACCTTTCATATTGATTAACAACAATTACCTCGCGAACACTCAAGAACAATTTTCATATCATATTGTTGAAGAACATTAAATTTACTAGCTTATATGAACTTTAACTAATGTTGTAGATGTTCAAATGAAGTTGAAGTTAATAGCATGATTTGACTTTGAATTATTTGAATTTCAATTAAATTTTTCGTTGACTTCATAATTTTTATAGTTAAGGATTTAGTTTAGGGATGAAGTGTCTGGGGATTAAGTGCTTAGGGATTAAAAGTCTAGGGGATGAAATGTCGGGGATTAAGTGTCGGGGATGAAGTGTCTGGGGATTAAGTGACTGGGAACCTGATTATTATTGCCTTCTGTCTGTGATGGGATGTGTGTGTAAAACATACCTTTTATATATATATATAACATACAACGAGAAAGAGAATAAAGTTAGTAAAAATGTCCCACAGCATAGTGGACGTAGTCCATTTTTCTCTTTTTACAACTTTCCCTGAAACTCAGGTAGCTACTTCTATTGGACAGGTGTGGGTTGGTAGGAAAGTTTTCAGCCAATGATCCTAGCAGGTTTTTGATCTACCACTTTTGACTAACTACCAGAGTATCAAACCTACCCGATACAAACGTATGTCAGAGCTGTTAACATTTCTCCAAAGTAAATCTGACATTTTGACATCCGTATATTATTAACACATTTCTAGACGCAGCCAAAGTCCCACGATTTTCTGCTAACGGTCTTGAGGGAAGTAAGACTGTGATGGAGGGTGACCAGGTACACTTAAGGTGTGAATCGGAGGGCCGACCCACTCCAACTGTCTTCATTTATAACATCGACAACGACACTGTTATCAGAAACAACTCGTCTCCTGTTATCTACACTTTCATCGCTCGCTGTGAGGACACAGCCACCTACACGTGCTCTACGTGGAATGAGTTTTCTAATAAACCAGACTTAGTTAACTCTTACAAACTCAGCCTTTATGTCGGTTGTAAGTTAAACCATTTTGAAATTTTCCTTTTATTCTAGTAAGACTGAACTTGTCGATATTGTACATAATTTATGGCAATATTGATTAAAAATTTGCACAAATTTGCCATTTTAATTTTGGTTAATTACTACAGTTCAGTAAAAAAAAAAATACAATAAATCTCATTTCGACAAACCTCCATGTAAGCCCATTCTTTTCTTCTATACGTTGACATTATAAGTGAATTTTCTGTAAAGAATTACAAACATACTCGAGTTAGGTGCGCCATTGACAGTTATTAAGCGTTTTAAGAATGTCCATATCACAAAGTATTTATTCACATTTATTCTATGAAAATAGTTGTTAGCATCCACTTGTATAGACATAACGATTCAGCAAAAAAGAAGACGATTTTTTGTTTAAATTGTTATTCATGTGTAAATTCATTTACATTTACTTCTCAGGTAAGCCACGAAGTTATTCAGCCACTGACATCGGCAAGATCACTTTTCGGAACAAAACACAAGAACTGATGTTTGACATCATCTCGTACCCAGTCCCCCAGAAGTATGAGATATGGTTTGTAGGACCAGTGCTGAACAGTAGTATCAGCTCCTCTGAGAAATATTCAGATTCAGTGATGACAGTTACCTGTAACGCCCAAACAGACCGTAAGTACATGGCCAGATGTAAGCTCACAGTCGTCAACATTCCTTCTGAATCTGGCTTTTACAAGTTGTTGGTCATCAACGAACATGGCAATGAAACTTTTACTGTTGAGATCATCCACAGTACCACAGACACGACACGTACGTTGGCCTGAATGTTGTTTTCTTTATTAGTCTATAAATTGGCTAAGACAAGAGAGTAGACTTTTTCTAGTTTTGCCAGCCTAGTTCAGTTCTTTTGGTAAAATATGGATGAGATTTAAAAGTGTTTTAAAAAGCTGAGATAAGCTTATATAAAAATTTATTTTATTTACAGGAAATACTACATGGGCTCATTCCACACAAATTATTATTGCCATTTCATCTGGAGTTTGTGCTTTTTTCTTTTTCATTGCAATCATCGTTACAACATTGAGAAAAAAGAGAAGTAAAGGTAAGCTTTTCGCCCTTAAAATTTCGTCGAAGGATGTTTTTATCTGTCAATGCTTGGTATTGCAACAGTACCATTATCTTGTCACCATGACAGAAACATAGTTACATAATGGGCGCATTGTTTTTCAAAAGATTTGATAAAGCTCAGTGCAGCAGACTATTTTCCCACATCCGGGTGTTCTCGAGATACACGACGAATAGGTCAAAGTCAACAGCGCAGGTCGGGTTTGTATACGGGTGTGTTTACGAGAGGTCTCAGTCCATGGGAGGAGTTAAGCTATATTTTTGTTAATTATACTTATCTGTCTACACATGTGACCACTTCTTTCTGTGTGTGGTAATGTTTTCATGCGTGTGTCTTTACGAGAAGGAATCTTGGAGTGGGCGCCCCGTTATTCGAAAATTGCATTCCAGAATACTTTTATTACCATCACCGACACAGTGTTAGAGCTCAGTACATTGCCCTTATGCAGGTAGACTAAAAGGCTAACTCGAGGTCAACATTTTTTATGATTGGGTTAAGCTAATTTTGAAATATTAATTCCTAAAATGCGAGTTTATAATTATGCCTAATTTTCAAGATATAAGCTTTCAAACATCGGCATTCTCACCTGTCACTAGGTAAACATAATAAAGCTACCCGCTACACAGGAGAGTTCTGTTCTGTGTAAGTAGTATTTGTAGCAGCAAGTGTGGCTCAGGTCACATAATCATATGGAGTCAGATGAAGAAACATCTCTCAGGTTGTCGTGTTCAACAAGGTTTTAGCCCCGAAAATGAAACGACTGATTTGAAATGCAGTTCCACAGATTCGAACTTTAATTAGAAGTCGAAGATGATCAAGCCCAAGCTTCGACTTAAGTCTAAAAAAGGCTTAAACTGATTTCACTCGACAGACAGGTGAGTAAATCTTCTCCTAATCAAAATTGAATGGGCAACAATCACGGACATTGCAGTTTACATTGTATTATTATTTTTATTTTTTTATTTTCTGATACTGGGTACACACAGCAATGGTGCCTTCACACTGTTGCTGTTAGCAAGTGGCGCTAATAAAATACTTTAACGGAAGAAGACTTGTTTCTTAAAGATAATTTGCACTTAAAGAAAATGACGAGACAAAGATCTGAATAGAAAACACGCATGGTAGTAGAAGCAGTCACTAATAAGTGGCTCACCCTGAGTAGGCCCTGCATTTTTAAATGGGATCAAAACCTAGTTTCACTGCACTTTATTCTGAAAATAAGATGTAGACCAGGGTACCTCTAGTCTCGTGGCGGCCCTGGGCTGAAAAGAATTGAAAGCAACATTAGTAAATCAGGTCAGGTCAGGTCAGTCCCATGCCCGGTCCGGGCGTAGGGGGGACCGTCTGGCAGCAGCAACAGACAGAATTTTCCACCCGGTCCTGTCTTGAGCAGATGAGAGCAGGTCTGGCATCTCGCGTTCGGTCCATTCTTTGATGTTGGTGACCCCTTCGAGGGTTCCTTGTAGGATCGTCTTGGACAGGGTGTTGTGGCGGGTGACGTGACCGAACCAGGCGAGCTTGCGCCGCTTCACTGTTGCCAGAAGGGGCTCATGCGGGCCCACGAGAGAGGTTACGGTGCTCCGTACGTATGCGTTGGTCTTGTGTTCGCGGTACGAGATGCGGAGCAGCTTTCTCAAGCACTTGTTCTCAAAGGCCTGGAGCTTCTTTTCCGTTGCGGCAAGCAGCGTCCAAGTCTCGCAGCCGTAGAGAAGGATTGACACTACGAGGGACTTGTACAGCCTGTGCTTGGTACTGAAGCTGATTGAGTTGCTCCGCCAGATCCTATCCAGCCTGGACATTGCGGATGTTGCCATACCAATCCTGATACGGATCTCTGCTGTACAGCAACCATCTCTAGTCAGGGTGGCACCCAAATACTTGAAGCTGTTGACCTCCTCCAGTTTCTGGCCGTTCATGACGATGTTGCTGCTGTTGTCGGTGGTGGAAATAATCATTACTTTGCTTTTTTCTGAGCTTATTTCCATGCCATAGGCCCCCGCTCGCCTGGAGAGTCTGTCCGTCAAATCCTGAAGTTCGTTGTTACTGCCTGCCATGAGGTCAATGTCATCTGCAAAGCGTAGGTTGCACAGGGGTCTGCCACCAATGGAGATTGAGGTAAGGTGGTTGTGGAGGGTTAGTAAATTAGTAAATACCGCGGACTAATTAACAAGAAACAATATCTTTCAGCCACATTGCTGTGTCGCTATTTTCTCTTTCTGTTTTATATTTTATATTTTATATGTAGATATTGGAGTGGCGGCATCTGGGATTGTGTGGCCCTCTGCAGATGCACAGTTTGCACATGCTTAAGGCCACCCCTGGATAGAAAATGTTCCCGTGACTTGAATAAGCTTCAAACTAGTCCGGACACACGACCACAGAGGCTCTCTTGACCCAGTGATAAACCTCTTGTCCCGATGAACGAAGTTTTACTAAATCTTCTGATATAGGTTAATGCCAGAAGTAGGCATTGGTCCTTTACAAAGTTCTACTTTAATCGGTGCTTGAAAACAAGTGCTTTCGATAAGAAAATACTGTATTAGGATTTTCTGTGATCCCCATGACCTGTGCTCGACTTTCATTTCAGAATGGTCTCTTCAGAGAATAATCTGCCTTCATCTGCTATGTCTGACTTGTATGGCATCTGTCATCTCTAAAGACAAGCATTTCTACATGACAGTGACTCAACCTGAACAGGTGCTACACAAGGCAATTAGTAGGAAGGGACAGCCTGCTCTACCCCCTAGGTTAACCATTTTCGTATTCAGCTGTGATCGGAGGATTTTTTATTTATTATTTTTCCAAGGAAAGTATTTTAGGTGTTTTGAATAATCTACTCGTTTACCAGTTGACACCAATGTCACATAAGGAATCAAAACCCACTCAGTAGCTGTGATCACTGTACAAAGGAAATATTACAATGTTTGAAAACATCAAATGACCCATCAGTGAGTTTGAAAACAGCAATTAAGTTATCGACTCATAACTGTGTTTGAAATCTGTGATAATAACATTATAGTGACATTACAATATGTTTAGTCTGTCAATATACACAGTTATTGCACACAATGTTCGTTTTGTTATTCTCATGAATATGATATAAATATAGGATACCGGTTATTCGAACAAAACTGAAATACAAGTTTACTTAGTGGCGTGAAAAGGAAAAGCTTGGAAGGTAAACAGTTGTCTCCCTTGTCGACAGCGGTTGTGCAGCAGAAAGTACAAAGTGAAGACAGTTGTCTCTCTTGTCCCACGTACTTGTACAACGAAAGCTGTCTCCTTCATTATGGCGAAGAAAATCATCGAGGAAGTCGACAGCGCTGTACATAATTATTCAATGTTAACAAAGAACATGTTGGATGATAAATCCTGATTTTTTAAAATAAATAAAAACATAAATTTACTGATTTATGTTGGAAAAAGTGTCCTTTTCGACTAACAGTAAAGTTGAAAATATATCTTTTACTTTTTGTTAAAAATTCTTTCACTTATGAAATAACGAACAAGAAAGCACACAGCGCACATGCATTCGTCCATCAAATGCTGATCGAAGTAACATCAGCTTTCTTCTGACAAGCATCCATACATATTCAATCTCATAATGGCAATCGCACCAACCTTCATCTGTTTATCGTTCTACAGTTCTATTATTCTATCGTTCCAACAGTATCTTGTATAAGTTAAAATTTCAGTGTTGCTAGTTTTGTACTGACTCAGAGGTCGTGGAATGTCCAGAGTGAGCTGAACGTTTTACAAAATTAAACTTTTCATAAAAATAAATTTGTGTGCATATAAACGAAAAGAAAAAAACTAGCTAGAAAGAAATAAAGATAGAGAGGACTAGTGCTAGCAAGCCTGAGAGAGACAGAACTCAGTCAACATTTACAGAGCTAGAGGATGTTGCTGAGTGGCTTACACACCAGACACGTGTGCTTCGTTCTTCCCTGCTCTACATTCCAGTCAACCTACACCGAGTTCCGTCTGAAAGTGGGGTCTGGTGTCCTACATTTAATCTGGTGAAATCAATGGTATGCTGTGGGGCGAGGTTATTATCTAGAGGCTTTCTAAAATGTTTGTAAAGTCCTAACATTTTTTGTTTACTTTCGCTTTATGTACCATGCCTGCTACTTATTCCTCCTCCGAAAAACTCCGCCACAAGTACCTATTATGTAGTGCTTTACCAAACCAAAGCTGATTCATAGAAGATTGATACTTGAACACTCATGAATGATATTGCAGACGACTTCAGACAAGTCGTTCCTCTAGTAGTGTGAGCAAAAGAAGAGGAAAACGCGGTGAAAGGTCAAAGTGTATTTGCATAAACGAGGATTGGGCTTCCAAGTGTTAATTATTACTTTATTCACTCCATATTCATATTATCTAAAGCTTAGGCAATGCATGTGCATTAGTTAAATTACTTGAAGTTGAGGCTTTTAAACACCTGGATATATCTACTAAATGATAAAGTCTTCTTGTATTCTGTATGACTGGTAAAAAAATGTTTTCCTGAAAAGTACTACTGAAACTAGTGTCATAAAGATAATATAAGGTATTTATAGGTTATAAAAACACACGCATGCAACGACCTGGACTATATATTAACATGTGAAACATTTGTACGTGTTACTCTTTATTTTATTTCATTATAATCAGGCACAAATTTTCTCAGTTTGATTTTAGCCAGTTATGACTCGCACACATATCTAGTCTTTAGTAGTATAATTTTCTACTAAGGATGGAAAAGTTTCTACACATGAAGACTACCATCCGTTCTCCCACATACACCTAAGGTGCTTAGATACCTGAAGTCACATCACACACTTTGCAGAAGGCGTCACGTGTCTTTATAATATCTGTGATAACTATCTTGTTATTATTTTGCTCATTAATTTTCCACCCCATCCACACACACATGGCCTCGGGTGGATTGGAAGGGAAACCCCTACCATCCAGCTAAAGAGCTTATACATTATTAATCAGTTTAGAAGACAAATGGATGTCAGCCTTCAACTAACATGACTGGACATTCAGCACAAGGTCTAAGACTTTGCAGGGGAGGGAACCACGTTTGAAAGCAGATGAAGCGAGGAAGAGTTATGTTGGTTATTTACACTTGGCATTGTGAAGACTAGTTTTCAAAATTTCTCTATCAACTCCTTACGAAAACAGACAAGCTTGGTTGTATCTGCTAGTTTCTGTCTTAAAAAGGCACGAGCGATGTAACACGTGTAGTACAGAAGTCAGTCACAAACCACATCCCAGCTTATTGTTTAAAGAAATTTAACGGATGGACACTGTTGTACTACATATCCTGGAAAACAGAAATGCATTTACTACATCTACTACCACCAGTGATACTAAAACGTCTAAATGGAAAAGCACTCAAGAAGTTATACTTATATTTATATATTGTGAGCATCTCGTTGCTCTTTTACGAAATAGAGAAATCAAAACCAAGCGTCTTGTTTCTAAACTCACACTGTAGTGTCTGATCACACTTCTGCTACTCTGTTATTTTGCCTTTTGTATATAACCGTTTTATAGATTAGGATATTTTACAGACTCCATGGTTTTATGGTATGTTGATTTGTCCCTTGGACTTGTAAAGAGGCTCTGATGCTCAACATCTCTTTGTAAGTAGGGAAAAGAAGACCATTGATCTTGATTTTCATTTTTTTCCACGCGCTGACAGGCACTCGTCAAATTAGCCAATGGATCCTCATCCTCTTCTAGATCTTCCTGGAAACAAGAAATTCAGACGAATATCTTGAATGACCAGTTAAAGACACACACACACACACAAGAATTAGCGAGAGGCAGTAAAGAATATTAATTCAAAGGAGACTTCTTGAGAATTTTCTCATTCCTGAAAAATGATGAAAGGAAAACAGAAAGCATTACATTTAATGCTTTCACTATCACGACAATAAAATACTTAACAAGGACAATTAGTAGCTTGTAGACATCACCATAACTCAGAAGAGCACAAGAATCCCAATTTCAAATGTGATTTTTACCACTCAACAGTTGTAATTTACACAAGCATAATTTTACTGTCACAATAGGCAAAGTCGAGACACTGAATTAGAAGAGGGGGAGAGAAGCCCAAACATATCTAACCGTTTCTGGACAATTTACATAAAATACTTTTAATACTTTTAACTTCTTTCTCTGTCTTACTTTATTTCTAAAACACCTTTCCCTCTCTGTTAATCCCAGTCTCTTTTTGTTTTGGGATTTACTAATGTTCCATGTCACAAAGTAGGGTGTGTGGGAGAGTTAACAAAAACAATGTGATTGTAGGCCGTTGGTAAGCAACTGGCAAAATTAACTAGCGGGAATTCTGGAGCTTGTTGCATGAACACTTACATTGCCGTCTGTAGCCTGACACAGCTGTCTGTAGTGATGACTTTTTTGACCGTTAGTGTGTGTCATGCGTTAAATTTGTATGCAGTTCTACGCACAAACGGTAGATGTGACCGCACGCGCACTGCACCCTGACAAGAGAGCAAATGGAGAAGGACATACTCACTGTGTTTACACCAAAGAAGTCCTAAACTAAAGAAAATGATGACTACAACAAGTCCTCCAACAGCTGCTGCAACGTTTACATTCTCTTTCATTGTCTCGTCAACGGTAGTTGCTGGAAACATGAAAACATAAAATGTATTAAGCATAGTTTTATTTTTCACAGACGAATATCTAGTCTTTAAAATTTCGAACTACAAAAACTACTTAATTTTGGGTTTTTTTTACATTATTACATTAACAAAGATGTTATTTATTATTGTTCTGTTTTTTCTTCAGACAGAAATCGTTTCTCCAGTTACACATAATTACGGCGACTACATTTTGTTTGGCTCTTTCTATGGAACAGTCAGTATGGTAGTGTGCCTTCAACTGTTAAAAGCTGCGCTCGTTATTATACAGCACATCCTTCAATACGAGTCCTCGTATACCACTTTGAAAGGCAGCCTGACATGAACACTCCTTAGATTTCTGACAGAAACTGTGTTATTTCAAAGTACTAGAATGCGACATTGGATAATTCAATTTAACATTCATTCAAATGAAACCTTAATTTTTTTATCACACCGAACTTGTGCCAAGTCTTGCAGTAAGAAGCACGCGTTATGTTATCATGTTACTTGCACAGGATAATTAATTGTGCACTTAGAACTGAAAAAGTTGCACGGAGCGAGAGCAGGTAAATAGGCAGGTTGTTCCAGTAGATAATCAGTAACGAAATGTCCTTCTGGGCTAGAACTACCAGATGTTCAGAACATTGTGAGCAGGGGCGTTGTCATGGGGAAGATGGCACGATTTGTCCTGCCACAACTTATGACTCTTCTCGCGGACTGAACCATGCAAACAACCCAGAATCTCTTTTGTTGATTGGCCAAGATATCATGTAAGATGATAACACAGTCCTCTTATCCCTCGGTCACAAACTACCGGATGCTCAGGGCATTGTGAACAGGTGCATTATGACCGCTTCACCACCACAGTGATCATACCGCCTGGACATCCAACAGTTCCTGGCTGACAAGAACTTTCTTTACTGTAACAGCCTTCCTGTTTCCCTGATCTTGCTACTTGTAACTTTATTTTCTTTTCCCTATGCTTGATGGAATGATCAAGGACACTCGTTTTGAAGTCGAGGAGGTCATCAAGAGGGATGAAAAGACAGAGCTGAGGAATGTCACACAAGAATCCTTCCAGCAATGCATAGAGCTACAGTGGATAAGGAATTGAAGTAAACTATTTGTGGCACAGGTTCCGTTACTTTTTAAACAATAATAATAATCATATCATCATAATCATAATCATAATCATAATCATAATCATAATCATAATAATCATGTGAACGTATAACGAGCAGCATCACGACCAAGACAGATGGCACTCTCTCTGCAGACCAATAATGATAAATGAAAGATAACAGCCAGTAAACAGTGGATAGACACACTAAGCAGCATAAAGATGAGGTACAAGAACACAACGTCAAGCAGTAGATGAAGGTATGAAGAGATGTAGATACTATAAACAGTGTAAGATGGAGTCGTTACATGACAGCATGACATTGGTTATTGCCAGGGAGTTAAGAATAGTAATTCAGGGATAGTACTTTGTGAACAGATATGTTTTCAGAGAGCGTGTGAATGTAGCCTTGTAGTCCGAGTGGTGAATGTGATGTGGAAGAAAGTTCCACGGTTCAGCAGCACAGAGGGAGGACATCCGTTGTCCGTATGTGACTGTCTGTGTGGGAGGGAGGATAGAATGTAAGTCTGACGAGGAGCCAAGTCTTGGGCAGGAGTGTGGACAGACAAGATTTCAGTAAAGTAGTTGGGGGAGGAGCCTTCAAAGAATTCATAGCATAGAGTTGGGAGCTTGTAGTCTAGCTTTAACTGGTAGCCGATGAAGAGAGTGAAGAAGTGGTGTGACATGTTCTCATTTGTGAGTCCAAAAATCGAGACGAGTAGATAAGCTCTGGACTTTCTGAAGTTTTTCAATAAGGTTCTATGGACAGTAAGCAAGTAGAGAGTTGCAGTAGTCTAGACAGAACAAATGACCAGATGATAATTATGATGGTTGAGATGGACAGAGTGTGGCGAATGGAGCTAATCTTTTGAAGCTCATAGTATGCAGAACGACAAATGTGAGAAACATGTTCTTCTAGAGACATATCAGCAGACAGTATGTAACGTAAGTTACAGGTTGAAGTAACAAAAGAAACATCGCCTGACAGAACAGATGTAGGCAGTGACTGGCTCTCCTCTTTGAAAAAACAGAAAAGCTTCTGGGTTTTTTTTTTCATTTAGTTTTAACTTGTTGCGGGCCATCCAATGTCCAATATCAGAAATACAGTCTTGGATGTTCTGGATAGCAGTGTTTGCCGGAAAATGAGAATACCTGGTATACATCTGATTGTCATCAGCAAAGGATTGATCAGATGTAGAGTGAGATTGATTTACAGTAGTCAGTGACTGCATGTACATGATAAAGAGGATGGGACCAAGTACAGAACCCTGAGGGACTCCTGAGCGTATAGAGGCTTGTGGATACGCAGCCATCAGCTATAAATGAGTTTTATCTGAGAGATATGACTGAAACTAGTTGAGGGAGGAGCCTGAGATGCCACAGAGAGTACTGAGTCTGTGAATGAGAGTAGTCTTGTCTCTAGTATCAAAGGCAGTAGACAGGTCTAACATGGTGAGGAAGGAGATGTCACCTCTATTAAGAGCAGACAAAATGCCTTTTGTCACCTTAAACAGGACGGTCTCAGTGCTATGAACAGAGCAATAAGCAGACTGTGATGGAGAAATCAAATTTTCAGAGATAGGATAAAAGTTGCTTGAGAACTACTTTCTTACGGCATTGGCAAATTTGAGACTGGGTGGTAATTGTTTAATACGTTGATGTCAAGCGTAGAGTTTTTAAATAGTTAAATACGTTAAACACGAACATTAACCCATACTAACGATACGTGCTGTTGGTATTTTCTGCCTCCAGCTCTATTGTTATCTCAGAGCAACTTTTCCAAGTCACTTGTCTTCCGAGAGAAGTTGTGTTTAACAAAGTTGTACAAGATGAACTCCTAGATAATGTATGGTTGCACCAGCAAACTCCAGCGCCATTCTGTGGTCTAAGCTGGCCTCTTCCTGTTGGATTCAAATGACAGGTAACGGACAGCTTCCGACCCTTGACTGTTATGTCAAAATGAGGGTCTGCACGGTCTATCTGACACTTCCCGCCATCGAAAGTGTTCCTGTTGAAATAACATGTTATGTGTGTCATCTCTCCCTGCTGGTCATGTTGGAAACAACGATCCACATCGCTGCCCATCACTGAAACAGAAATATTCTTCGCGTTTAGGAAAAACTTTCGTTACATTCAGAAATAAATGAACAACAAGACTGCATTAAGCAAAATCAGCCTCTGATAAGTAAATACTTTTATTTCGTATTTTATTTATATATATATATATATACAATCGATAAAAGAAAAAAATTAAGCTGCATTGATTTTTTTCAATCATCGTGCGTAAAAGGATTGATTTGCTCTGAGAATAAAAATAACAATAGTTACATAACAAGGATCAGTTCTTGAAGCTTTTTAAGAGTAAAGTTCAAATAGTTAAAATGTGACAATTTTTTAAAAATTTCAATACCATCTCAATCATAAACAAAAAGAAGCTAGGAAGCGAATAACAATTTTAATGTCCATAAAATAAGATCTTTAGACAGCGATTGAAAAGCAAAGATTTACAAAAACTCATGCAATTACAAGTTCTCTCACGAGTCAGAGAAAAGCAAAGCTACTTTTTAGATAGAAAAAAATCTTAATAACTCACAGCATCTCAGAATATTTTAATTGTAAGTTAACACGAAGAAATGGTGGACAAAGGAGGAGGGTGGTATTCATCCACATTGTACGAAATAGTATCTTGCATCTTGCACAGATTTTCACACATTTATTAAACATAAATTGACCTTGATTCATGATTACATTCAAATATTTTGATTTGTCTGTAGCCTCAAATAGTGTTGCAAACTAATTACAACCTGCTCTAAATGTTAAAAATTAGGAATTTAAAATAAACGAAGATCTTTCATTTAGTGAGAAATCATAAAAGGTACGTAGAACAAAGAGAAATAAAAAAAAATGTCTTACAAGACAAAATTACACCATCACATATTTGCAGTGTTATTTCTTGTGGTCAGACTGAAGATTATGATATACAGATTATGATATGTAGACACACTCGTCCTCAATACAAGAACCTAACATCTTTCCTGTCATTTTAGATGCCAGGGTGATTTGGAAAAATCAAATCAACAAGTGTGAAGCACAGGAAAATGTAGAATTTCCCTAATTTAAAAAAGATGCTGAAACAGGCATTAATGTCCAAAAAAAAAGACTGCATTTTTAACTAATAAGACCAGTATTGGCATAAGTAATAACTTCCTGGGGATGTACCTCAAAGTCCAAGGTCGACAGAATAGCAAAAGAAAAAAAGACATCGAATTTCACCCCGAAATTATCAAGTGAAGTTTGAATAATGCCATAGACTCAATAACTGGTGTGGAAAACACAGGCAATACTAAAATTCACATCCCCGCTGCAAACAGAAACATCTGTGGCATACATACCATACATGAGAAGGAAATATACAAATTAAATAAATGAACTGTATTACAAAAAAGGGCTTTAAAAAGATTTTCTAAATAGTAAAATATTAAGAAGTAATGTCCAGTTAAAGGATATTTACTGCCGAATCCCTAAACTTCCCAGTATTGGGTATAAAAGATAAGAAATTATGTTAGAAGATGGAGCAGTATCATGATTATGCCTAGAAAATGACCTGAGGTTGTGCTCTTCCTTCCTCTCCATGTGTGGGTGTGTGAAAACAAGAATACAACGAATACCTTTTATTTTACATTCTGATTTTTAAAAGAGGAATACTTCTAGGGTATGTCGGCTTTACAGATTAGCCAGCGCTGTGTTTATGCATTTAAATGTGAAAAATAATATGAACTTTATATTAATTATACTATCAAATAAGCATTTAATTTTCACAAGTATAGAATCTACATGTATTAAATGTCCTTGATCATCTTTCCCAAATTTAGGGAATGAAATAAATTGTAAAGTTATAAGTTATGAAATAACTGCTTTAACACCAACACTAATCCTACTTAACCATAAACCTAAGTGTGCTTTGACTGAGCGCGAGAATCCACCTCCAAAAATACATGTATGCTTTTAATTTGTGTGTATTAATCACATAATTATTCCTTTGTGTCTGCGGTAGGCAGGTAAGCAGCCAAACAAAACGCGAAATGTTGGCGGCATAATGGCGATCGAACCGTTCCTAGTACATCATCAATGTGCGACATCGTTAATCTCCCTAACAGCTTTTTTTAAATAATAATTCAACTTTAAACATCTAATAAAGCTGTATTTCAGACTTCTAAGGTAACAAAACATATATTTTGAGTCATCTGACCTGTGGATAAACTAGACAAGACAACGAAGAAGAAGAAAGTCATCTTCCTGGTTCAAAGAACAACCGGAAATGGTAGAAATGGCGAGAAACCGACGACAACGGAAAGTAAAATGCAAAATGTGCTATTTCTTTTTACAATTAAAAGAAGATCTTAAAGTTTTCAGGTTTCGCCAGTTGATATTATTTTCGCAGAGGGGAGAGCGGGAATGATCAATTTCTTTTATTGGAAGAGGGCTGTGGGGTGGAGCCTGGAATTGTGTCCCTTTCATGAACGACCTTGAATGGACCGCTTAACAGGAATATTTTAGTCTTGTGGCATCGGTTAATATTAGTGTCAGGTATGACTTGTGTACCATTAACGAACTGCCTTTAGTATATGGATATTTTAGGTTTTCTTGGGCTTTTTTTTTTTTTGCACCGGCTTATATTAGTGTCGGGTGTGGAGCAGACGACAGAGGTCGTGACGTCACTACCTTGGTGGCTCCGCCAACAGGTTTGCCAACTTTGTTAGGGTCATCGCACTAAGAAAGCTGTGCCACTGCTCTGAATGCAGCTTGAGGTCAGCAGCTAAAATATTAAAAACATTTTAAAAGATTGTATTTAGAGGGTTTTCTTATGTTTTCCTACTTCACTTAAATGACAGAAATCCACACAACAGGGAATTAAAATATTAAAGTATTAATGTACTAGTGTGATACTAAAACAGCAATTTAAATATACCTCTTGTGTACTTGCTCCATACTTTAAAGTATTTTTTTAAGGCCATACGAGTTTGTTCTTATAGAAATTGCTTCTCTCGAGTCATGTTGCCTCCCTTGGATCATACAACAATGTTCTTTATCGTGTCCAGAGCTTGAAGGAATTATAAAGTGCTTGTCTGTCATTTATTACCAATAAGAAGTAGAACAAACTGGTTCTAAAGACACGATGCTTATATCAAAAATGTATAAAGATAATGCAAATAAAAAGACTACATTGCCAGTAGTGTGATACTAATTCAGAAAATGAACATTGTTTGCTTTTATATTTTCACACGGAAAATAAGATCACTGCTCATGAAAACTTTTGAAAATTTTTTTATCGGAGACAAAAAGTAAGGGAATTACTAAGTAAAAAGAGAAAGAAAAGAAAAACATGAGTGAGTATTGCTATATTTTGCTGGCCACCTCTGTAAGCCCAATGGTGTCTACCAGAAAAGTAAAATCTACCACAACGAAGGATCAAACATTTGTAAAGGGAGATTCTGTTAAACATTTGGGTAGAGCAGTAATTAACTGCAAATCTTTCTTAAATCTTTTCATTAAGCTTTTTGCAGCTTCTCTTGTAGTGTCTTGTATGGTTTGATTGTAAATGTTTTACATTGCATGATTGGTGGAATGACATAAAATTTATGTGAAAAGTCATAAAGTACATAAAAAGATCAAATTCAACGTAAGCCATACTAAGATGCACAGTTCTGACATGTTTACTTACTTAAAAGCAAGAAGGATGCAAAACCATGTAGGCTCCATAGTGTAACATCTGTACTCCTTTGTCTCTCACGCGTAGCTCACACCCTGTGACAAAACAGAAAATATGATTTTGTTTTACTTGGAACGATCCTAAAAACTGCCATAAAGAATATATTAAACTACGTTTAAACATACACGGCCTGCAACGATGTACCTATTGAAGAGTGAGTGATCCAACCAACTATCCAGTCAGACAGTCGTCCCATGACTGATACCTGTCGTTGGGAGGATCACATAGATAGACGTGGCAGGTGATAGGGCCCTCACTCTTGTCTATTGTGGGGGATAGTCAGCAGGTCCAAATAATGATGACTAATCCAGCCTTTGATAGTTGTATGCCAGCGCGGTATCTTCTACCCTCCAGGGTGTCTTAAAAGATAGTCTTCGACAGGGTATCGTGCTGGGTCACGTGGCCAAAGAAGATCAGCTGACGTCGCTTGAAGGTTGTCAATAGAGGTTCCTGGTGTCTGTTGACGATTATTAATATCTTTTTATCAAAAATAGATTGTCTAGTAATTTTTATTTACTAGGCGAGTGAATACATTTGTCTGTCTTCATTCTTGTCAAGCTGGATACTTGCCACGACTATGAACGATGTCAGTCCTAATCGTCCGCAGTCGTAGGCAAGCCTGCCCTTATCTCTGACACAGGTGTAATTTTAGGAAGCACCCCTCTACCTGCTACACTGTCACTACCAACATTTATTTTACAGCAACGCTGCTAATAAATTTACGTAACTTAGCCTTTGTTTAAATAGTTATTGGTTTCCATCTAACTTGGCTTTGAAAAGATGGACACTAATCCTGTTTATTTGCATTGGGCTATAAGCATATTTCATGTCACGGTATGTATTTCTTAAGGGCCTAGAGGTGTGCAATGTTTCCTACTGATTGGGTTATACTCAGCAGAGGATACTATTTTTCTAAATCTGGGTGAAAATATCTCTCCGACCTCAAGACACACCCATGACAATATCATCATACACAAGAAGAGATCAACAACACTAAAGTCAGAAAGTGCATAGATATGATTCCTTTTTAAAACCTTTAGCTAACAGGAGATATGCTATTTAGGCTTAAGGTATTGTCACGATTTCAACCTCGTGTGCATCCTGTGTATAGATATATCGAAAAAAGAAGAAGAGTATAATGGAGAAATATTATATTGCTCTAAGCGTTACCCGATCATTAAATACAAAATTGCACACAACTGTTACTTTAAACATAAAAATTAAACAGGGACGCAGGAGATTGTTTGGCTAGACGAGTAATAATACTCGCAAAACTAGCTAAGACAATAGCTACACGATATCACAGCATGGTTCTTAGCAAACATAAAAACTAATCTTTACGATGAATGCTTTAAAGTTTAAACTCTTAGCTATGACTGTAGCTGAAGAATACACAAAGATATCAAAATACTGAACTGGGGAAAGGAATAAGAATTGTTTGCATGTGACGCTCGCCTCCTTACTTACCTTGACTCCATGAATGCAGTGATAGGCACTGTCAGTAATTTTTCAAGTCCGTGCAAGAAAGAAGTTTTACTAAACTCAACTCATGTGAAAGAAAGAACGCATGCTATAGACACCACCATTCAAAGAAACAGTTGGCCACTATCCAAACTGACTTTTCAAATAGCATTGCGACAGCTAGAACTCTGCGTATGCTAATGCATGTGTAACATTCTGAGCAGCTTAATTCTTTTGAACTGCTTCGGCTATTGGTTCGATTGCATTATATCGTTTCTATTTTATTCCCAGACGCTCAACCTTATTAAGAACGATTGCGCGGGACTACGTCCAGATGTACTTCTACCCAAGATAATGCCACCCCATGTCAGTTCCACAGTGCAATATCCACTTTTCTTCGCACTCTGAGCTTGAAGTCCACTCTTTGACAGCGGTATAATATGAAAAAAATATTAATTGCATGAGCATAAGAGTTCATATTTTAAAAAAAAATCTCTTACGAAAAATACCTTAGTGCTAATGAATGTAGATTAATGAAACAACCTTAAAACTTTTCCTAGGATAATATTTGACTTACTAAATGTTTAAACACCAGAGACATTTCAAATCCAGAAGTGGCAGATATATATATAAAGTTTGCTCACAGTTATAGTCGTCACACATGCAGACTCACGGACACACAGGCGCTTGTTCACGCGTATACAGACAGACACAAGCAAATAAATACCATCTATGTTACCACTAAAAATGGAAATGTTCATACTTTGCCTAGTTTTCCGCAGAGACTCTGACCCGGAGCAAAGGCTGTACCCATGGTTTTTGTGTCAGTCCTTGCGGCGAGATGATGTGACTGCACCACCGTCCTTACACGTCGAGTGCCCTGCGTCCCTCCTGTCTCCGGGCAGCAACGGCCACCCTGGTCCCACCAAAAACTAACAAGTCCCCAGGATGTGCGCGGCCAGGCATGACAGGGCTTGCACGTGAGACCCGGGAAAGTCGTGCGAGCATTCACCTTCCCAGCGTCTCACGGGCAGGAGGGGTAAACTGACACGACACAACATCAATAAACTTCGCAAAGAAAAACTTTTGTCACCAATAACAACCGCGTTATGACTGAGTTATTTTACAATTTAATTTGAAATATTTTAGTACAGAAGTGACTTTGTAAATCAGGTAAGTGATGAAGAGTTTCCACTTTGTTTACTTCCAAACATGGTTTCATTGATTGCACTCTCCATGAAATCATTCAATGACGCAAGCCAAAACATGGCGTGTGCTGCTACAGGAACAAAGAAACGGGTTTATTCAAACAATCTCCACAGATTGTTAATGATTCCACATAGGGAAAAATCTTTACATAAAAATAAAATATCATTTTGTTGACAACAACTAGTTCATAGCTATAAACACTCAATCAAAAGACCCATTTAGAAAACAATGCACTTTGTCTCAGCATTCACAAATTAGTCAAAGAAAAAACAATGGAATGAGCAAAGGAATGAAGTTTTTGATGTCTTATTCATAAATTTCACGAACTGGATACTAATGTTCATCGACATACATAACTGCGGAAATGCGATGTCATATAATAACTTCATAAAGTGAAGATGTATGAAGCCCGACATTAATCCTCACATTATTCATCGCATCACTGTTTACCTATTGATATAAGCTTCCGTGTTTTTGTTAATGTAACCACTAATAATAAGTGCATACACACATAACCAGCTTTACTTACTTCTTTCGGGGATAAACAAATCAGTTGTACAGCGCAGTATGTTCCTTTTGCTATCTTGTGCTAGTGGCACAGAAAGACAAGAACCACTCACATGTGTGGCTAATGTGTCGCTATATACTATTTCTGAAACATATAAAGTAGCTGCTATTTAACTTCTTCTTGTCATACGACTTAATTACCGTCAGTGTAGGAATCTAATCAGAACGGCTTAGTCCTCTATTGTTGCGACTATAATTACCAAACACTTAATAGCTGGCGAGATAGTGTAGAAACCTAGTCATAGATATTTTTCTTGTCTACTAAGTAAACGGATCAGCTTTTCCTCTGACTACGCCAAGAACAATGTAAAAAATCCTCCGATAAGTAGAGACCACAAAGTGACTAATATATATATATACATATATTTACTTGATTTGATCCTCTGTATAGTAGGTTCTGTAGTTTTTCCTCGCCTCCTCTGGGAATGGTCTCACTGCTGTCTTCAACTGTTCAAGATGATCCCCTTTGGAGACGAGAACCTGACAAACGAGTTGTCGTGTTTACTCCAGGACGACGTAGTTTTTATCGTAGGTTTTAAGTGCATTATTAATTTATCGAAGTTTGATCTATCAACTCGGTCGAGATGGCCAAGGAATTGTTCATCACACAAATAAGTTTCAGAACAAACAAGAAATATTGAACAAACTAATCGAAAGAGTCGTAAACAAACAAAACACGTTGCCGGGACACCAGCAAAGACGAATTTGAATGGTCTATTCTATGGTCTATTCTACTCCTATGAGGACAGTTCAATTTTGATGAACTGCCATCGATTATGTCAGTGCCGGGTAACTCGGTTGAGTGACCAAGCGTATGCCTGACGTTTTTGCTCCGTTTACATCACGAAAAGATTGAAACAAGCTGAAACATAGCATGTGCTGCCTACAGAAGCAAAGAAAAAGGTCTATTCAAATAACCTTCATAGATCGTCAAAGATTCAAATGGGGAAACATTTTGGAGAATACACACAATATTACTGACATCTTGCTGAAAGCTTTTCCTTAGCCAGTGAGTTCAAAGCCATAGATGGTCACTTCGTCACAAAACCCGTTTCGACAAACATTCGGATTGTTTGAACTTTTGTACAATTAGACAACAGATATTGATTAGTTTACATTTTATACTTCCTTCTTAAGAGCCAGCATGGCTGATCAAACAGGGAAACTTTGTGCAGGTCGGCGTTTTTCTTCAAGTGTATTGTTTTGTAAGCTGTCAGAATGTTTGTCTTTGTTTTTGCAGAACTGTAGTATTATGCATATAAAGTATGGCTGAAAGAAAAAAGGAAGGAAGAAAGTAAAAAAATAATCAGGAAGGAATGAAAGAAAAAAGAGAAAGAGAAAGTGGACAGTACTAGGGAAGAGGCTGTAGTAAGACAACAAAATCATAAAATAACTGGTTTAGCAAACGGTTACAAACATCACTGCTTCCTTTGCCTCACGTCCTTCCTCAATGTGTTGAGAAACGTTCAGTATGCCTATAGGTACCTCCCTGTCCACTGGCTGTTAGTTTTGATTTATCATTATTGGTCTGCGCAGAGAGTGCGATCTCTCTTGGGTTCATCCTGTGCTTTATAAGGCTCCATTATTATCATTAAATGATTTCACGCGTCCCCTCTCACCAATCAATCTTTCCAAGGGAAGAAATCTATATATAACGGCTTGAGCAATTTACTTAGAACTTGATCATTATCGTCTTTTCGTGGCTTATCGACTCCCCGACAGGTCATACCCCCAGCTGCCTTGTGGAAACAAGTTAATCATGGTGCTGGAGTACTGCTGCAGAATTCATTACTCCTTTCGACGTGAAACAAGTGAGACTGTCAGGTGACACGCAGGGAGAGATGGTAAGTGAAAACAATTGTAGAGATATGCGATTAGTGCTGAAAGTAACCGGAATTCTGCTCAATTTTTATTGTCTATGATATTGCTAGTATCGTTGATTTGATTATTAAATCACACATCTCAACTGTTGCGAGCGATAGAGCCATAGAGCTGATGTAACTAATGTAAAGTTTCTAAAATAATAATCACAATAAAAATGCCGTGAACTGATCACGGGCAATGAAAAAGTCAATAGGTCTTTATTTGGTGAATCGAAAAAAAATTGAGTGGTTTCAATTCAAAATGAACAGCAATAAATCTCAATCAGTTTCATTGTCTTTCTCATTGGTAAGTATGTCCATATTATCTATATAGTATTTCGAGGTTTTACTGCACCAGTCGTTGAGCAGGTCTCAAGAAAAGGAATAGATCTGTAGTATGGGTGTACAAAATATTTACGCCTGTATCATGTGGCAATTCATACACCAGATCGTCATGACACACCAGGTACCTCAGTGTGTAGGTGTAAAGTAGACTTGCCTTCACGCCGTAATATTTCAGCGACATTGTGAGTGAGCTCATGTCTTTGGCTGGTTGACAAGCCTGTTGTACCCCGAGCGTGTATAAATTAACTATTGATAGTCACAATACGATCTGCAAAAAACTCATGCTAAACAATTTTCGCGCTCGCGCGCGCACAAACAAAAAAAGAGAGACAACAGCGCGCGCGTTAGAAGTTCTTTTGTTCTCTTGTTTTTGTGACTAGATCCGCATAACTGACTCAGGAGAAAAGAAGTTGTTGACAAGTAATCAGTGATTTCCCTCAGAGAGCGATAAAAATAAATCAATGCCCCTACACTACCATTCGACCGGCGATATCAGTCTCATATTACAAGTTATTTATGTCACTGTGACCTAGCAAAAAAATTGTACACAAATTATATTTGGAATACTTTAAAGTAATTAATTAGTGAGTAGGTCTCGGTACTTCATCTGAGAGATATTCTTCCGACGAAACAACGAACATGTGCCCTTACGGAAATATCTGCTTGTTTTTTGTCTTTTAAAATTTTTTTTATTAAATTTTTTACTGGTATTAAATTGGGTGCAAACATAAACGGTGTAGTTGTTGACCAGGCCCAATATATACTGTTAGAGTGTGAATTTGAATCAAGTTGCTGTAGATAAATCTAACTACTTTTTGAAATTCATGCACCCGATGCGTCTGCCTATTTGTCTTATCAGCACAACCTTGATCCGGCAATGGAATTTCCTTAGGTGCTCGCCGATGCAAAACATCGGTGACTCTCGCCACACTACGACTAACAGTCGATTTATCTACATCAGTGAATTCTCCCCACACTGGCTGAAAGTTGATATGGCAAAGTATCGTAAAGTGATGAGCACTTACAGTAAACATTTTAGTGTACATTGCCGACTGGTGACAGCGATCTCGCATGCCACTTCAGAAGTCAGCAAGAATGTTCTCTCGTCTAAAATTAATTTCGCAATACAATTCTAAGTCATCAAACATTTTAAACGGGTGCGATGTGTCACCAAACACCCTATCTCGTCTCAAAACTCGGCATTGTCTCCACTGAACACAGTGAAGGCCGCCATTTTTCCTCGCGAGTGGCGAGTTAATCCGCCCCGAGAGCACCGAAAACCTTTATACGCGAGCCGCCAGGTTGTCCGAGATCCCGTGCATGCACGTATTTCGCTGCTGTTAACCCTGATCAACTCTACACCCGTTTAAACCCCTTCTCCGGTCTACATGAATACTGGGCCAGACTAGGCCAGGCTGCCCTGGTCGATTGTAACGTTGTATTCATCTGAGACATATCTCCCTGTCATGATGCGGTCTTGGAAATGGAAGGAATGTCTGGTAGTTGAAACAGGCGAGGTAACTCTGCCTGGACAAAATTTTCCCGCGGATTCTCCAAAGTCGCGATATGACTGGTAATGACGTCAGTTCAAGGGGTGGAGCGTTTAGCGATTATATATTCAAAATTATTTCGTGTCGCACCGAGTGTAAAAGTTTCTGCCTTTACTAAGACAATAATTTGACAGGAGAAGGGATCAACGTTTAAGCGAGTAACCCTAATATACAAACCTAACTTGACGAATAGGCTTCCTCCTGACATCAGACCAATCAAATTTTATGTAACAGGTTGTTGCATGTTCAGCTTCCTCAAAAGGAGAGTTATAAGCGAAAAATGAATACGTTTCATCTAATTCTGTTTTACAGCTTCTTGCCGTCAGGTAAAGATAACGGAAGAAACTGTATTCACTGTCAACTGTAACGATACAATCATTGTTAACGAGTATTTGTTGTCAAAGGAAACAGCCATGTGTAGTAGTAGGGACTGTCATGTCTATCATTTGCTTAGGACTTGATCACGCCTCTTCAAGTTGAGTCTGGGTCTGAGTTTTACGCATATTGCAAAATATGTTGTTAATCATAAAAAACTGTACAATATTTGCACAAATGTTGGACAGTTATCTAAAGAATTCTGGAAACATCGCAGCAACGATCTTTTCTGAAAGTAACGTCAGTGTTTAGTAGTGAAACAATGTCTGATGAGTTCTTTGCCATGAACTTTCTTGTAAGATGTGCTACTGTAATGAGAAAAATAAACTCGTATTGATGTTATTGCATCCCTGAAACATATTGAACATTTGAATGAGGTCCCTCCCACCCCACATAATGATTCTCCTACCCTTCATGGAATTTAAAAAAAAACACATCAAAGAAATGCAAGCAGACTATGCTAATTCATTAAGTTGAAAACACAAAGTTATGTGAGCATGTAAAAAGGGATAGTATGTACATTTCCAGCAACATTAGATACTGTTGGTGACATTAGGTCAGCTCAGGCTAGTACAATATCATGACCAGTACAATGTACAAATTTGTATTGTGAATGATATTTGTACTGTTGTAAAATTGTACATACAATTCACATTTTGTATATCACATGTTAAAAATTGCAATGGCATCTCTACCAATCTTTTTTACTGAAAGTTACTAGAATATACATTTGTTTGTAGTCATTCAATATAAAGTGAATTTACTATAAACATAAAGTTATCTTTCATATTTCCCTTACACCTCACTGTAAGGTATGGAATACTTCCAACTGCTTAAAATGACACATAATTCAGTCAGAAACCTGTGTTACACAGTGTATTCAAACACGGTTGACCTAGCTGTTGAATAGGTACTGAACTCCACAGAGAAAGAAGTTAACCCTAAAACAACTAGAGCATCCCTTTCCAAAGCCCAAAGACTATCTTTTTCTAAATTATATAGTGACCTTTTTTTCCTTAAATAGTGTAAGTTTTTCAAGTGCTTATAGTGTTTTGAAGAAGTGCTTCTAAAGGGGGTTAGTCAATTTCTTTTCATGTACATAAAATCCACTTCAAATACTTCTTTGAATACATTTAGATCAACTGACAAGACAATATAAGCATATGTAATCATAGATAAATTTCTGTTTGTTAAAATGTTTTTGTACATTGGATGAACTTGATAGGTTATTACATTTTATTAGATTTAGCTTCTGTAGTAAAAATTGATCATACTTTGCACATTATTGGGTCATTGTACAAATTTTACTAGATGAAATTTTAGTAGCAAAAAGCTTAGAATGTCTTTTACATAGCCTATTCTTTGTTTTATAATATTATTTTTTTGTTAGAAATATTATAATCCTAAATAATGGTCTATTTAAACATTTTTGTTTTATGTGTAAAATCCATCTTTATGACAATTCTTTAAATATCAATGAAAGAAAGTAACTGCTTCTAACTTCTGTCTGTTAAAAAAGTTATTACATTCTGGTGCATTCTATTTAAGAAGCTCAGTTTGTACTTGTCTCTGCCTATTTGAACCAGAAGTAATAAAAATAATGATCTACTATATGTACTTGACTAAATAACCCATGCTGCATATAAATCTACATCATCCCCAAACTGACAGCAATTCATGTTTATTGCAAAAAAGATCACTGTGGCAATCTGTACAATCGGATTTTATTAATCTTTTGGGACTCTGCAATTTACTGTTCATTATTTGTACCTTTAGAGAGAAAGTGCACAAAGCAATATTTCAATGAGACATATGAATAAGATGTTTATGGTAGGCATAGCGTCATAAATTAGATGATATAGCTGCAATTGTGTTTCATTCACAGAGACAGTTTTGCTGTTTTGTACACTTTTTCTGGCCTTTAGAAACTGCTTCTACACTTCCATTTTCAGCAGTTGTCACTTTGTCAGTTAGTTCTATATGCATTTTAAGTCCTTGATAAACAAGTATATATCATGAGTCATCTTTAGATTATTGTTAATATGTTTGTTGTTGCGTTGTTACAGTGACACTCTATGGGGTGGAGTATATTTGCCCAGCATTCAAAGAGGGAGTGAACACTGTTGTCTGCAAAATCAATAAAACTGCAGCAACTGACAGTTCAAAATGTATCACACAGCAAAAAAACATTACCTTTGACTGGACATTGAGTCACGGAATCACACTATGTATTGCACCTACACCATCCTCTTTTGCTTGTAAAACACAGAATGATCCATTACCTAATACATGCTGGTGTGATGGGTCAGATCAAGACATTTTTACATACAAGTTTGTTTATGTGGTCAACAAAAGCAGAGATCTAGGGGCACTTCTGGAGTGCAAATATTGTGAGCCACGAATGGAAAATACAAACACGGAAGCTATTGATGGCTGCAAAATCATAAATGTTGGTTAGTAAACATTTAATCTGTTTGATTTAGTAGAAACTGCCATCTCTTTTAAAAAGTTGTAAGCTTAATGGTAATGAAATATGTTTAAAATGTGAACATTCACTTTCATGCTTCCTTTTAGTGAGTTTTATGCAACATTTATTTTTTCTTTTAAAATAATACTCATGCATTTTATATTATATATATTTCTTTAGCTGTAACCAATGTGAATATGTTATGAGTGTACTGACAAAAATGAGTGTATGAGTGAAGGCATGCATGTGTGAATTGTCTCTGTAGTTATTAGCTATTCTGCTATTTTTCCAATCACATTTTCTGTTACAGAATCAAAGGCAAATTTGATTCATAGTATACCAGCACAGTTTGCTGCAATGCTGTCATCAGGTAAATACTCTTGTTACTAATGAGGAAGTCTGTAGTAATTTTTTCCTGTCTCCAAAGAAATTTTTTTTTTTAGGAAGTTGTTTGACCCATAAATTTGAGGTCAAAACTAAAATGAGTACCAATAGAAGTTTTACCCATGTTTTAAAAAGAGTATGGTAGAAAGATTATTTTTCTAATTGATGTCAAATGCTTCATATAATTTCAAAATTAATTAATGTAGAAAGCATCAGTTCTGCTATGGCATCAACAGTTTTTAGTTTTACTAGTATTTCTATTTTCTTGGTGATGTTTTTACTGATGAAGTGATTACTCTGTATTTCTGAGGAATTGTGCTTATATGTAAGCATGTATACATGAATGCATCCACCTGTGTGTGTTTGGTAGCGGTGGGATTGTTATGGGAGTGTGTGTGTAAAATGTTTGTCATGCATTAGTGTGATTTTGTGCCCAACCTAGTATGTCAAGGTCTCAGTTTTTGTTTGCATTTTATACCTTTTTTCAAGTTTCTTTTATTGTAATTTTATTTAAATGCTTTCACAACAATTAATTTCTATTTTGCTATAAATAATTTTATGTATCTCTTTCAGGAATAATTTTATATGGTGGTTTTAGCAAAGTGGCATCTTAACACTTCCTACAGCTGCTTCCCCACACAACCCAAGGCTGTCATCTATAACTGCTGATTTTCAAAGCCTGAAACCAACTTGGAAATGTCTCCTACACATAAGGATCTTATGCAAAATAACTGAATACTTTTGTCAATCTCCCAAAACTCACTGGAATAAGACTGTAAAATCACTTTAAACTCTTGACCATTCTTTCTACTTTTAGACTTATTGGTATGATTTCTTACCGTCCAATGTCTTATGCCTTCCTCTGCTAAAGCATTGTCCCCTAGCTGAGCAGTTTCCAGAAATGGAGAAGGCGGCGGAGGAGGGGTGGGATAAGAGCGAGGTGTTGGTGGATGGGGAAGGGGCTGGTCGGGGCGGATCCTTAAGATGGATGGGACTCAGCCTCAGTTAGCCTAAGTCGGAAGAAGTTCCACATTTATTCATAGGAAACACTGCAGCTGAGTTCAGGGACAACAACACTGATCTCAGGGTTTCGTATAGTGGTGACACTACTGGGAATTAAGATTTGATGACGACCTCCAGTTTTGTACTTATATTGTTGTGACTCATGTTCGTTACTATTTCACTTTTCTTGTTATTATATTTTCGGCTCAATGGGTGTTTTACGCTTTATTTGTTAAATTGTAATGTTTGTTTATTTTATTTTTGTTATCTAAGAGTGCTTCTGTTTGCATACAGTAAACGAATACCTTGTTAACACACTGTGATTAACAAACTGTGATTAACACACTGTAATGTAGATGCTAAAAGCTGTTATAGGCAATAGACTGAGTTTTAGACCAAACAGAAAAATACGACTAGAGAAAGGTGCTGCACATTTCTTGCTTGCATGAGTGCAATCGACGGGACGGAGCAAATTCTCTAAAAATGTTAATTTTAATAATCTCTTCATTGAAACTTCTGGTCGTAAATTGGTAAGGAGTTCTTGTAGAAAACCACTTTTCTACTTTTTTTTAAGCAGCAAACATATAGTGAGTGTGGTTTTACTTGTTGGTTCTTCTGTAAGATGAGAAAGAGAGAAGAGAACGATTGAAAGCACTGAAGTCGCGTAGATTCAACAGTGGATACACGTCCATGGTCCTACAACTACGACATCATGAGAGTTTGTAAAGTTAAGTCTGCATAATTTGCATAGCTGTATATATTTTATTAACACGATATGTCTGTTTACCTTAATTATATTTCATTATTGCTTATATTTCCTTTATCCCTTGTATGGATGCAAGTGGTTATGTTAGTGGTGTTGTAAAGCTTAACAAAACATTTCATTGCGCGAGTGGATCCGTTATCTATCTCTAGTCTTTATGATGTCGCAGTCACGCTTGGTGAGGTCAGTAGGTGGGAGGGCAACTGGAAAATAAACCTGAGTGGATGAGCCTGCCATTGCTGTTGTATGGAAGGAAGGAATGCTACACGTGATGCACATTCAGTTATATATCGATATACAATGTTCGTTATTCACCAAAAATCGTTCCGTATGTATCGATTGGCATCGTGTCTGGACTTATCGAATGACTGCTTAATGTTTTGACCACATGTTTTCGCGAATGCAAATCTGCTGAGTCCTGAGACAGACCACGACAATCATGAAAAGTGATATGAAAACCTATCTTTCTTGTTGAAATTTTGAGTTAAGAAAATGGAGTTACGCCTATATATATATATATATAAAATTATTCCTATATTTGTGTTGATAAAAGGTTCTGTTTTTGGAGGCGATGTGGGGGCGCAGTATTCGTCTCTCGCCTACAACACAGCCTTGCGCCGGTCCTGAGTGGAATTAAAAGGGTTGTAGGTCGTGTGTTATTTATTCCTTTCTCTCTTCTCGCCTTAGTCTATCCGCTCTCTGTCAAAGGTTACCGAGTGTACTTTGTAGTCACTAATCATTTCTCTCACCATTAGAGAGCACAGGATTATATTAACAATTACTGAGGCTACTCTAAGCAGTATTTCCAAAGCAGGAAATTTTTATTAAGTTTTTATTAATGCTTTCTTGAATATTGAAACAGGTTCAATAGTATGAACTCAGAATGGAAGCGATCTCCATTGTTTCGGTCTATCTAAGAGAAGATTTGTTCTCGAAACAGTAAATTTTGGGCAGGTCTAATACAGTGCGGTCTGCCGATGGGAGGAAGATGTGTGGAAAGTGAGTGAATATTGAGTACATTAGAAGGCAGAGGAAGCCCGCTTGTAATCAGCTCGTTTGACAGGCAATTAGTGGAGCCTACGGAAAAGAAGTCTGTCATATGTTTCTTTGACTTGAGAACCAGGCGTACGACGAACTTTGTGCAGTTTGTCACCTGTGTGGTGTTGACACCTAAAGACTAGAGAGATGGCTTAGTATGTCTGGACAGAACTAGTGAACTTTCCAAACAGGTTCTCTGCAAATTATAGAGTATAGAGGTATTCCCACGATCCCATATGTATCCACTATTAAGCTTGAGGTAAAATGTGTTGAGTACTTAACCCTCCTCCTACCCTTTACTTCCTCAGCAACTTTCGCTGTTAATCTACTCATTGACTTAGGAGTTTTCTTCCTGTTATAATATCCAGTACCAGGTCTGTGTTAGTTCCTCGTATCTCCTTCCCTGAGATGCAGTCACTCGTAGGCGTCTTTCGACTAGGTTCATTCGCCCAGTGAATAACAGAGACAAGAGTGTAGTAAAAATGAAAACATTCTACTTTTTTTTTTTTGCCGTCATACACCATGAAGTAATCGTGTCTGGATTTTCTGTAAGAGTTCTTGTAATACAACTAGCATAAAAACAGTATAAAACAGTTAAATAAATCACATAATAGATAATAAGCTTGGAGATGATACTGAAGTCAAGACTCTTCCTGACATGTGAACAGGAATACATCTGTGATTTGAATCGTGTTGGGAAAAGACAAATGTGTACTGTGGCTGTCTTGCTCCTGTTTGGTTTTTCTATTGTCAAAGGTAAATTTATGTTTTAACATGTTTGACACAACGGGTGAGAGTTCAGTATAATATTCACAAGACAAAGCGGAATATAGAAACCAATATGTAAGAATGAATTTATTTTTTTTTTGGTCAGAAACCAGGAATATTTCTGTGACCATCAGGCATTAGAACTTTATGCATAAATATCATGCAGTTGTACTTTAACTGGAAATACATTACTCTGTGTCTTAATAATACAGACATGTAATCACATATCCTGTGTAATAAAACACTCAGAAGTAAAGTGTTAGAGATGATTTTTTTTTGCCTGTGATATAAATACAAAACTATCAGTTTATGTTAAAACGACATATTCAGGTGTGGTCCTCTCTCCCTGTGATGACGATGGGATGAGAGAAGTGCCGGCTGATCAGGACACTGTCTTCAACTGCACGGCTGAGGGACGAGTACAGTGGAGATTACGATACCACGGGTCCAGTCGCTCCACTTTATTAGCAGAATGTGAACATGTTTGTGACGAGATAACTAATTTCAACAAGCTGTTTACTTTCAGTATAATTCACCCTCGCCACTCAAGTTCCTTGACCATCAAAACTGTGAACCACACAGACGCTGTTGAGTTGATGAATCGCACTCTTGAGTGTGCTGTTGGTGGGGCTGGGGCAACAAAGGTAGCTCGGTGCGATCTCAACTATGTGTGTAAGTGTTTTGTTTTTAAAAAACTAAATCTTGCTTTACATTTATTTCTCATACAAATTAGATATCGATAGACATCTTTACACTTTTGTTTTAAATTTATTACATTTTACGCGGGATTTTCGAGATCTGTTAAGTCTGTTACTGTTATCATTCAATTAGCAGGTATATGAAAAATCAAACTTTGTGTTGATTAATGTTTTGTGGAACTGCAGTGCAGGTGAGATGACAGTATACATCGTTATCCCTTTTTTCTTTAATCTATACATTCTAATATATACTTTTGGCATGCGATTGGAGACATTGGGTTATAATTTGTTTGTCACTTTCAATAAATCGCAAGGAGGTCCTGTTTACATTGTGATTTGTACAGTCACTTAATGGTGAAGGATGTATGAACAACGGCTCTTGCTTTTTTGTGTGGGGGGAAGGGAGTAAGTGCACTTTCCTAGTTCCCATTTTGTCTAGGTAGACACTCTCCATACTTCTTTTGTCGGAAGGTAAGAAAGGGAAATATGGGTACTGCCACAAACGATCAGTTATAACACTTGTTTCCGAAGTGCTTACCAATGCAATGCATTTTCTTTGTAGTATACGCTGTGTATGTTATCTATCTTGTATACTCAGAGCAGTTTTATTGCAGATCCACCAGAGCTCGTAGTATGCTCAGCTGTGAATACATCATGGTCCGTGACTGTGTCATGCCTCATAGGCATTGTCTACTCCTCACGTGGACTTTACACCTGCCAGATTCTCCTACTAAAGCACGGTGTTAGTAATTAATCATTTCGCTTAGATACAATATGTATGTTCAAATTAATTACGGTTTTAATCGTAGGTATTTCATTTATACTAGCTGGCTACACGAGTTCCTGTCCTGTTGCTCCCCCTTTTCCAAAACTTTCATGTTTGTATGTGTTCTCCCCCATCCAATGTGTTAGTAAGTTGCTTTGTTTTATTGAACAGGGTATCTTACTCCTTTACAAACATGTGTGCTTTCTTTTTCTTGAGTTTTCTGTTTCATTAACTTCGATTCATTGATTCAGTCGCTGTGTTGTTTCCGTCATTACAGTTTCTGTCTTCTTTTGTTTCAGTCAAAGAATGAAAGTTTAGGTACAGTCACAATGCTCACTTCGCCCACCAGTGAGAACATAGCGAAAAAAGAAATGAAGATGACAGGGTCCTGTCAGTTCAACACGACTCTCCCAGCAGAAGAAGGACTCTACAGGTTTTATGTCTCTGTTTCACCTGGTGGACGAACTTTGCTGCTGACATTTGGATTAAAACTGGTACAAACAGAAAGGACTCCAAACATAATGCTTGAAACATAAACCCAAGATTTTTTGATGATTTGATAATACGTTTATTCACTTTCGACATTTTTCAGAACTCACCAATTATGTCTAGATACATTTCTCAGACACACACTTTATGAAACAATTATTTTTCCAAAACTAAATTCAGCTCTGTTATGCTTAGGTGAATCACGTGACCGTTATTTTTAGCATATATATATATGTGCGCGCGCACGTAAGAAAAAGAAAGAGAGAGAGAGAGAGCAAACCAAATCTTCTTCTTACTTATAGGATGCTAAATATTTCATGTCCCATGCAGAGCGCCCTACCTTGCCAATTATGTCGTGTGCTCCTCAACCCTACGTGCTAGAGAATACTGATGTCACCTGTACCTGCAGTGCCGCTAGTTTGGGACAACCTGCTGCATATCTGAGGTGGATCATAGGTAACAAGACAAACCAGTGGACAGCTAGTAGTCAAAAGCAACAAAATCAGGTGTCCTATTCTCAGCCCTTGACTTTAAAAGATCATGGAAGTACCTGGTTCAGGTGTGATGCAAAGTGGGGTACAGAGGAGATCAAAGGAGAAACCTACACTGTCAAAGTTGGGTGTAAGTAAGCGATTCTCTGACTATTATTGGATCATTTTGTTTGTGCATGTGTGCACAATCCACTTGTGTATTTGAGTATATACACTATGTTAACGAGTACAAATCCTCTGTGTTTCAGCGCTGGTTTGGAAAATGTTTCTTCAATTAACTTTTTGTATACTGTTTACTAAAATGTATTGTGTATATTAATACGATAGCAAAATATAATATCACGGAATTAAGATAAAAATATAATGACAACGTTTTGCATTGTTTTAAGTTATTTTAAATCCACGTCATTATAAGTCTCTCGGTATATTTAGCGCAACAGTTCTGTCATAAATATCTACACATTTCCACCTGTTAAAGGAAAAGGCAAGGGAAATCGAAATTTGGCTTAAAGCAAACGTTCTGTATCGTTAACGCTTAAACTTTCGTGTTTTAAACAAATCGCTTACTGATATTCTTTGTAAAGCGGTTGTGGGTCCTCGGAGACTGCCATTTAGAAATATTATTTCTAGCGTTAAATTCTTTATCCTTTGAAAGTCATAAACATCTTAAGAGAATTATCTTGGTGATCAAATATTCTTGATCTTTTTGTTTCAATTGGTTTGATGGGATAACCTTTGAATTCTGTCTAGTTCACGCCGTAGATATTTCTCTTATCTACTAGCAGTTACGATTAAGTAGAAATACATGTGTCTTGAAACATGGTCGGAATGTCAAGCGTGGGAAATATTTTTAATTGCTTAATTCTTTATACAGATTATGTTAAAACCTTGAAGTTTTTAATCAATGGCTATGAGAACAAGCAGACAGTGAAGGAGGGAGAGCAAGTAAACATTACGTGTGAATCAGACGGTCGACCTACGCCAGAAATCGCCGTCTACAACAACAACAACAGCACCGTTATCATTAAAGACATGTCTCCTGTCAACCACACCTTCATCGCTCGTTGTGAAGACACGGCCACCTACACGTGCTCCGCGTGGAATGAATTTTCACGTCAGTCAGGGGAGACCACCTCGGTCAGTGTCGACATCGATGTCCTGTGTAAGACAGAGTTTTCTGCAAGTTCTCAAGTGACAGGGGTTTCTTAATCTAAAGACCACATTCTCATTTAACTATATTTGTATATAGAGAAACTGTTTTCAATGTCTAATTTAAAGCAAATCATTATTAGCTTTTGAACATCATGATGATATATTGATGGTGTAGTGTGAGCTTTTGCGTATCTAACTGCTTGTGTGCATCTATTGTGTCATCATAGTTATGCATATATGCACTGCTTTATGTGTTTGACAGGTAAGCCGCGAAGTCGTTCGTCTATGCATCTTATCGTGCATGTCGTAAACCAACAAACAGAAGTTCATTTTGATGTCATCGCAAATCCATTGCCACACGAGTATCATGTGCGGTTGGTAAGATCCCGGATGAACAATGGGGAAAGTACTACTGATGATGCTGAAAGGTCTTTGATGAACATCACATGTAAGCCCAGCAAAATGTACCGTTACTTGTCCATTTGCACTCTGACAATGTCAAAAATGTCTTCCCAGTCAAACGATTCGTACAAGGTGCAGATCATAAATAAGATTGGCTATGAGAACTTCACAGTGGCAATTAGCTTTGGTGAGTAACTGTGGTTGACGCTTTACTGTTATTTCTTAGATGTTTATTAGCAGGCAACATTATAAAATGTCACTTGTTAGCGATCTTTGGCGCAATTCCCAGCATACATTAAATTGTACTGAGAAAAGAAGATCAGTCGTAGAGGGGATATGAGATTTGTTCTCGAAAAAGAAATATATTTACAGTAAACGCATACTAATGCACAGCTGACGTGGGTGTGTGAACTGCAGTAAGGTTCATCAAAACCTTCATAAACAGCTGAAAAGGCAATTATTCAAATAATAGTAAAGTAGAACAGTGTGTTTCATAAGAACTATAATTGCAAAAAAAATGTGGTTAGAGAAACTATCCTTGGTAGTTATAGCGTTTAATAAAGTGTATTGCGTACAATTAATAAAATAACTGACTATAATAGTCACTTATCAACTCCACTTTTTTATGCTGAAATAATACTTGTTTTCTAGACACCAGGGATGACTCGAAATCCTACAAACCAGCCTTGATCGGTGGTGTTGTGTGTAGTGGTTTTATCTTCGCACTTCTTTTATTCATCACTGTAATGAAAAAACTGAAGAGAAGTAAAGGTATGAATAACAATAATTTCTAGTCAAATGATACAAAGTTACTGTAAATGTTTGTCTCTTGACACTGTAATCACTATTAATTACTCAGAGTTCAAGATTGTTACCTTGCCTTTCATACCCGCTGATAAAATTGAATAGAGTGAGATCTCGCTGATATTTAAAGGTTTATCATCTGTTTCTCGTCATGGTGATTTAAACCTGGAAGTCTGGAAGAAATTACGTTAATTAGCAGCTATGATATGATACTAATGGATTGACTATGGTTTATTCTGCTTGAAACTGGCTGCCATACTGTAACTCATAATGAGATATCGTCTCAGTATTAGGGATTCTCTGCCTTGTGTTGTTTGATTTTTTAAAATGCTTTATTTCTATAATTTCAAAACTAGAAAGGTAAGTATATATCAATGTTAACTTGGGGTTTTGTGACACCAAGCGGGGTATTTATGTATTTAGCAGTCTGCGCCTGTATCAGCAGCAAAGAAACACAAGAAAACATTCGTTAGCGTTCAGACTAGAGACTGTTGCAGTAATGTACACTTCTGTCAACTGTGTGCAAAACTCCCGAGCCACTGATGCTGAAACAGGAGATCTTTGTGCTGACACTCTTGTCTGTAGAATAGCAAAGGTATTCACTCGTGAAGAATAGACTGTTTGGCGAGGTCTGTACAAGCTGCTTAATATCTGCTACTTGTCTGAGACTGGTGTTGTCCTGGTTCCCCGCAGCCATCCCTAACATTTAATTAACTTCCAGTCCCACTTGGAGTTCGTGTCTTAGAAGCTGAGGAAAGTCCCAGCACATTACACTACCGGAACCCTTTCAGGTGAGTTGATAATCATAAACCAGTTTATTCAAGTTGTTAATGAAGTTTAAAAAAGAAAACAGAAGCAAGTTGAAATTATGAACTAATTAAAACTACTTTTCATTTTTTACCACTCAATATCAAATCACAACGGGCCATTCGCTTAGGAAATAAACAGCATTTTTAAAAAAATTACAAAAATCAAGAGGTCACATCTCATGTTTATCTGTCATGTATATGTTGCTACTTCCCAGAGATTTACTGTGTGCAGTGCTACCATGGATGTGTGAAAGTTAATACAAGCTCGTGATCTACTCTGTGACTTCCAAGAGATTCGATGTAGTAGTTATGTGTAACTTCACTCCAGAAAAGGCCAGGTGCACTGTTACACGTCACGTCACGTGGTCTCGGTTGGTTTCTGTGAATTCAAGAACTTTTATAGAAATTTATTGGTGACATATCTGTGCAAATTAAAAAAAAACTACAAATGTAATAATTATAGTTATAACATAATATATGCATTCAAATGATATTAAAAAATCATTTTCTTCATCATTAGTTATGTATCCCGAAAGTCAACTATTACGGTAATATATAATAAGGACTGTCTATCATTTGCCTATTGCAGCCCATTTAACTTCTCGCATTAAGTCACTTGAAAGTTATACTTCTAGCACTGTTATACGACAGTAAGAGCAATGACTATAACTAGCTCATGAGAGGGCCATAGTATGTTAACTAATTTTTGTATTTTATTAATCAAACAGTAGTCATATTTCCAGTAGTCATAGTTGTATACTTGTGTAATAGTTCATTATAATTTGATCGGGTACCAAAATCATTTGCAGAGATGTTTCTTTTTATTAGTCTAGTTTGATAGCATATAATTGGGTAACAAATATACTTTGTAAGTTTAGCTGTTCAGGAATAAAAATGCTTCGGAAAATCAAAATTAAGCTCTACAGTTTATCTCGCATCACTACCTCGTATTTATATTGTTTTATTCATTTTCAGAAGCACGCAGATTATCTGGTACTCCGAGAAAATGGACCTGCATCTTTCTTTTTTGAATGAACTTTTGATAGATTAGGGCTGGCTGAAAAAGAAAGTATAAATTTGATGGTACATTTCTACTGTTAAAAAAAAAATTCATAAAATTCTGACAATTTCTTGTCATTGACTGAAAGTAGTAACACACTAGAATTCCTAAAGACAGATGAATCGTAACTGACCAGCAGTAACATCCAGTATCTGAAACTGATTCAGAATTATATGTTTTAGTAATATATCTATATGAGATCACAAATACATTTATTCAGTTTAGGTCCTCATATTATGTACCATTCCGTTGACAGGATTCTTGTCGTGAAATCATTTGTCTTTTTAAATCACTCTATTACTTTGGAATAAATTTCTCTTTGTTTCTTCCTAATATGTCTTGATCGTATGTTCCTATTTTACGCAGTGCATGCAGGATATTATGGTAAGATGTTGCTCCATGTTAAACCAGGTTTAAAGAATCAGATTTCCTTTAACAGACGCGATCAGCCAAGATGTTGTACAAATTAAATGAAATTCTGAAACTAGATGTGGGTGCACAACTTCATACAAAATTTTTATCTGTGGATCGTCTAAAGATGACAAACCGCCTTAATCTGTTCCGCTGTGAAACTAGTGTTCTTGTAATTTCCTTATGAAGCCAGTTTCGTCTATTAACAACAAGCCAGTATTAATTAACTAGTACAACAGAGAACCAGTCTTCAAAGACTATTTAACTGTGAAGATCTTGAATATTTCAGATTCTAAGACATTTGTGGTTGTTTAAACTGTGACTTATGTGAGATAAATTTCTTTGTAGTCTTGATTGACTAAATCACCCGTTGTCGTGAATATATGAATATAAAAGAACGAAACAGATGAATAAAGCAAATGGAAGTTGGAGGGGGGGGGGGAAGTCAAAGAAAAGAAAACGGAAACTAAGAAAAGAAAAGAAATGTGAAAAATAAACTCATGAAAATAATAATAAAACGAACAAACTATTCCCTAGTTAGCACTGCGATAAAGACGCACTGGTGTTTTCAAAAGCTACTTAGGTCACATCCACAGGAGTGCTGAAAGAAAAATGCGGAAGAAAACCGAGTGACTCATTATATGACACCCGAGTGTGACTAGACTTGCACTCAAATAACACGATTGTCCACGTTAGCAGAGAGGAAAGAAAAAACCCAAACACAAAGATTAAAATACTCGCGTGTTTGTGTAAAGAGAAAAGGATGGGGAAAATTAGTGCATCAGGATAAACTGACAAAGACAGCAAGAACGATGCCTGTTAAATGCAAAGGTTTCTCCCTTAAAACTCAGCACCAAATCTCCTATGGAGATACATTATTAGTGATTGTAGAGCGTGGTGCTAGCCAAATAATAAATTCCAGATTAAACCTTGAACTAATAAACTCTCGTAGTTCCCGCAGTTATGGTAAGAGGTGAGCGTGGTTTACTTAATTAAGTCAGTACTTCACAAAAATTGAAGTTTTGTTAACATTGTTGCCTGTAAAATATAAATCATAGTTTGGGTGAGGATTCAGTAGTTTGGAGTTTCGTTTAACTTCGAAGCAGAAGATCATCAGATTGGGGTGGACTGGGTAATGTGGCTCAGAACTTGAGTTGTTCTCACACTTTAGTAAAGCGATTTGTTAGTTTCAAAACATGTCCAAAGTGAGATAAAGTGTTCTTGTTTCGCGATGTTTGCAAATATTATGAATAAACAGACATTTTTCTTTCTACAAACGATTTCCCCTTTCTCATAATGCAGTGCACACTGGAAATCAATCTGCTTAAAATAATGACAGCTTTTCATCTACTTCAAAATTTCTGCTTCTTGGGGTCAGGCAATAATTACAGAAAGACTTATTCCAGTTGTCCAGCCCATTACAACAAAGTTACTAAGTGAGCGGATCTAACATTAAAAATACTTTAAAATAATTATTATATTCAAGAAGCCAAGTTTGTTTAAAGGACGAGAGATGTTTCTTTGATATCGGCTTCGTACACGTATCAATCGGGACACAACTGTGTAATGACGATCAGGAAACCTTGACTGGGTTATAGCCCTTTTACTTCGCTTCTTTGGCTTATGATACCTTTACACGTTCTCGAGCTAAAGTTGTGTCCACGGTCAATATTATTTCAAACGAGAACCTTAATTAACACTTATCATCTCCAACGTTAGATAAAAGATAAGTTAAATAGTTGCTCCAAAGACAAAATAAAATGCATTGTACAAACTTCAAGTGAATCAATTGTTCTCACTTGTTAATTTCGAATCATATTAGAGGAACCTTAACAGTTAAATAATCTTTTGCATGGACTCTGAGCCACCTTTTCTACAGACTGCAGTTGGTCTGCAGACATCCGCACCAGGACAGCAATAGTTACAGCAGCAATAGCAGGCTGAGCAGGATCTGGCTCAGTAATTAATGCTATCAGATTTACTGTCAAGTCACAGACAGTACAAATCTCTCATAGTTTCCATTCCGCTGTACATGTTCCGATATTAAATGTAGACTTCTCTTGCCAATGCAGATGCGAATAGGAGCGTTGGAGATTACATGCCAGAGGTGGCTGCTCCGAATCTCTTACCAGGAAGACAAAACCCAATGAATTTACATTGAGCACTGTCGCTATCCTTGAGTGACACCAGAAACCATTTCAAAGTGTGAAGCAATGAAGTTTGGCCATAAAATGCGACCCTTTTCTAAGGACGTCTTTAAGGATCGAATGAATGAAAAAAATATACTAGGAGCCTAAAGCAGAAAGTGGCAGAAATGAGATACTTGTTCACAACGACATTTATTCAGTTTATGAGGACACTACAGACACATTCATAATAGTTCTGTTACAAGATACAGTTCACACAAGTTTACTCACACAGGCAAGTCCACTTTCTAACAAGGCTCATTCTGGTTTGTATTGTTTGTATCATGGCTATAAATGCCCCTTTGAACTTATAGCCGAAGAGAGAAAAAGAAAAGATTGCAAACATTGCCAGACTACCAAACATTCTTGAACATTCCAAACTAAAATCTACTTACTCCATTACCACACCTGGCTTACGACGCACGTTTGCAATGTCTGTACGAAGACTGTTGACTAGTACTGAGGACTGTATCTTTAAAGGGTATGGCTAAAAAAAAACAATAACAAGAATGATAAGGAATGATTACTAAACAGATTATTTACTGAATTAGGATTATAGGTTCCTGTAATAACTGAGGGACACTTGTGAAAATAGGTCTCTACACTCCTACCATCCTGCTTCATCTATCAGCCTGCACAACCACTTTTTGTAGCTAACTGAAGATGGGAATCTGTTTTTCTGCTTCCGCATATAGTAATGAGGCTATGATGGGTACAGCTAGTTTACATTTCCTTGTAGACAGTCATGCCAGCATCCACTTTCAGTATTGCCCGGATTTTTTTACCGGTGCATAACACATGTAACAAGAGCCAGCTTAAATGGGCTTACGGAGGTTTTACATTAAACACAATATATATACTATACAGGACGTATCGCTAGCAGCTGATGTTAGTCTTCTTGCCCAAGTAACAAGAATGTACTTCTGTGAATTGTGTGAGGTCGTGAAACCACGGATGTGGACTGTATGGATAGCACCTGTCTTGGTATTTTTTGCTGTCACAGGTAAGCTTGAGAGCAGCATGATAACCTATTTAGCTGTTGTGCTAACATGAAGGTGAGATGCTTAAGAAGGCACGAAGACAGAAAAAAACGATAAACTGCTCTTCCTTGATGGCGCTTTGTAAAGATAGTTATTGTTTTGTTCAATATATATATATATGAGAAATACATCAAAAATGAAAGAGTTTTTTAAAATAATGTTTGTGAGTGAAATAAATTTGAACCTTGAGGTTGCTGTAAAGCTGTTATTTTCAGGTGTAAATATCTCTCCATGCGATGATAACGGTATGAGAGAAGTCCTAGCTGACCAAGACACTGTCTTCACTTGCACAGCTGAGGGACAAGTGGAGTGGAGATTTGAGTACATCTACTCCAGTCGTTTCGTTTCGTTAGCTATATGTGACAATACTTGCGAAGAGCTAAATGATTTCAACAATCTGTTTAAAGCCAGCATAGTAAAAGCTCGCCATTCAAGTTCTATGACCATTAGAGCAGTAAAACATCGGAACATCGTCCTTTTGACGAACGGCAGTTTGTAACGTTTTTACGAAAGAGTGTGTAGAATGTGTCTGCAAGCGTGTGTAAACATCTGCATGTAAACCACGCTCGCCGCACTCTTTCACCTTTTTCAACAAAAAGGTCCGGCCAACGATTAACACATTTAATGTTTATGAAATTAACTAACGATGTGATGAGGATGAAACAAAATAAAATAACGCTACCCCCTCCAGCGTCAACCTCCTCCTAACGTTTCTCAGACGGTTGGCGCTGACGTGATCACTGACTGGACCAGCAGGTTATGTCCGATGTATCACTTCACGCAGTTCGTGAAGCTAAGGAGAGATTAAAGCCGTATCGGCGAAGATATTATATTCCGACTGAATTGATTTCCACACCACACTCGGAATACACACGATAATACGCCTCATGAAAAACGTTGGATATCCGCTGCAGGCAGTTAACCACACACTGTTCACTGACCACGGAGCTCTGTACACTCCAACTGCTTGGTCTCGTCTGTGTCCAGAACCGTTAGAATCACCTAGTTAACTCGTCCTTTTTTCCCTCCTGACCAATCAGGCACCCCTAGCGACCAGGTAACTAGGACGACCATCCAACAGTCTTTCTTGGAGACTCTCTCAACCAATCATGAGTACTACTACATGGCTCTCCATTGCCTACCGTCGCCCTAGTTACACTGTGCTCAGTTCATTTACGTCATTCACTATATGACGCAAAAGAATCGTCACGCAGAGCTACGTCAGCGCTCGCGCGACTGCTCTTCCCTGACCACAGGGAGAGTTAAAAATAAACATGAATCTAACTAGATTCGTCTCAATCGCGAATCGTTACAGCAATCAGCAATATACATCTTGCAAAATACAGCAATCTTATTCAATTGTTATCTTTCATTGTGGTCAATGATAAGAATCCGATAATATTTTACCTCAGCTACAATGAGAGAGAGAAAAAAAAGCAAAAGACACACACTGGTATTACAAAGCACACACACGTGCAAGCTGTGATCTTCTAAAATTGTCATCTTGAGAAAGCCTGCGGTTGTCGCAATGTCCTTGTGTATCAGGACAAAGAAGTTTTGTTCTCATATATTCTTAAATATACAAACACTCTTTATATTGTAGACTAACGTTTTAAAAGAGTGGTGTGCAATGCTCATGAACCATGTGTGTTTTTATCGTGTTTGATTGTTGCAAAGCTGGGATCACACTTGACATTAATTCCTGCTACTAGGGAATGCATGGCTTAATATCCTGTCTGCCAGTTGAAACTCGGCTACAAATTCTCCACCCTATGCTTTCGCTGCCATGGGGGCGCCAGGTAGTGAAGTGGTATAAACACTTTCTTGTCACCATTACAGTGACAAACTCAGGTTGATCTCGTCTCGCGACTCACTCTGAACATGACACCTTTCCGCAGGGCTGGGCGCTTCCACCAAGCTTTATCTCCCCATATAGTGCGAAATCATCTCAAGGTTAAATCACTGGTGTACTAAATAAACCAGTCGTTGCCTTCACAGTCTACACCAAAGGTTACTGTTTGAGATAACATCCCAACAGCTGGCACAATCTTCCTATCCCTCGCAACAGACTCGGTGACGCTATTGTGGTTTCTCTGGCCCTTGTACCTGTCGTGCCGTGGCCTAGTGCTTTCAAGGACATTTTTAATGACAATGAAAAGAAAGTGTTAACTTTTGTTTCACACATTTGTATACAATTTAGAGACTGGAGAAAGAAATACATTGTTATCACTGATTGTTAGGTATCGACTTTACTGTAGCACTGTCTAACAGTAAGGCGAGCATGAAAAGGGAGAGAACTACGTTTACATGCATTTGAAGCATGCAAGAGTTGTAGACCATTTGTAAATGTCGCAGTGGCGGTGTATACTAAAAATAGCACGGTGACTCCGCTCTTCACTACTCACACGATATGTTTTGTATATCTCTGTTAAGTTCTGAAGGTAACACGATACATTAGTCTCTCCTTTGACCTTCTACTGCCACGTCTACAACTAATTCTACTGAATTCCAAAGAAACATCTTCCCGTTTGAATTGTCACAGGCTGCTGGATTATTTGCATATATTCTTTAATTATTTCCAAGCTTAAGTGCCAAATGTGAGACAGAGTCATAATAGGACAGATAAAACCGGCTCGATATATTGCAACCACTGCGAAGAGAAGTCTTCGAGCACATGAGCAAAAGACAAACGTAGTCTGATGCACAAACAACTCTTCCGCACCTCTGACTCAATAGAATGTAGTTGCTTCCCCTGCGCTGCAAAGTAACAAGCTGCTCATAGCCGTCCCATTGTCGATGGTGATAACTACAAGCATGACCGATTTTGGTGCATAACATTCAGTTCTGTTTCTCGAGGACTTTTCTGCGCTCCCACCATTTCTCAAAAGAAATTTGTGGAAATAAAGTAAATCTATTCCAAGTTAATTACATTTATAAAGCTAGTATATCTAGCATAAAATAATGTAGTGTTTTAGCCCACTATCAAAGGCTAGCATGAGAAAAAATAATTCCACAGATAGAATAATAATAACAACAATAATAACACATACATGGACTAATAATCACATTATTAGGGTTCTGTACACAAATTTGGAAATCTCAGATAGAAGAAGCAAGCTATAAATAATAAGCAGTATCTGTGAATTATGTGTTGTCTATTACAGCACGCACACGCCTACGCACGCACGCACACACCGAATATCAAAGAAATAAAACACACACTCTTACATACACTCTTGTACCTAATCTTTACATTGTTCAATGTGCCTATACGTACTAAACTGTCCAATGGCTTTTATCGTTCATTTGTCATTATTGGTCTGCGTATAGAGTGCGATCTTTGGTTATGATGCGCGCATTATAAGTTTACATCATCGTCATCGTCATCGTCATCGTCATCATCATCATCAGCAGCAGCAGCAGCAGCAGAAGCAGCAGCAGCAGCTTTGTTTTTGTCAATGAAATACACAAGGATGCTTATCAAATTTCCTAATCTTTAAGCGTACTTGGTTTTCGTGAATCTCCCAGTACTGTGACAGGACAAGATAGACATCAAATTGAAAATTCTATTGGGTTAGGGGAATTAAAAAGGGGAAATAGAAACATGATCACAATTCTGCATGGAACAGGTTTTACTTTCGTTCCCTTTAGTTAATCTTATATCAAGCTTTCCTCGTGTGGACATTGAACCCACGTTTTTTTTTTTTTACCAGGTTAATACGTTTATAGTAAACTGCACGTGCATAGTTATGAGCTGTCAAGAGGAACTTTTAACGACAATATTTTACTTGAGGTATCATCCTAAATACAGTCAGTAATAAGATGGTTGAAAGTGTGAGTGTGGAGGTGATTGTTTATATGTTTTGTATTTCACTAATAGACATGAACACACAGGAAAATAAAAGACACATCGGCACCTATTCAGTCATCATAATTTTTATAGATATTGACATAAATACATAAGCACATTTCGCAAGAAGCTTTATTCAATGACATGTGTATCCACCACACTCTTTGTACCATCCAAAACTGTAGGGGTGAGTACTAGTTACCATGTCCCTAAAGACCATAGGTCTTCGCTTCTCAGTTTCCATAGACCGTGGTGTGGCTGTAAACCTGCATTGGCTGGCCCTTAGTTTCTCACCAAATGAGCGACAAACAGACATTCCATAAAGCGACTCATTCCTTGTCACATAGTATGAGGGAACATGGTTCCTGTAAATCTGTACAAAAGCACCTAATATGCTAAATATTGTACAGACGATAGGGCAGCGACAACAGGACATTTCATCTTCTCTCGAAATCATTGACAATTTGTCAACAAACTGGCAAAACAGCATCTTAGTCATTTTGTACTATGCTTGAAGTGTGTATGGGGTTGCACTAAACTGGTGTGTTTTCAGAATAAACAGAATATCTATCATTTCTCTCTCCCTCTCTCTCTCTCTCTCACACACACACAAATATCTTTAATACACAAATAATCTTTCTATCAGTCATCCTGTTGTCTGGTGTCTGAAAGAACGTTCGAACGCGTAGTCATCTTCGCCAAACACAGACTGACAAATATATGAACAAATCGACGTGTTACTTGAACTACATCACACGATCATGTTATTCGATGTCTCTTCCGGGTTAACAATTTTTAACAATTTTGTGAGTTGTCTACCTTTCAGATACGGTCTATCCATCTGCCATCGCTACCACCACCAACACCTCTCTGCCTCAATCGAACGTTTTTAGACATGTGGGAGGCATTAGAAGAAATTTTACAATTTTAGGTGTTTGCCGTATTTGAGATCGCGACGAATAACTCACGACTGTGATGTAAAGTGTAAAGAGGTAGTTTGTTTACCGGCTGTATCACGAGTATGAGGATAATGCAAGAGATGGAATGAGGAGAGAAGCGCACAGCTGCGTTTAATGTGACCCCAAACTATGAAGAAAAGATGAAACGAAAAAAGATCAATGATTCTTCTCAAAAACCTTTACTATACGATGCAACAGTTATAGTAAATTTTACCTTTTCTCTTTCTCCTGATTACGACAATGACTACAGCAACCGCTGAGGTCAAAACACCACCAGCCAGAGTCCCCAAAAGGAAGAGATGGCCTTGTAGTAAAATATTCTCTTCTTCCACTCCTAGAAAGCAAACAATTATTTAAGATTTGTGTTATCTGCACTGAGAAGCAAACAAAAGCAGGACCACCACTGATGTTTACAACAGGAATTCAATTGGAAAACACCAATGTCTCGAAGTTTCTCTTTCTGTAATAATAAGCGTCATTAAAAAAACTTTTACCCGCTTTGTGTTTCCTATACCCATTAAGAGAAACAAAAGCAAATGTAAAATGAGCTACTTTCATTTATATTATTCGCAGGCACGTTTGAATGGATTCTCTTTCATGCACTTAAAGCTAAATACAATATAATAGCTATTATTTGCAAAGTTTTTAAACTACTTAGTGTAAAGCAGTCTGCTTGAACATTACAGACAAAAGAAATAAATTATGGAAATAAACAAGACATATATTACTATTGTTCTACTTGTTTGAAATTTAGTCAGCTATACACATCACTTAGCATCAACATATACTTAACTGAGCTCAATAGTGAAGTTCTCAGCACCATGCTCATTGATGAGTTGCACCTTGTACATGCCAGTCTTTGATGGAGATGTGTCGCTGAAGACAGTTAAAGTGCATCTGGATATGTAACGGAACTTTCTGTCAGATTTACAGGAAAGATTAGCGTCTGAACTTTGAACATAGGATGATTCAGTGCTGTTGTTTACTGGGTCTGCAAACCATACACCAGCTCCAGCAGGTACCGGGAAGGCGATGACATTAAATGTTAGCATCTCTCTCTTGTCTTTAACCCTGAAGATGAAAACATTTGTGGACGACACGCTTCGAGGTTTACCTGCAGGTAAACAAGTGATTTTTGTCAACTTATTGCTTTGGTTAATAACTAATAAACGATAACAACACATTTACTATTTAATTAAGATGTGTTACGACATTTTAATATTGTGAAAGGAATTATAGATTCATAGCCAGTAAGATTTAAACAGCTTTGCCTCAGTTAAACTGCATAAGGAGTCACATGTGGAGGAAAATGAAAAGTTTTGAAGACCGTTAGCTAAATTCACCACTGACATGCAACATCCAGCTGGAGTCTGACGAAGTTCACGCCTGACTGACTAGAAAACTCATTCCACGCGAAACAGGTGTAGGTGGCCGTGTCTTCACATCGAGCGATGAACGTGTAGTTGACCGGCGATGAGTTTCTCCGTATAACAGTGTCGTTGTCGTTGTTATAGATGGAGATGTTAGGTGTGGGGCGGCCGTCTGATTCGCATCTCGAGTTAACTTGGTCTTTCTCCCTGACTGTGGTGTTTCGCTCATGACCGTTCAGAAAAATTCGTGGTCTTCTGGGTGCGTCTATAAATGCAGGATAATGCATCAGTAAAGTATGGAACCTGTGTGTGGTGATAACATCACATGCTGATAACATCATGATAACATCGTTACACTGTATATTAATTGTTTTACTGCATTACAGGTGCAGTGGACGTGTTAGTGCATAGGGGGATCGGTAACAATCAAGCCTCTACACACATACGATCTGGAACATTCAGTCTTTTAGAGAAGAACAATTTTGCCATTAGGTAGATTTTCGTTGAGCGCATTTGAAGTAAACTTTGCACCCTATGGCATCATCCTTTACTCGATGTTAACAACTAACAACCGCCAGCTGGTATGCTTTCCTTGAATTCTAACAAAAGGTAAGTTTGAAACAATAATCAAAGAAAGAATATATCTACTCACAACCCACACTAGCAATGTAGTTCTGCCCAGGTAACCTCACCTGTCCCCACATCAGGTCACATCTCAGCCAGGATTTACCATGATCTGACAGGGTGAGGGTCTGGGTATAGTTCAGTTCTTGTGACGATGGAGCACTTTGTCTCTTCGTGACTGTCACCTCCTGGGGTGCCTTGTTACTTGAGATCATTCTCAGATACCCCGCAGGTTGACCCACGCTTGTAGTTTTACAGATACAGGTGACATTAGTGTTTTCTAACACGTAAGGTTGTGGACCACATGACACAACAGGTGGCCTGGGTCTTTCTACAGAAATATAAAAACCTTCTTCAGTGTGTGTACATACATGTATGCATATCTACATGTGTGTATATATATACATACAAGCAACCACATGCTTGTGTCATTAATAGTCAATGAAAATGATAGCAAAGTGAACGATACAGAATAGGTGACCTATGATTCGTCTGTATGTAGACAAAAGTTTACTTTGTTCGTCCTGTCAATGAATGTGTGCATCTGTGTGTGTGCGCGCTCACGTGGGCTATCATATGTGAGTGTTAACATTCTTGTAAATTGTTTTATGTGTCTTTTCGAGAAACTATACAACTTTAAAGACAAAATAGACTTTTAATTACCAACTGTAAACGACTTGTCTTCAACACTGAATGTTTGCCCGCCTGGTGAGACAGAGACAAACATATTATATTGTCCTTCTTCTGGTGGCAGCGTTGTGATGAACTGACAGGAACCTGACACCTTCACTTCGCTTTTTGTAATCTTCTCCGTGGTGGGTGATGTAACCATGGTAACAGTTCACATGGTTTTGTTCTCTGACTAAATTATATAAAATAAATATACTAGTAAACAATACATTAAATTGATAGAGGACTTTTTAGTCCACAAAACTGATAACCTATACCCTGCATGAAAACGAAGAAACTGAGAAAGTCAGTGGGAATGAAAAAGCGTCTTAAGCATGTTTTTTTTTTTTTAAAGGAAAAGAAGATAACCTTTTGTCAGGCTGACTGCTCAAAGAAGTAATCCAGCTGACTTTTCATTTACGGTTTTTCTTGCATTATGTTCATCTACCGATTAATCTTTTTTTTTCTTGTATTTTTCTGTATACTACTATCCTTACAAAATGTAAAACAAAGTTATAGAATAAACCACTTCAAACACAATTACACGTAAAGGGAATTAAATATTGTTTGTGATTAAAACTTACCATAACTTTATGTCGAAGGAGGTGACATGTATACATACTCCGCGAAGAGTAGAGACTGGCAATGACACATGACACGTTGACAGACCATGAACTATTGACTGCCGTGCATGACACGTTCCTCGGTGGGTCTGGTGAGCAGGAAAGGGTTAACATTGACGTTTACATTATGATCATAAAGTGGTAAGTTTATTGTCCTTTGTTGTAGGGGTGTGGAATATTGCAACGAAAGTGAATATATTCCAGTGCTTATGAGTTTCTAATAAGAAAAAACATATAATTAACAAATGAAAGAGATTGATGATGATGATGATGATGATGATGATGATGATGATGATGATGATGATAATGATGATGATGATGAGGAGGAGGAGTAGGAGGAGGATGAGTGGGGGAGAGGGAGGAGGATATGTATACATATATCGCTCAGAATCACGACCGAGATAAATACACTGTCTGCGCTTACCAGTGATGATAAAACATTAGGTGAGGTACTATAGGCTGACTGAAGATTATAAAGATGAAATACACGAGTAGAACACGATGCAGTGCATAACAGTATAAAGGGCTATAGGTACTATACACAGGGTAGAGAACATAATGGTTCACATGACAGACAATAAAGCAAAAGGAGTAAAGGATATCAATTAAGGGTTAGTGCTTAGTGAACAGATAGCGTTTGAATGGAGCTGTCAGAGCGGCGAATGTGATTTGAAAGAGATTAACATAAAAATACTTTAATATGTAACACATCATTTTTTCGGACTTTTTTTTGTTTTGTTTTAGTGTCTGTGTTGTGTGCTTGCATATAAGTTGATATCTACTTACTATATCTATATACACACACTTACCTATATAGCGAAGCCCACAGACATCTTTCATCTTGTTTTCATTGGTGCGTATACACTCCACACTGCCGTTAAGAAGCTGTACATTGTTATACAACTTTGTGTTGTTCACTGGCTTGATGATCATAGCTGTGGTGTGATTATTTATGACTCTGAATGTAAAAAGCTCGTCAAATGTATTCATCACAAGACACGTTGTGTCGCATATTGCTAACAATATTGTAGTCATACTGCTGTCTTTGTGGATGCCTTGATTATTATAATATTGTAATTCCCATTCCACGTGACCTCCAGACTCACAGGTGAAACGAGATTCGTGGTCAGCGAGTATTTCCTGCAAACCATCATCACCGCACGGTGAGAGGATGACACCTGTAAAATAAAGATCATCTAGTATGTGAAAATTTGCCGTGTAATGAATAATATGTGATTTGAAGCAAATGTAAATCTGCACACAATATAATGGTCTATTTACATTCCTCAAACAACTGTACACATCTAAAAGTATTTCAGATTTCCATGTGGTTAAGGGTAAAAAAAATTCTAGCAACTAGAATACTTTAAGGTTAAAATGGTTTTTTTTTCTAAAATCTTAACAATCACCTTACATTTTTAGGACACATCAATGAAGAGATTTCAATTTCCTTTATTAATTATTTATTTTTTTTTTATAGAGCAAAAGTACAGTAGGTGATTTTAGAAGGTATGTTTAGTTTTTTTTTAACTTTTAAAAATTAAATTCATTTAGCTGAGTCGTAGTTGTTCTTCACCGAGCCGAATCTTCACCTGTAGTGATTTGCAGATAAAGAAGAACAATGATAATCCTCAACATCCTTTAAATAGTATTGCAGATTAATAACAGGTCACATATTATGTTGTTTCAACATTATGTTTACAGCAGCTAAAAATAAAATACAAATAAAAGCGGCAGAATGTATCCACACATCATCACACAGTCCACCATGTGATGACAGGGAAGGTTTCTGTATTACTTGAGTGTCTACTTGACCCCAAACTAGAGGAAGCCCTGCATACTGTGACCCCGTCTATCGGCGAGAAAACGATTGAACGCGGAAATCTGTTGAAAGTTTTCCATCCTGTCATATTGAAAGTCTCTTTTTTCTAATGGACTACTTATCATAGAATGTAAGGTGAACAAACCCCAATCAGACTAACAATTACTATAGAAAGTTATGGGCTGGACCATGCCAAGCATCCTTGACTATTTTTGTTGATTGCTGACTATTAAGGTGTATAACGCTTTTAAACGATTTTGTTCACAGTATTGGAAGCGCTGCACTACACATGGTTTTGTAATTTCTGATTAAAATATCATCAGTCTTAAAAGATGACGAACCAGACACGAGAGGCACACAAGTTAACAAGGAAATATTTACAGGTTTTCGTGTGATCTGGTATATAACAGCGTCGCCTATGTGATCAAGTATATTAACATCCGTGTCTCCTGCGTGCTCGTGTAAGCTCCACTCGTGTGGTGTAAATAATAAGGACATTGGGGAGAGAGTGACCTTAGTTATCACAACTACAATCATGTGTAATCAGCTGAATATCCAGACCAGAAAAGGAAGAGTAGTCAGGACAGCGTGGGCTCTTCTTCTTCTTTGTCTGCCGTTTGTTACAGGTGAAGTCACATTAATCAAGTTTCAGTAATTACAAGTTCAATTTGTTTGGGTGTAGCTGAATAATTTGGCAATTAATAACATTGTTCTACCTGTGCAATACTAATCGAAATATAGCTGCTGGGAGACCGTATAGACAGTGAAGACAAAAAATTAGCAATGGAGACTCATAAAAGCCTTAATTATCAGGAATGGGAGCTTGATTAATTACTGAAAGGCACCTCCAACATGTAATGCAGATTTTGAACAGGTTTTAATGACACAACAGGTCTTCTGAGTGTTATCAGTCTTCCTCTTCCCTCAAGATCTTTATGCTATTTCTGTTTTTTTCATTCAATATTTTTGTGGTTGTTTATTAAAATTTGTTTGGCACTTGTGATAGCGTTATTCTTTTTAAATATGTCAGCGGAAATAGTTTTTCATGCTCAGCAATAAGTTCAAGCTTGCTTAAAGGTATTTTTATATTATGTTTAATAATGTTCTAGAAAGAGAAAAAGCTTCTTTGATGTGAAAAAGAAAACCATGAAACATCAGACAAACTGTGCAATACTCTAACCTAAAAAGACGAAAAAGAAATCGTGAAGATAAACCTAGTCTGCTTCATAATAAATAACTGAGATTCTTCATTTCTGCAAAATACTTCAAATGAAGCTAAACCTAGAATGAGTAAAGATAGTTTTTCATGGCAACTAAATATTTAAATATACTTGTTAAACTATAGCACTCCTTGTCAGAATAGAAAGCAATGGTAAATGGATATTTGTTTGTCACAAAGCTAAAGGTTGAAATAGCAAAAATAAACAAAATCTCAGATTCATCTCGTCTGATGTTTGCCATAATTCACTTCCATGAAAAATTATGGTTCATGTATTAGTTCTAAACATTACTTTTGATAAATAACAGGAATCAGCCTCACACCCTGCGGTCGTGACAATGTTCAGGAACTGCTGGCTGACCAAGAAACTCATTTCATCTGCACGGCAGAGGGGCCAGTACAATGGAGATTACAACTAAGTAAAACCACAAGCGCCTATTTTCTAGCAGTATGCGACCAGCAGTGTGTTCAGGTGGATACAGTGAACGAGCTTTTTATCGCAAGAACGATAGATGCCCACAGTTCAGCTATGATCGTCAAACCTGCGAGCAACCCATTGTTATACAACAACATCCAGTATCTGAACGGCAGTCTGGGGTGTAGTCTGAGAGATGTTGACATGTCAGCTTGGTGTGGACTCAACTATGTGGGTAAGCAGTCTTTCTTCTCTCAATTCATTAAGCTGAATAAAGCTTGAATCATGAACATAATGACCACTATAGCCACTCTTTCCACTGATAACACTCTTAACGGATTTAAAATTCACAATTTGGAAGTCAAAGCTTGAGAAACTTGTCTGTGCCTTTCTCTATATCATAGTTTGTTATGAACATGTGTAGATACCTATGAGTTGACACAAGTATATTTGTAAATGGTTCTTTCTAGTAGATCCACGTCTTTACTTTTGTGTTTAGTAATTGTTTTCTACTTATGTGTAAGATAACTTTTAAAATTCCGTTTAAATGCCATTCAATTCCTTTCTTTCTTTACATTCCTTATTATTGTCCTTCTCACCCAACAGCTCCACCAAAGAACGTGTCATGCACGGCAACTAATGTGTCCTGGTCTGTCAGTGTGTCGTGTACTGTCGCCAGTGTCTTCTCCTCTCGGAAAAGTTACAGATGTCAGCTAATCCTCTTACACGATTTGGTACAGCATATTATCAATATTATCAATAATATCATTAACTTACAATAGCCATTTCGCACTAGATATACAACTTCCCTATTTCTGTTTGTTCCTAACCACACTCACTGGAGCATAAGGCCACAACTTCACTATTTACATCAGGTAAATTATCTCAAATTTAAGTAAAGATGTTTGTTTTTAAGACATCGGCCCTTCCGATACCTTCTTAGATTATTGAAAAGTGACCCATAGAGGATTAGAATGTAGCAGTCTATCAGACATGTAATGTTAATGGTATCAATATGTAGATGCATTACGCTGCCTCAAATACTCTACTTAGCTATATCTACGATATTCTATTGGTCTACACACCCATAAATAGCAAATTAGCTTAAGTGGCATCAATTATTTTTAAATCATTGTAAATTTACTTGTCCACTCTGTCGAAAGTTTTATAGTCTGTACTCCTAGTCTTACCTTCAGTGTGTGTGTGAGAGGTGTTGAGATGTAGATGTGAAATAGCCGATATTCTCTTCACCATCATAGGTAACAAAATGTTTGTACAACAGTATTAGCAGGAAAGAAGTATACCGTAAACAGTGCTATTTTTTATAAACTGTATTATTTACCAGAATCTATGCCGTTCATACTTTCTGCAGTATTTCATTTACAGCTCTGAAATTTATTTAAAAGTTTATCAAAATTCACGTTTCTTTTCTCATTTTTGCAGTCAAAGAATAAAACCATCAAAACCATGACTATGGAGACATCATCTAACAATGAACACATCACAAAGAGTGAAGTGAGGGTGTCAGGTTTCTGTCTGTTCAACACAATTCTTCCATCAGAGGAAGGACTCTATGGCTTTTATGTTTTTATCTCACCTGGCGGACAATACTTTTCTGCCAGTGATAAGCGGTTCGCAGTGGGTACTGACATGTTTGATTTTTTTCTATTAGGAAATCATTGACTTTCGATCCACGTGTGTATTTCCCATTTACAGAAAGGAGATAATTCATTGATACACACCAAAGGGCACTCACTCATATACTATACAAGTGTGTTGTGATATCCTAAAGATCTTTTTACCTTGTTTTGATTTTCTTGTCAATACATTTCGCCCACGATTTTCTATTCTTTGTTTACACAAGCCAACACGTACATCAAATAGTTGTGAGTTTCATAACATACAGTTTATAAGAACTGCAATATACTATGCAGCTTTAGATGCTTAAAAAAAATCCTTTTAAACACATCCGATTTGCTGTGCACTTAATTGTTAGCCTACATTAAGAACACTAGATGAGATCAAACAATTAATTTGCTATAAGTATTTTAGAAATTGTCCTTTTTATTCAGAACGGCCCACACCACCAACCATATGGTGTAGCCCACAGCCCTACGTGTTAGAAAACACTGAAGTCACCTGCACCTGTAGAACACAAAGTCTGGGACAACCTACAGGGTACATGAGATGGATAACAGGTAACCAGAGAAACCAGGAGAGATATGTCACAGGTCAACAGCCTCTTACACCACAAGAACTCATCTACACTCAGTCCCTGACTCTGTCAGATCATGGTAGCACTTGGTTCAGATGTGACATCGTGTGGGGGATGATCACCATCCAGGGAGACACTTACACCGCTAGTGTGGGATGTAAGTAAGCAATTTTTAAACTTGCTTGTGGGTATTATTAAAGAACAGTTTAATAAATTTGTTAAATGATAAAGTATTCCTTTGTATCAGTGTTAACGAAATTTGGTAATTGATAATGAAATGATTTTTTTTTAATTTATTTTTTATTTTCACCCTACAAAAAACAAAAACAAAACAAAACCAAAACAAGGTAACACATAGCATATGAAACCTTGAACATTGCCTAGAATATTGGAATATTATGAATAAGTAAAAGATGTTCAAAAAGTTTTACATTATTTGCTTTTGCTCCAAATTTGAACAAACCAGCGGATATTGCCCCGACATTTTCCTGAGCAATTCATCTATCCAAGATAGATACTGTTTGTTATACAAGTCTCTAAACAGTCGAGGATGATCATTTGTGTAGCGTGCGAATGATTCACGATCTGCAACCAAGGAAAAGGCAATAGAATCTCAGGGAAAGTTTAGTGCTTGGATAATTGTCACTGTGGTCATTGTCACTTGTGAAACTATGCATGCTCATTCCTTAGAGGAGTGTTTGGTTATTATTGCCTTTTGTGTGTGTGTGTGTGTGTTTATGTGTGTAAAACCTACCTTTCATAGATATATATATATAGAGAGAGAGAGAGAAGGAGAACGAGGAAGAGAACTAAGGTAGTAAAAATGATCCGCAGCATAGTGGACATAGTCCATCTTTCTCTTTTCACAACTTTCCCTGAAACTCAAGTAGCCACTCCTGTGGGACAGGTCCTGTTGGTAGGAAAGTTTTCAAACAAATAGATCATGGCAGGCTTTTGATCTACCACTTTTGACTGACAAACAGAGTATGTAACCCACCCAATGCAAACGTATATCAGAGCTGTTAAAATTTCTCCAAAGTAAATCTGACATTTTGACATCCGTAAATTATTAACACATTTCTAGACGCAGCCCAAGCCCCATCATTTTCTGCCAACGGTCTTGAGGGAAGTAAGACTGTGATGGAGGGTGACCAGGTACACTTAAGGTGTGAATCGGAGGGCCGACCCACTCCAACTGTCTTCATTTATAACAACGACAACGACACTGTTATCAGAAACAACTCGTCTCCTGTCATCTACACTTTCATCGCTCGCTGTGAGGACACAGCCACCTACACGTGCTCTACGTGGAATGAGTTTTCTAATAAACCAGACTTAGTTAACTCTTACAACCTCAGCCTTCACATCGGGTGTAAGTTAAACGATTTTGAAATTTTCCTTTTATTCTAGTAAGACTGAACTTGTCGGTATTGTAGATAATTTATGGCAATATTGATTAAACATTTGCACACATTTACCATTTTAATTTTGGCTAATTACTACAGTTCAGTAAAAAAAATCCAAAAAATCTCATTTCGACAAACCTTCCTTTAAGCCTATTTTTTTTTTCTTCTATACGTTGCCATTATAAGTGAATTTTCTACAAAGAATGACAAACATACTAGAGTTAGGTGCGCCATTGGCTGGTATAGAGCGTTTTGAAAGCCCACATCACAAAGTATTTATTCACATTTATTCTATGGAAATAGTTGTTAGCATCCACTTGTATAGACATAACAATTCAGCATAAAAGAAGACGATTTTTTGTTTAAATTGTTGTTCATGTGTAAATTCATTTACATTTACTTCTCAGGTAAGCCACGAAGTTATTCAGCCACTGACATCGGCAAGATCCCTTTTCGGAACAAAACACAAGAACTGATGTTTGACATCATCTCGTACCCAGCCCCCCATAAGTATGAGATATGGTTTGTAGGACCAGTGCTGAACAGTAGTATCAGCTCCTCTGAGAAATATTCAGACACAGTGATGACAGTTACCTGTAATACCCAAACAGACCGTAAGTACATGGCCAGATGTAAGCTCACAGTCTTCAACATTCCTTCTGAATCTGGCTTTTACAAGGTGGTGGTCATCAACGAACATGGCAATGAAACTTTTACTGTTGAGATCATCCACAGTATCACAGACACGACACGTACGTTGGCCTGAATGTTGTTTTCTTTATTAGTCTATAAATTGGCTAAGACAAGAAGAGTAAACTTTTTCTAGTTTTGCCAGCCTAGTTCAGTTCTTTTGGTAAAATATGGATGACATATAAAGTGTTTTAAAAAGCTGAGATAAGCTTATATAAAAATTTATTTTATTTACAGGAAATACTACATGGGCTCATTCCACACAAATTATTATCGCCATTTCATCTGGAGTTTGTGCTTTTTTCTTTTTCATTGCAATCATCGTTACAACATTGAGAAAGAAGAGAAGGAAAGGTAATCTTTTCGCCCTTAAAATTTCGTCGAAGGATTTTTTTTATCTGTCAATGCTAGGTATTGCAACAGTACCATTATCTTGTCACCATGACAGAAACATAGTTACATAATAGGACGCATTGTTTTTCAAAAGATTTGATAAAGCTCAGTGCAGCAGACTATTTTCCCACATCCAGGTGTTCTCGAGATACACGGCGAATAGGTCAAAGTCAACAGCTCAGGTCGGGTTTGTATACGGGTGTGTTTACGAGAGGTCTCAGTCCATGGGAGGAGTTAAGCTATATTTATGTTTATTATGCATGTTAATTATACTTGTCTGTCTACAAACGTGATCACCTCTGTCTGTGTGTGGTAATGTTTTCATGCGTGTGTCTTTACGAAAAGGAATCTTGGAGTGGGCGCCCCGTTATTGGAAACTTTCATTCCAGAATACTTTTATTACCATCACCGACACAGTACATATCCCTTATGCAGGTAGACTAAAAGGCTAACGAGTTCAACATTTTTTTATGATTGGGGTTAGTTAATTTTGAAATATTAATTCCTAAAATGCGAGTTTATAATTATGCCTACTTTTCAAGATATAAGTCTTCAAACATCGACATTCTCACCTGTCAGGAGGTAAACAGAATAAAATTACCCGCTACACAGGAGAGTTCTGTTCTGTGTAAGTAGTATTTGTAGCAGCAAGTGTGGCTCAGGTCACATAATCATATGGAGTCAGATGAAGAAACATCGCTCAGGTTGTTGTGTTCAACAAGGGTGTTTTAGCCCCGAAAATGAAACGACTCATTTGAAATGCAGCCCCACAGATTCGAACTTTAATTAGAAGTCGAAGATGATCAAGCCCAAGCTTCGACTGAAGTTTGAAAAAAGGCTCAAACTGATTTCACTCGTCAGACAGGTGAGTAAATCTTTTCCAAATCAAAATTGAATGGGCAACAATCACGGACATTGCAGTTTACATTGTATTATTATTTTTTTGTTTTTTCATTCTCTGATGCTGGGCACATTTAAACCACGGAAAAATAACATTATGAAAATGTTATGATATTTATCACTGTAGAAACTTGTTACTTCCTTATTTAGTTGCATGCATTCTATTTATTTACACTTGTTTCTGTTTACGATCCTTGTACGTTCGTCACCCTCAATTCTTTTTCTTAGATGTTTGGAGTACACACAGCAATGGTGCCATCACTGTTAGCAAGTGGCTCTAATAAAATACTTTCATCGAAGAAGACTTGTTTCTTAAAGATTATTTGCACTGAAAGAAAATGATGAGACAAAGATCTGAATAAAAAACACACATGGTAGTAGAAGCAGTCACTAGTAAGTGGCTCACCTTGAGTAGGCCACTGCATTTTTAAAGAGGATCAAAACCTAGTTTCACTGCACTTTATTCTGAAAATAAGATGTAGACCAGGGTACCTGTAGTCTCGTGGCGGCCCTGGGCAGAAAAGAATTGAAAGCAACATTAGCAAATACCGCGGACTAATTAACAAGAAACAATGTCTTTCAGCCACATTGCTGTGTCGTTATTTTCTCTTTCTGTTTTATATTTTATATTTTATATGTAGATATTGGAGTGGTGGCATGGGATTGGGTGGCCCTCTGCAGCTGCACTGTTTGCACATGCCTCAGGCCACCTCTGCATAGAGAATGTTCCCGTGACTTGAGTAAGCTTCAAACTAGTCCGGACACACCACAACAGAGGCTCTCTTGACCCAATGATAAACCTCTTGCCCCGATGAACGAAGTTTTACTAAATCTTCTCCCACAGGATAATGCCAGAAGTAAGCATTGGTCCTTTACAAAGTTCTACTTTAATCGGAGTTTGAAAACAAGTGCTGTCTATAAGAAAATACTGTATTAGGATTTTCTGTAATCCCCATGACCTGTGCTCGACTTTCATTTCAGAATGGTCTCTTCAGAGAATAAACTGCCTTCAGAACTGGTCATCTGCTGTGTCTGACATGTATGGCATCCTTCATCTCGAAAGACAAGCATTTCTACATGACATTGATCAACCTGAACAGGTGCTACACAAGGCAGCTACTAGGAAGGGGACAGCCTGCTCTGAGCCCTAGGTTAACCATTTTTGTACGCCGCTGTGATCGGAGGATTTTTTAATTTATTATTTGTCCGAGGAAAGTATTTTAGGTGTTTGGAATAACCTACTCGTTTACCAGTTGACACCAATGTCACATAAAGAATCAAAACCCACTCAGTAGCTGTGATCACTGTACGAAGGATATTTTACAATGTTTGAAAACATCAAATGACCCATCAGTGAGTTTGAAAACAGCGATTAAATTCGACTGATAACTGTGTTTGAAATCTGCGATAGTAACATTATAGTGACATTACAATATGTTTAGTCTGTCAATATACACAGTTATTACACACAATGTTCGTTTTGTTATTCTCGTGAATATGGTATAAATATAGGATACAGGTTATTCGAACAAAACTGAAATACAAGTTTACTTAGTGGTGGGAAAAGGAAAAGCTTGGAAGGTAAACAGTTGTCTCCCTTGTTGACAGCGGTTGTGCAGCAGAAGGCACAAAGTGAAGACAGTTGTCTCTCTTGTCCCACGTAAGTGTGCAGCGAAAGCTGTCTCCTTCATTATGGCGAAGAAAATCATCGAGGAAGTCGACAGCGCTGTACATAATTATTCAATGTTAACAAAGAACATGTTGGATGATAAATCCTGATTTTTTAAAATAAATAAAAACATGAATTTGCTGATTTATGTTGAAAAAAGTGTCCTTTTCGACCAACAGTAAAGTTGAAAATATATCTTTTACTTTTTGTTAAAAATGTTTTCACTTAGAAAATAACGAACAAGAATTAAGCACACAGCGCACATGCATTCGTCCATCAAATGCTGATCGAAGTAACAGCAGCTTTCTTCAGACAAGCATCCATACATATTCTATCTCATAATGGCAATCGCACCAACATTCATCTGTTTATCCTTCTACAGTTCTATTATTCTATCGTTCCAACAGTATCTTGTATAAGTTAAAATTTCAGTGTTGCTGGTTTTGTACTGACTCAGAGGTCGTGGAATGTCCAGAGTGAGCTGAACGTTTTACAAAATTAAACTTTTCATAAAAAATTCGTGTGCATATAAACGAAAAGAAAAAAACTAGCTAGAAAGAAATAAAGATAGAGAAGACTAGTGCTAGCAAGCCTGAGAGAGACAGAGCTCAGTCAACATTTACAGAGCTAGAGGATGTTGCTGAGTGGCTTACACACCAGACACGTGTGCTTCGTTCTTCCCTGCTCTACATTCCGGTCAACCTACACCGAGTTCCGTCTGAAAGTAGGATCTGGTGTCCTACATTTAATCTGGTGAAATCAATGGTATGCTGTGGGGCGAGGTTATTATCTAGAGGTTTTCTAAAATGTTTGTAAAGTCCTAACATTTTTTTGTTTACTTTCGCTTTATCTACCATGCCTGCTACTTATTCCTCCTCCGAAAAACTCCGCCACAAGTACCTATTATGTAGTGCTTTACCAAACCAAAGCTGATTCATAGAAGATTGATACTTGAACACTCATGAATGATAGTGCAGTCGACTTCAGACAAGTCGTTCCTCTAGTAGTGTGAGCAAAAGAAGAGGAAAACGCGGTGAAAGGTCAAAGTGTATTTGCATAAACGAGGATTGGGCTTTCCACGTGTTAATTATTACTTTATGCACTCCATATTCATATTATGTAAAGCTTAGGCAATGCATGTGCATTAGTTAAATTACTTTAAGTTGAGGCTTTTAAACACCTGGATATATCTACTAAATGATAAAGTCTTCTTGTATTCTGTATGACTGGTAAAAAATGAAGCATTGTGACATTTGTTAAAAAACAACCTCGTAAACTAAGAATGAATCTTTTTTTCAGTTTGCTTGTGTTCCTGAAAAGTACTTTTGAAACTAGTGTCATAAAGATAATATAAGGTATTTAAAGATTATAAAAACACACGCATGCAACGATCTGGACTAAATACTAATATGTGAAACATTCGTACGTGTTACTCTTTATTTTATTTCATTACAATCAGGCACAAATTTTCTCAGTTCGATTTTAGCCAGTTATGACTCGCACACATATCTAGTCTTTAGTAGTACAATTTTCTACTAATGATGGAAAGGTTTCTACACATGAAGACTACCATCCGTGCTCCCACATACACCTAAGGTGCTTAGATACCTGAAGTCACACATCACACACTTTGTAGAAGGCGTCAAGTGTCTTTAAAATATCTGTGATAACTATCTTGTTATTATTTTGCTTATTAATTTTCCACCCCATCCACACACACATGGCCTCGGGTGGATTGGATGGGAAACCCCTACCATCCAGCTAAAGAGCTTATACATTATTTTCAGTTTAGAAGACAAATGGATGTCAGCCTTCAACTAACATGACTGGACATTCAGCACAAGGTCTAAGACTTTGCAGGGGAGGGAACCACGTTTGAAAGCAGATGAAGCGAGGAAGAGTTATGTTGGTTATTTACACTTGGCATTGTGAAGACTAGTTTTCAAATTTCTCTATCAACTCCTTACGAAAACAGACAAACTTGGCTGTATCTGCTAGTTTCTGTCTTACAAAAGGCACGAGCGATGTAACACGTGTAGTACAGAAGTCACAAACCACATCCCAGCTTATTGTTTAAAGAGATTTAATGGATGAACACTGTTGTTACATATCCTGGAAAACAGAAAAGCATTTACTACATCTACTACCACCAGTGATACTAAAACGTCTAAATGGAAAAGCACTCAAGAAGTTATACTTATATTTATATATTGTGAGCATCTCGTTGCTCTTTTACGAAATAGAGAAATCAAAATCAAGCGTCTTGTTTCTAAACTTACACTGTAGTGTCTGATCACACTTCTGCTACTTTGTTATTTTGCCTTTTGTATATAACCGTTTTATAGATTAGGATATTTTACAGACTTCGTCGTTTTATGGTATGTTGATTTGTCCCTCGGCCTTTTAAAGATGCGCTGATGCTCAACATCTCTTTGTAAGTAGGCAAGCGAGACCATTGCCCTTGATTTTCACATTTTTTTCCACGCGCTGACAGGCATGCTTCAGTTTAGCCAATGGATCATCATCCTCTTCAATGTTTTCCTGGAAACAAGAAATTCAGACGAACATCCTGAATCACTAATTAAATAATTTGAGGTTTGTTCAGAAAGCGGTCAAGTTGATATCTGATTGTTGAATTTGGACCGAGGCAGGACACACACACACACACACACGCGCGCACGCGCACGTGCACACAAAAGAATTAGCGAGAGGCAGTAAAGAATATTAATTCAAAGGAGACTTTTTGAGAATTTTCTCATTCCTGAAAAATGATGAAAGGAAAACAGAAAGCGTTACATTTAATGCTGTCACTATCACGACAATAAAATACTTAACAAGGACAATTAGTAGATTGTAGACATCACTATTACTCAGAAGACCACAAGAATCCCAATTTCAAATGTGATTTTTACCACTCAACAGTTGTAATTTACACAAGCATAATTTTACTGGCACAATGGGCAAAGTCGAGACACTGAATTAGAAGAGGAGGGGGGGGGGGAGAAGCCCAAACATATGTAACCGTTTCAGGACATTTTACATAAAATATTTTTAATACTTGTACCTTCTTTCTCTGTCTTACTTTATTTCTAAGACACCTTTACCTCTCTGTCTGTTACTCTCATTCTCTTTTTGTTTTGGAATTTCCTAATGTTCCATGTCACAAAGTAGGGTGTGCGTGAGAGTTAATAACGACAACAATTTGATTGCAGGCCGTTAGTAAACAACTGGCAAAATTAACTAGCGGGAATTCTGGAGCTTTTGGCATGAACACTTACATTGCCGTCTGTAGCCTGACACAGGTGTCTGTAGTGATGGCTTAACGTTTTTGACCGTTAGTGTGTGTGTGTGTGTTTGTCATGCGTTAAATGTGTATGCAGTTCTACGCACAAACGGTAGATGTGACCGCACGCACACTGTACCCTGACAAGAGAGTAAATGGCAGCAGAAGGACATACTCACTATGTTTACACCAAAGAAGTCCTAAACTCAAGAAAATGATGAATACAACAAGCTCTCCGACACCTGCTGCAACGTTTACATTCTCTTTCATTGTCTCGTCAACGGTAGTTGCTGGAAACATGAAAATATAAAATTTATTATTTTCACAGAAGCTCAGACGAATATCTGGTCTTTAAATTTTCTAACTACAAATTTTTTATTTTTGTTTTTTTCTTATATTATTACATTAACAAAGATGTTATTTATTATTGTTCTGTTTTTTTCTTAAGACAGAAATCGTTTCTCCAGTTACACATAATTACGGCGCCTGCATTTTGTTTGGCTCTTTCTGTGGAAAAGTCAGTATGGTAGTGTGCCTTCAACTGTTAAAAGTACCTGACTGACAAGAACATTTCTTTACTGGAACAACCTTCCTATTTTCCTGATCTTGCTAATTGTAACTTTAGTTTCTTTTCCCGATACTTGATGGAATCAAGGACACTCGTTTTGAAGTCGAGGAGGTCATCAAGAGGGATGGAACGAAGGAGCTGAGGGGCGTCACAGAAGAATCCTTCTAGCAATGCACATAGGCATAGTGGAGAAGGAATTGAAATAAACTGTTTGTGGAACAGGTCCTGCTACTTTTCAGACAATAATAATAATGATGATGATTGATGATTGATCAGTGAGGTACATATAGACACTGAACAACATAATGATGAGCTACAGGAGTAAAACGTAAAACAATGGATGAAGGTAAGAAGAGATGTAGATACTATAAATAGTGTAAGATGGAGTCGTTACATGACAACATGACAGACAATATTGCTAGGGAGTTGAGAATAGTAGTTCAGGGTTAGTATTTTGTGAACAGAAATGGTTTCAGCGAACATTTGAATGTTGCCTTGGAGTCGGAGTGGTGAATATGATGTGGAAGAGAGTTCCACTGCTTAGCAGCACAGAGGGAGGATGTCCGTTGTCCGTATGTGACTGTCTTTGTGGGAGGGAGGATAGAATGCGGGAGTCTGATGAGTAGTGAAGGTTTCGGGCAGGAATGTGGACAGCTTCAGTAAAGTAGTGGGGGAGGGGAAGAGCCTTCAAAGAATTCATAGCCTACAGTTAAATACGTTAAACAAGAACATTAACCGATACTAACGATACGTGTTGTTGATGTTTTCTGCCTCCAGCTCTATTTTTATCTGAAAGCAGCCTTTCCAAGTCACTTGTCGTCTTCCGAGAGAAGTTGTGTTTAACAATGTTGTACAAGATGAACTCCTAGATAATGTATGGTTGCACCAGCAAACTCCAGCGCCATTCTGGGGTCTAAGCTGGCCTCCTCCTGTTGGATTCAAATAACAGATAACTGAGAACTCGCTATCCTTGACGGTTATATCAAAATAAGGGTCTGCACGGTCTCCCTGACACTTCCCGCCATCGAAAGTGTTCTTGTTGAAATAACATGTTATGTGTATCATCTCTCCCTGCTGGTCATGTTGGAAACAACGATCCACATCGCTGCCCATCACTGAAACAGAAATATTCTTCGCGTTTAGGAAAAACTTTCGTTACATCCAGAAATAAATGAACAACAGGACTGCATTAAGCAAAATTAGCCTCTGATAAGTAAATACTTTTATTTCGTATTTTCTTACATATATATATATACTCGATAAAAGAAAAAAAATTAAGCTGCTTTGATTTTTTCAATCATCGTGCGTAAAAGGATCGATTTGCTCTGAGAATAAAAGTGACAATATTTACAAAACAAGGATCAGTTCTTGAAGTTTTTTAAAAGTAAAGTTCAAATAGTTAAAATGTGACAATTTTTTAAAATTTCAATACCATGTCAATCAAAAACAAACAGAAGCTAGGAAGCAAATAACAATTTTAATGTCCATAAAATAAGATCTTTAGACAGCGATTGAAAAGCAAAGATTTACAGAAACTCGTGCTATTACAAGTTCTCGTACGAGTCAGAGAAAAGCAAAGCTACTTTTTAGATAGAAAAAATCTTAAAAACTCACAGCATCTCAGAATATTTTAATTGTAAGTTAACATGAAGAAATGGTGGACAAAGGAGGAGGGTGGTATTCATCCAAATTGTGCGAAATAGTATCTTGTATCTTGCACAGATTTTCACACAGTTATTAAACATAAATTGACCTTGATTCATGATTAAATTCAAATATTTTGATTTGTCTGTAGCCTCAAATAGTGTTGCAATTTAATTACAACCTGCTCTAAATGTTACAAATTAAAAATAAACGAAGATCTTTCATTTAGTGAGAAATCATAAAAGGTGGCTTACGTTGAACAAAGAGAAATAAAAAAGATGTCAAATCAAAACAACAAGTGTGAAGCACAGGAAAATATAGAATTTCCCTAATTAAAAAAGATGCTTAAACAGTCATTAATGTCCAAAAAAGAACTAATAAGACCAGTATTGGCATAAGTAATAACTTCCTGGGGATGTACCTCAAAGTCCAAGGTCGACAGAATAGCAAAAGAAAAAAGGACATCGAATATCACCCCCGAAATTATCAAGTGAAGTTTGAACATGCCATAGACTCAATAACTGGTGTGGAAAACAGGCAATACTAAAATGCACATTCCCGCTGCAAAGTTTTAAACAGAAAACAGAAACATCTGTGGCAAACATACCATACATGAGATGGTAATACACAAATTAAATAAATGAACTGTATTACAAAAAAGGGCTTTAAACAGACTTTCTAAATAGTAAAATATTAACCAGTAATATCCAGTTAAAGGATATTTACTGCCGAATCACTAAACTTCCCAGTATTGGGTATAAAAGAAATTATGTTAGAAGATGGAGCAGTATCATGATTATACCTAGAAAATGACCTGAGGTTGTGCTCTTCCTTCCTCTCCAAGTGTGTGTGTGTGTGTGAAAGCAAGAATACAACGAATACCTTTTATTTTACATTCTGATTTTTAAAAGAGAAATACTTCTAGGGTATGTCGGCTTTACAGATTAGCCAGCGCTGTGTTTATGCATTTAAATGTGAAAAATAATATGAACTTTATATTAATTATACTATCAAATAAGCATTTAATTTTCACAAGTATAGAATCTACATGTATTAAATATCCTTGATCATCTTTCCCAAATTTAGGGTACGAAATAAATTGTAAAGTTATAAGTTATGAACTAACTGCTTTAACACCAACACTAATCCTACTTAACCATAAACCTAAGTGTGCTTTGACTGAGCGCGAGAATCCACCTCCTAAAATACATTTATGCTTTTAATTTGTGTGAATTAATCACATAATTATTCCTTTGTGTCTGCGGTAGGCAGGTAAGCAACCAAACAAAACGCGAAATGTTGGCGGCATCATTGCGATCGAACCGTTCCTAGTACATCATTAATGTGCGACAATCTCCCGTCAACAGCTCTTTTTTAAAAATAATTCAGCTTAAAACTTCTAATAAAGCTGTATTTCAGACGTCTAAGTCAACAAAAATATTTTGAGTCGTCTGACCTGTGGATAAACTAGACAAGACAACGAAGAAGAAGAAAGTCATTATCCTGGTTCAGAGAGCAACCGGAAATGGAAGAATGGCAAGACACCGGCGATAAGTAAAATGCAAAATGTGCTTTTTTTTTAAATTAAGAGAAAATCTTAAAGTTTTCAGGTTTCTCCGGTTGATATTAGTTTCGCAGAGGGGAGAGCAAGAATAATCATTTTTTTTATATTGGCAGAGGGCTGTGGGGCGGGGCCTGGAATTGTGTCCCTTTATGAACGAACTTGTATGGACCGCGTAACAGGAATATTTTAGTCTTGTGGAATCGGTTAATATTAGTGTCAGTTATGACGTGTACCATTAACGAACTGCCTTTAGTATATAGATATGGATATTTTAGCTTTTCTTGGGATTTTTTTTTTTTTTTTTTTGGCACTGGCTTATATTAGTGTCGGGTGTGGAGCAGACGACAGAGGTCACTACCTTGGCGGCGCTGCCAACAGGTCCGCCAACATTGTTAGGGTCATCGCACTAAGGAGCTGTGCCGCTGCTCTGAATACAGCTTGAGGTCAGCAGCTCAATTATTTAAAATACTTAAAAGGATTTTATTTAGTGGGTTATCGTATGTGATTTCCTACTTCACTTAAATGACAGAAATCCACACAACAGGGAATTAAAATATTTAAGTATTAATGTACTAGAGTGATACTAAAACAGCAATTTAAATATACCTCTTGTGTACATGCTCCATACTTTAAAGTATTTTTTTTATTTTAAGGCCATACGAGTTTGTTCTTATAGAAATTCCTTCTCTCGAGTCATGTTGCCTCCCTTGGATCATACAACAATGTTCTTTATCGTGTCCAGAGCTTGAAGGAATTATAAAGTGCTTGTCTGTCATTTATTACCAATACGTAGTAGAAGAAACTTGTTTTAAAGACACGATGCTTGTATCAGAAATGTATAAAGATAATGCAACTAAAAAGACTACATTTCCAGTAGTGTAATACTTACTAAGTCAGAAAATGAACATTGCTTCTATATTTTCACACGGAAAATGAGATCACTACTCACAAACACTTTTGAAAAACTTCTTATCAGAGACATAGCTAATGTAGTAAAAAGAGAAAGCAAAGAAAAATATGAGTGAGTATTGCTATATTGCTGCTACCTCTAGAACCTCAATGGTGTCTCTCAGAAAAGTAAACTCTACCAGAACGAAGGATCAGACATTTGTAAGGACAGATTTTGGTAAACATGTGGGTAGAGCAGTAATTAGCTGCAAATCTTTCTTCTATCTTTACAGTAAGCTTTTTGCAGATTCTTTTGTAGTGTCTTTTATAGTTTGATTGTTAATTTTTTTCATTGCATTATTGTTGGAATGACATAATTTTATGTGAACAGTGATAAGATACAGAAAAAAGATCAAATTCAACATAGACCATACTAAGAGGCACAGCTCTGATACGTTTACTTACTTAAAAGCAAGAAGGATGCAAAACCATGTAGGCTCCATAGTGTAGCATATGTAATCCTTTGTCTCTCACGCTTAGCTCACACCCTGTGACAAAAAAATACGATTTTTTTTTTGGCTTGGAACTACATGCATCATTAAAACGTCCACAAAGAATATATATATACTACATCATACACAGCCTGCAACGATGTACTTATTGAAGAGTGAGTGAGAGAGCCAACGAACTATCCAGTCAGACAGTCGTCACATGACTGATACCTGTCGTTCGGAGGATCACATAGATAGACGTGGCAGGTGATAGGGCCCCATTCTTATCTGTAAGATAAGCAGAAGATCCTGTACAGGACGAGTAATCCAGCCTTTGGCAGTTGTAAGCCACCGCCGTGTCTTCTACTCTCCAGGATGTCTTAAAAGATAGTCAGGGTGTCGTGCTGGGTCACATGGCCAAAGATCAGCTTACCCTCGTTTGAACGTTATCAGTAGAGGTTCCTGGTGTCTATTGAAGATTAATAACGTCTGTCTAATCAGAAATTCATTGTTTGTAGTAATTTTAATTTAACAGGCGAGTGAATACATTTGTCTGTCTTCATTCTTGCCAAGCTGGATACTTGCCATGAACACAAGTATAAACGATTTCAGTCCTAGGCGTCAGCAGTCTTAGGCAAGACATCAAAAAAAAAAAAAAAACCCTAATCTTTTCGATGGTCGCTTTAAGCTCTTAGCTAAGACTGTAGCTGAAGAATACAAAAAGATATCAAAATACTGAAATGGAGAAACGAATAAGAATTTTTTGCATGTGCAGTTTAGCTCCTTACTTACATTCGTAAAAAAATGTCTCTTTGGACTCAGTAATAGGCACTGTCTTTCAAGATCGTGCAAGAATGTAGTTTTACTAAACTCCTTTGATGTGAGAGAAAGAACGCGTGCTAAAGATACCGCCATTCGAAGAAACAGTTGGCCACTATCCGAACTGACTTTTCAAATAGCATTGCGACACCTGAAAAGTTGCGTATGCGCATGCGTGGTTTTGCTAATGCACGTGTAACAAACATTCTGAGCAGGTTCGTTCTTTTGAACTGCTTTGGTTATTGATTTGATTACATCATATCGTTTCTATACTAACCCAGACGCTCAATCTTATTAAGAACGTTTGCGCGGTGCTAAGTCCAGATTTACTTCGATCCAAGATGAGTGCAACTCCATTGTCAGCTCCCAGGTTCAGTATCGACTTTTCTTCGGACGCTGAGCTCGAAGTGCACCCTGTGACAACGGTATAATATGAAAAATATGAATACATTACTATAAGAGTCCAGATCTTTTTTAAATCCCTTACAAAAAAAAAACTTAATGCTGATTATTGTAGATTAATGAAACTTGTGCTTAAAAAACTTGTTTTTTATCATTCCTAGAATAATATGCGACTTACTAAATGTTTAGACACCAGAGACATTTCAAGTATAGAAGAAGCGGATGTACATAAAGTTTGCTCGCAGTTAAAATCGTCACACACGTCTCAGACAAGCTGTTCCTTCTCTGCATGTGGCATCTATTTACATGGAGGACTGCCTTGCCGTGATGTAGTCTTAGTTGCTGACACGGCGTAAAACACCAACCCTTCCCAGTGGCTCTGATCTCGACTACGCTTCTAACTCGACCCGAGCCCGATGGCTGCCCAATGGCAATAGAGGTAGTAACATCTATTCGGCGTGTCTATGCTTTCCAAGTGTTTTCGAACCAAAAACTAACCAACCCCCAGACTGTGCGCGGCCAGGCATGACAGGGCTTGCACGTGAGACCCGGGAAAGTCGTGCGAGCATTCACCTTCCCAGCGTCTCACGGGCAGGAGTGGGGTAAACTGACACGACACAGCATCAATAAACTTCACAAAGAAAAACTTTTGTCACCAATAACATCCGCGTTATGACTGAGTTATTTTACAATTTAATTTGAAATATTTTAGTACAGGAGTGACTTTGTAAATCAGGTAAGTGATGAAGAATTTCTACTTTGTTTACTTCCAAACATAGTTGCGTTGATTACACTCTCCGTGAAATCATTCAATGACGCAAGCCCAAACATGGCATGTGCTGCTACAGGAGCGAAGAAAATGGTTTACTCAAACAATCTCCCACAGATTGTTAATGGTTCCATATAGGGAAAAATCTTTACATAAAAATAAAATATCATTTTGTTGACAACAACTAGTTTATAGCTATAAACACTCAATCAAAAGACCCGTTTGGAAAACAATGCACTTTGTTTCAGCATTCACAAATTGATCAAAGAAAGAACAAACGAATGAGCAAAGGAACGAAGTTTTTGATGTCTTCTTCATAAATTTCACGAACTGGATACTAATGTTCATCGACATACATAACTGCGGAAATGCGATGTCATATAATAACTTCATAAAGTGAAGATGTATGAAGCCCGACATTAATCCTCACTTTATTCAGCGCATCACTGTTTACCTATTGATATAAGCTTCCCTGTTTTTTTAAATGTAACCCATAATAATTAGTGCATACGCACATAACCAGCTTTACTTACTTCTTTCGGGGACAAACAAATCAGTTGTACAGCGCAGTATGTTCCTTTTGCTATCTGAACTTACAGTGCATCATCCTGTGCTAGTGGCACAGAAAGACAAGAACTACTCACATGTGTGGCTAATGCGTCGCTAAATACTATTTCTGAAACAAATAAAGTAGCTGCTGAGGGCTTTTAACTTCTTCTTGTCATACGACTTAACGGTGTAGTCCGCTGTCGTTGCGACTATAATTACCAAACACTTAATAGCTGGCGAGATAATGTAGAAACCTAGTCATAGATATTTTTCTTGTCTACTATGTAAACTGATCTGTTTCTCCTCTGATGACGCCAAGAACAATGTAAAATATCATCCGATAAGTAGCGATAAGTAGAGACCACAAAGTGACTAATATATATATATTTACTTGATTTGATCCTCTGTATAGTAGGTTCTGTAGTTTTTCCTCGCCTCCTCTGGGAATGGTCTCACTGCTGTCTTCAACTGTTCAAGATGATCCCCTTTGGAGACGAGAACCTGACAAACGAGTTGTCGTGTTTACTCCAGGACCACGTAGTTTTTATCGTAGGTTTTAAGTGCATTATTAATGTATCGAAGTTTGATCTATCAACACGGTCGAGATGGCCAAGGAATTGTTCATCACACAAGCAGGCCTGACGAGAGGGGGGGACAGGGGGGTCTGGTGTACCCGGGCCCGCGGTTGTCAAGGGGACCCGGCCTTGGTCAGTGGATTTTTTTTTCTTCTTCTCCTTTTCTTTTTCTTTTAAAGAAAGGTCTAAGGACAGAACACCCAAGCATTACACATGCAGAAGTTGAGTTTCAAGTCTGTAGAATACAATTTCGGGGTACTGGGGCCTGTCGTGAGAAGTGTAGTCAGCGGGTATCATATTCTCGCTGGACAAGCCAAGAGGTGACGGCCGCTGGACACCAAAGATTTTATCGCGTGTCAACCGCCCTGAAGAACGTTCGTGCCATGACATTGCTGGCTACAGGTGCCACTACAGGGAAGGGTGGGGTGGAGGAGGGCGGGCCCTGCAAGCAAATCGGACTTAACAGTGGAGATCAGGCAGGTATGTTACTGATGTGTGCACTCTGTGAACCGACATGGTGGGGGCCCGCCCCTGGCGCTGCAGCCTGTAAGCGAGAGACATCAAGGCTGCTTTTTTTCGTAGTTACTAAGCAACACTGAGACTTTCCTTAACCGTATCTCCATCACCAAACAAACAACTACATTAGTCTACATAGTAGATCCTTGATACAATGAGACTATATTATCCTGTAATACTATCGCAGCCAGCAAATAGAACACATTATTGCAAAACATTTTAAAAACTGCTGTCCCGCAAATATTAGGTTTATAAATTGATCACGGTGGTTCTTTTGTTCTTTGCCGACAAAGCTCCCGGTAAAAAGGAAGTACTATCTACCCGCCATCCGTCCCCCAAAGCCACCTCGGAATCTTTCTGATTGTGCGCTAGTTGTCTTCAAGGAAGCTATCATATGTGGTGCTGTATATTGAGTTTTGCGGTGGCTGCGACATTTGCTTTTCGAATTATCAAATATATATTTGAATGTGTTTTTAAAGGAGCTTCGTGTAACGTATATTTGTTTCACGATGAAGAATGGAAGAAAAGAAAAGTTTACAGATGTGTTATGAGTTATGACATAAGTGTTAGTTTGTCCACGTTTTCATTAAATTTCTCCATGTCTTGAACCCCACAATCAAGGTAGAGGCAAATTATGTTTTAGTTTAGAGGCCAGTGACTAAGATGACAGCAACTTCCACCCATGCCGGCCATCGTGGGCCGTAATGCATTGTTGCTGACAACACGACAAAAGGGAAAGGGGGTGGGGGTGTGATAGTTTCTGGAAGACTCCACGAATGGACTGGGAATTAAATGGTCGGGGTTTGGAGCAATTGGAGGTGTAGACTGATATTTTTATGAGATAGACGAGTCAGCGGTAAAGTCGCCGTGTGTTTGACCTGACACTTAA
>SRHC01003411.1:327902-345412 GCA_004794325.1 Pomacea maculata | reverse complement strand
CGTCGCAGCAAACACTTTTTTAAATGAGGTTATTAACGACACTCGATGAAGACTTGTTTAGGCATTTACTTCTTTGGTTCTTCCTCTTTACATGTAGAAGTATAAATCACTTACACAGAGACCATTTCCTTGCACGTCAGTGAGCTTAGTACAAAAGCGCTATGTGATACCACAGTGTTGGGATAGACAGAAGATAATTAGAAGAGGTACTAACGAGATTACGAGAGAGATACGTCTTAGCCCTAGGCAGTTTTTAAAAGGTGATTATTGTATGACACTACAGTCAAATCTCCCTACTATGCCACCTACCGGGAGTGAGCAAAAGTGGCATAGTAACGAGGGTTCGTAAAAACGGCTTTATTTGCTCAAGTTACTTGTCAGTCCAAAGCTCTCAAGAATCGTCGGCTTCGCTAGCTGTCTCCTCTCATTCTCCCCCTCACCTCTTCATCCTCCACCCTCCCAACCACATCCGAACACCTGCATCCTGTCGCTAGTCGACCCCATCCCGCTCTCCCGCTGTCACCCGGCCAGCGACCACCACCCCCCACATCGCCAGCCTCCACCCTCCCTGTGTGCGTGCTAGGTTCCATCCCCACTAACTGCGAAGTCCACACTACCGTACAGTATAATAATCGAGCACTGCGTGGAATTTCACAACTTGTGTCTTTTAACAGTCACACAATAGTGGCATAGTAAATTTTTTTTTTTACATTGAATTTATAGTCGGGACCGAGCAAAAGTGGCACAATACCGAGAGTGGCATAGTAGCGGGGTGGCATAGTAGAGAGATTTGACTGTATTTTACTATTTTTTTTACTAAATAGAACAGTGTGCGAGATCTTGCAGGCCTTATAAGCAATCTTTTTCAAAGTTTACGCCTTTGCAACGAAGAGGTCTACTTACCCACGGTAGAGTAAAATGTAACGGGTACAATTTCATTCACTTTCTTGCATTTATTACTAGCATGGGTACTGCATTTTGTCCAGGTGATGTCCGTTTGCCTGATAATCTTCCTGTCAAATTTAGTTGAGTTTGACAAAATGTGTGGATTTATATCGATGCCAGTGCCATGCGCACCACGCACTCATGCACATACCCCTCAAGTGCTACAAGTCTGATCCTTTAACATCATTTGTCCTCATTTACTAACCACTCGCATGTAAACAACTTTATGTTCAAGTAGTGATGTAGATCCTAGTGCACTTGTCCTACTGTTTGCAGTCTATATTTCGTTACTGAATGTCACGGATCAGTCCGTGCCTCCTTTGTTTGTTTGTTTTTTTTTTTTGTGGCAATTGCGCCTGAGTTTGGTGAAAGGAAATGGAGGGGGGAGCGGGGTGGCGTAGCCAGCCCTGTGTGTGTGTGTCCCTCTGCGATGGACAGTCAACGGCGTAATTAGTTGACGGATATAGAGGTCGTGAACCCCACGTGAGTTTCGGACCTCACGTGCGGCTGAAAGAATGCGACACCTGGTCTAGGGGACTGGGGGTGAAGATTTAAGGCGGACCGTAGCGTCGGTCGGGGGGGAGGGAGAAACGAGTAACAAGAGGAAGTATCGAGCAGCGAGTTGAGGGGGGGAGAGAGCCATCCAGCGATCGAGAAACTGATTGATACAGCGGCGGCTGTTAATTGTGTTAATTGTGAGTGGAGTGTATTGATGACGGACTCGCTGTACCGTGTTTGCTACGGAGCCGCTGCTGCTGTGTTTTGGGGATCGCAACTTCAGTAGAACTGCGGCTGAAGGTTCCTCGCCGAATCTGCTACTGGGAGCGGTGGACATCGCCGAGCTGAGAAGTTCCAGAGAAGAACAACCCGAGCCGACGACTATAGGTGGGCAGCATCTCATCACAGCTGGGGAGTGTTGAGCAAGTGGGCTCCACTCTCGTACTTGACAACGACGACGACACACCGACCGCGTGGAGGGCCGTCGCTGTCGTCTTTAAAAAGTCGTGCAATGGAGTGTCGAACACTGACGATTTGATTGTTCGCTGGTGCCGACAACTCAAAGTAAGACTTTTGCCTTTTGGGTTTACCTCCAGAGAGAGAGGGGGAAGGTCGTACCCCCCATTGTTTATCTCCACCGTCAACGTTAGAGGGAGAATAAGACGGTTTACACGGACTGTGTGTATGTGTGTGATGAACATTAATGAGTACACGGACATTGCTGGTGGCTAGAAAAGTGCTCGGAGAGACGTATCGTTAGATGTGGATTGAAACGGACATGTGTATGAGAACTGTTGTAGCAGCCTGCGCGCTGCCGTAGTGTCGGTGTTGAACCAACCTAGGATGTATACTTTCTGATTTAGAACGGATAACAGTGAACTTGTGCTGTATGGTTTAATTTGACCTGCTGGAAATTCTTGTATTACAATTTATGTTTTTTTTTAGTATTTTTTTCTTTTTGGTGTATAATAAATAACAGAACGTCTCAATCTGAAGTGATCTCTTGTCGTTCTTCGTAAAGAATGCGCAATGTCCGACTACCGGTCGTGACACTGAATGAAGTGTAGATATTGAGATTCGAATTGTAAACATACATTATATACTGGCAAAATAATTTACGATTACAAGTACAAGGGGCCCGGAGAGGTCGTCTGTCCCGGGGCCCGGGCTGGCTCTCGGCGGCCCTGCACACAAGTAAGTTTCAGAACAAACATGAAATAGTGAACGAACTAATCGAAAGAGTCGTAAACAAACAAAACACGTTGCCGGGACACCAGCAAAGACGAATTTGAATGGTCTATTCTACTCCTATGAGGACAGTTCAATTTTGATGAACTGCCATCAATTATGTCAGTGCCGGGTGACTCGTTGAGTGACCAAGCGTATGCCTGACGGTTTTGCTCCGTTTACATCGTGAAAAAATTGAAACAAGCTGAAACATAGCATGTGCTGCCTACAGAAGCAAAGAAAAAGGTCTATTCAAATAACCTTCATAGATCGTCAAAGATTCAAATGGGGAAACATTTTGGAGAATACACACAATATTACTGACATCTTGCTGAAAGCTTTTCCTTAGCCAGTGAGTTCAAAGCCATAGATGGTCACTTCGTCACAAAACCCGTTTCGACAAACATTCGGATTGTTTGAACTTTTGTACAATTAGACAACATATATTGATTTAGTTTACATTTTATACTTCCTTCTTAAGAGCCAGCAAGGCTGATAAATAAAACAGGGAGCCTTTGTGCAGGTCGTTGTTTTTCTTCTAGTGTAGTGTTTTGTAAGCTCTAGAGTGATCTTTGTCCTTGTTCATGTAGCACTGTAGTATTATGAATGTAAAGTAAGGTTGAAACGAAAAAAGGAAGGAAAAAAGAAAAAAAAATCTCGAAGGAATGAAAGAAAGAAAAAATAGAAATAGAAAGTATACAGCACTAGGTTAGGGGCTGTAATAAGACGACAAAATCATAAAAGACAGTTAATTCAAACAGTTACAAACATCACTACTTCTTTCGTCTCACCTCCTTACTCAGTTTGTTTAGAAATGTTTAGTATGTCTATACGAACCTCACTGTCCACTGGATGTTATCTTTCATTTATCATTATTGGTCTGCGCAGAGAGTGTGTTCTCTTTTGGTCGTGATGCTGTGAATAAGTTCACATTATTATTATTAGACGATTTTTTGCGTCACCTCAACAATGAAGATTTACAAGGGAAGTAATCCATAATGGCTTGTGCAGCATACAACGGTTATCCTGCGTATTTCTCTGTATTCTCTGATAATTCACTATCAAATACTAATAAATAATCAAATAAATTTTACAAGTTTATGGTGCACTTATTCGTATTTATTTCTTTATTATAAAATAGCTAGTTCACGAGAGGACCATAGGAGGTTGCTAATTTTTGTATTTTTTTAATCATACAGTAGTCATAGTTTTATACTTCTGTACTAGTTTATTATAATTTGATCGGAAATTATAATCATTTGCAGAGGTGTCTATCTTTATTACTTTAGTTTGCTAATATACAATTAACAGATATACTTTGTTCAAGAATAAAATCGTTTCGCTTTTTAAAAAGTAAGCTCGACAGTTTATCTCCAATCTGCTTCTTGCGTTCAGGTAATGATTACAGAAGAAATTATTTATTTTAACCATATACCCCTTTGCTGATAACGAGATTATGATGTTTATTATAGGAAATAGTCCTTATTCTAAATTAGGTAACACAGCAACCCACTAAACTCCAACATTTTTTGCTGACAACCTGACAACTTTACTTAAGACCAGCAGGATACAGGTCATAAAGACTTGGTCGTGGATTTAGTCAATGGTCCAGTTGTCCGGTCCATTACAACCAAGTGACATAGTGAGCTGATCTAATATTACAAGTACTATAAAGTAATTATTAATTAAAGTAAATATTCAAGAAGCCACGTTTGTTTAAATGACGTGAGATGTTTCTTTGATATCGGCTTCCTACACGTATCGATCGGGACACAACTGTGTAATGACGATCAGGAAACCTTGACTGGGTTATGGCCCTTTCATTTCGCTTCTTTGGCTACCTTTACACGTTCTCGAGCTAAAGTTGTGTCCAGGGTCAAAATTATTTCAAATGTGGACCTTAATTTTCTACTTATCATCTCTAACGTCAGATTTACTGTCAAGTACAGACAGTACAAATCTCTCATAGTTCCAATTCCGCTGTACCGATATTAAATGTAGACTTCTCTTGCCAATGCAAAGGCGAATAGGAGTATTCGAGACAACAGGACAGAGGGGGCTGCTCCGAATCTCTTGCCAGGAAGACAAAACCCAATGAATTTACATTGAGCACTGTCGCTATCCTTGAGTGACACCAGAAACCATTTCAAGCAGAAAGTGACACAAATAAAAAACTTGTTCACAACACCTTTTATTCAGTTTATTAAGACACTACAGACACATTCATAATAGTTCTGTTACAAGATACAGTTCACATAAATTTACTCACACAGGCAAGTCCACTTTCTAACAAGGCTCATTCTGGTTTGTAGTGTTTGTATCATGGCTATAAATGCCCCTCTGAACTTATAGCCGAAGAGAGAAAAAGAAAAGATTGCAAACGTTGCCAGACTACCAAACATTCTTGAACATTCCACACCAAAATCTACTTACTCCATCACCAAAACTGGCTGACGACTAACGTTTGCAAGGTCTGTACGAGGACAGTTGGCTAGTACTGAGGACTGTATCGTTAAAGGGTGTTACTTGTGGCTAATAAAACAGTAACAAAGATGATAAGGAATGATTCCTAAACAGATTATTTACTGAATGAGGATGATAGGTTCCTGTAATAACTGAGGGACACTTGTGAAAATAGGTCTCTACACTCCTACCATCCTGCTTCATCTATCAGCCTGCACAACCACTTTTTGTAGCTAACTGAAAATGGAATCTGCTTTTCTGCTTCCGCATCTAGTAATAAGGCTATGATGGGTACAGCTAGTTTACATTTCCTTGTAGACAGTCATGCCAGCATCCACTTTCAGTATTGCCCGGTTTTTTTTTTTACCCGTGTATAACATGTAACAAGAGCCAGCTTAAATAGGCTTACGGAGGTTTTACACTAAACACTATATATATATACACTATACAGGACGTATCGCTAGCAGCTGATGTTAGTCTTCTTGCCCAAGTAACAAGAATGTACTTCTGTGACTTGTGTGAGGCCGTGAAACCACGGATGTGGACTGTATGGACAGCACCTGTCTTGGTATTTTTTGCTGTCACAGGTAAGCTTGAGAGCAACATGATAACCTATTTAGCTGTTGTGCTGACATAAAGGTGAGATGTTTGAGAAGGAATGGCGACAGAAAAAAACGACAAACTGCTCTTTCTTCATGGCGCTCTGTAAAGATAGTTCTTGTTTTGTTCAATATATGTTTATATATCTATATATGAAAGAGAGAGAGAGAGAGAGAGAGAGAGAGAGAGAGAGAGAGAGAGAATGAAAGAGATATTTTAAAAAAAATGTGTGTGTGTAAAATAAATCTCAGCCTTGAGGTTGTTGTAAAGCTGTTATTTTCAGGTGTAAACATCTCTCCATGTGATGACAACGGTGTGAGAGAAGTACTAGCTGACCAAGACACTGTCTTCACTTGCACAGCTGAGGGACAAGTCGAGTGGAGATTTGAATACAGTTTGTACAGTCAAACCATTTTGTTAGCAAAATGTGAAAGTACTTGCGAAGAGCTAAATGATTTCAACAATATGTTTAAAGCCAGTCCAATAAAACCTCGCCATTCAAGTTCTATGACCATTAGAGCTCGAAAACGTCGGAACATCGTCCATTTGACGAACGGCAGTCTCCTGTGTTATCGTATGTCTGGCTCAGTGCAAATTGCATCTGCTCGCTGTGGACTCCACTATGTGTGTAAGCACTACCGAAGATTTTGTTTCTATTTATTTATTCACGTTTAAGTCTTTCAAACTTAATCCGTTATTATTTTTAAGTGCTTCTTTGCATCTCCTGTCCGTTATTCTATGTATAAGTATTTTCATGAAAGATATCATGTATAACTTTAACTATTTGAAAAACCATAAATATTCTTCTACTTTGTGATTCTCAATTATGATGTTCACCCTCGTCGACGGTTGCTCTTTTCGTGGGTTACATCAGGCTATTCGTCTCGCCTCTATCGATACTGTAGACATATGCGCTTTGTGATATTACAGACACTTTTATATAAAAGATGTTACAAAATAAAGAAATTGAAGGTGAAATCATTAGTTTGTTAGAGGCACTACGATCTTCCTCAAATGCGTGTCAGCTTTTGCTATTAGATGGCATTTTTTTCTGGTTAGAATCAGAAAATCTAGATAGGATGGGTCTGACGCAAGCACCTTGTCAATTTTATAGTATGCAAATGTCTGTAATATATCTACTACCATCATCACAACCAAAAAACAAACAAACAAACAAACAAATCAAGGATTAAAAATAATAAAACAATTCCTTTAAAGAAACGTATTGTGCCACGCTAAACGGGTAAAACTTAGAAAAAGGCGAAACATTCATCACCACTTTCTTCCATATGTAACATATCCCTATCACTTCATACATGAGTTCTACTGTGCGTAAAATTATACATCCACACAAAAGTAAAGTCTCGCTAAAACAAACGCTTTTAAAGCTCTGTGCTGTACAAATTATCACACTCTATTTTTATATATATATATAGTATGCGTTGCCGGCACCTGTATCTGTTTGTTGTCGTTTTGTCCTGTACAATAATCAGACATTTACAGATCCACCCGAGGACGTGTCATGCACAGCAGTTACTACGTCCTGGGCCGTGACTGTGTCCTGCTACGTCGCCAGTGTCTACTCCTCACGTGGACTGTACACGTGTCAGCTTTACCAGCTAAACCAGGCAGTCAGTGTTATCTAAAAAAAATTACATTTCTTGCACTCTGTATTTTAAGTAGTGTCCAGTAAAAACTAAACAATATCAGAGTAACAGACTAATAAAGGGAATCAAATTAACGTGATTAATAATCTTATATAGCTGTGTCCGACTCATAAATAAACTGGTTTTTTAAATGAAGTCTTAATTCCATGAAAATCAATTGTTTAATTTTTAATTCACTGTCAGTGTTATTTTAATTTTTTTAATGTTCATATAAATTGTTCTGCTTTTATAAAAAGAAGCTTTTGATTGTTTTCTTACTTGTTTTCGTGCAAATTGTATTTTCATACTTCTCTCTTCATGCTTTCGTGGATCCTTTATTACAGTTACAAATCAAAAGCTTGGAAACAGTCACAATGCTGACCTCACCAACCAGCGAGTATATAGGAGAGAAAGAAGTGAAGGTTTCAGGTTTTTGTCAGTTCAACACCACACTGCCAACAGAGGAAGGACAGTATTCTTTCCGTGTCTCTGTTTCGCCAGGTGGACGGACGTACTATGCAAACTTGACAGATAAATACAACTGGATTACAACTGGTAAAATACAGCCGTGGTTTCAAAAACAATATTGGCTTTCTCCGAGCTGCGGTTATCGCCTCTCACCAACATGTTCTCATCTTATCTGTCTCTGTCTCCCTAGTTCTCTACCGTTTTTCTCGCACCATGTTCATGAAAAAAATGTCCTTTAGTTCTATCACTCTGTGTGTGTGTGTGTGTGTGTGTGTGTGTGTGTGTGTGTGTGTGTGTGTGTGTGTTTGTTTAAAAATTGGAGTAACAGGTTCATTCCATATTATCTTTTTAAAACCACGAACATATATGCATATTAAGATTCTAAGTCTTCCTGTGCAGAACGCCCTTCTTTGCCTACTATGTCATGTGGTCCACAACAATACGTGTTAGAGAATACAAGCGCCACCTGTACCTGTCAAACCTCTTCTCTGGGCCAACCTGCAGGTTATTTGATATGGATTATAGGTGATCAGAGATACATGGAGACAACAACCACTCAGCGCCAACAAACTTTCCCATCACACGAACTCCATCATACGCATTTCTTCACTCAAGCAGACCATGGCAGGACCTGGTTCAGATGTGACGTGGTCTGGGGACCGGAGAAAATACATGGAGAAGCCTACATTGTCAATATAGGATGTATGTAAACAATTTATTGTAATTTCGACACGTCTCTGACTAAGCTTTGAACTTCGTCCAGTCTGTCTGCAAATGTTCTAATAGATTTACATAAATTTACGTACATGAAATCCGTACAGATGGGTATATATTCATTCCTCAACTGTTTAATCGTACGTAGTTAGCAGCTGCTTTTATAAATTTGTAAAATGTTCTTTCATGGCGCAGTGACAACAATTCACTTGGAAGTACAAGGATTACACACATATGAATAAGCGTTGTGTAAGAAAAATCATAATCCTTGCACTAATTATTTTGTTATTAATTGTTACTTTAGGCTGAGTAGAAATGCATCACTTATCTTCTTGATCATTCTCTTTCATCATATAAATAAAAAAACCATGTTGGTACCTTCTACGTTAAGATAAACGATGCTATTCTTCATTGCAGTAAATTCTATGTTATATCTGCTTTTATGGATTTTATCTTAGCTAAGGATTAAAAAATCGCCTATGTTATAAAATTTTAGTGAGTTCATTTTAGTTCAAACCGCAAGTAAAGAAATACATCTCTTAACTGATACTTTGTACAGACGTTGCCAGACTACCTGAGTTTTTGCTCAACGGCAACAAACAAAATCAAACAGTGAATGAAGGACAACAAGTAAACATTTTGTGTAAATCTGACGGTCGGCCCACACCACACATCTCCATCTACAACAACGACAACGACACTGTCATCATTAGAGATGTGTCTCCTGTCATCTACACCTTCATCGCTCGCTGTGAGGACACGGCCACCTACACGTGCTCCGCGTGGAATGAGTTTTCACGTCAGTCAGGCGTGACCTCCTCGGTCAGTCTTGACCTCAACGTCCGGTGTAAGTGGAAGATTCTTTTGTAGGTCGTTTCTTCTGATTCCTAGTCGAAACTTTCCAGCAATATACGTCTCATTCTCATAAACCTTACACACACACACACACGGCTTCATTTTTCATTTAATTTATTTATTTGTTTGTATGTGTTGTGTTTTGTGATTTCTTTGTTTTCTTTATTATATGTCTTTAACAGGCAAGCCTCGAAGTCACTCGTCTACACGACTTGGGTTTCACATGATGTACCAGCAAACGGAAATGAACTTTGACATAATCGCTTACCCCGTACCACACGAGTATCACGTGTGGTTTGTAAAATCACCAATAAACAACAGTGAAAGTGCCCACAATGAAGGTAAAGACTCCATGGTAAACATCACTTGTCAGTCTGGTGTATTTCGCCGTTACCTGTCCACATGCTCTCTGAGAGTCGTCGACATCAATTCCCTGTCAACTGGCTCCTACAAGGTGCAGGTCATTAACGAGGCTGGTGACGAGAACTTCACTGTCACAATAGACTTCAGTGAGTAAATACAAGAGATGCCTGTCACAATTTCTTCTGCATGGTATTGTTTTATCTGGGACCAGCAGTGACTTCAAAGAACGCAGAAAATAACGATAAAAATCAAACATATTCTTGAGCAACATTTATCTTCCAGAGACCTTTACTTAGAGGAATACTACTGCAAAACTTAGTGAATCGTGCAAATAGTGTGGATTTGAACCAAAGCCACACAAACACACACGTCACATTCTGCTTTCTTTCTGCATTGTAAATATAATTGTGTACATTAATGGCAAGTGAATATAATTAGTTATTAGTTTATAATTTATATTTTTCTTCTAGATGTCGCCAAAGACCTGGAATCATATTACCCGGCCGTTACTAGCGTGTGTGTCGTCGTGTTTATCTTCACGATTGCTGCTATCATTGTCTTACTTAAGAAAAGGAAGAAAAGCAAAGGTAAGTTATAGATAGCCTGTTCTAATTAAAGGAAAGTGTTATCGAATGATTTACTCGATAAATGTCAATGTCATGCCTATTTGTCTGTATTACTACAGCTTTTTATTAGCCTCCCACTGTATAACCTTCTGATAAAGCTTAACAGGGTGATGTCCACTTAGCATTAACCATATCCGAGAATATCTTATAAGACTTTTTTTGTTATGGCTTTATTATTTGTCACAATCTGCCAAGTTTTGTTGGTAGTCTGCGCTAAACTGAGAAGCGAGTAATAAAAATTGATGGCGATCGCTTTAAATATCCGGAACATAGACTTCAGTCAATCAGGTGTGTAAAGACTCCAGACTGTCGTGTTGGGGTTGAAACTTCTTGCTGGTGATAGAAGAATGGAAGCAACATTCACTTGTACAGAGCAATATTTGCCATGATGTCCAAAGGAAGTTCTTATCCCTCAGAACTGCTTTGACATACTAGCTTCCCAGACCTCCTTACAATAATACTCAGGATTCACATCTTCAAAGCAGAGATAGCTTCCGACGCTTCACAGCCGAATCCCTGTCAGACAAGATAAAAAAGAAGGGAAACCCTCGTCTCTCCATAACGATGACATAAATGTGCCGATGCAGGTAAGAGTAAATTTAGTTTTGTATGTTTTCGTGCTGGAAAAGACAAACGATGCAGGATCACTATATCTTATGAGATGATGTTTGAACGTCGTTTGCCTGTTTTTTTGGTTGCCTTATTCGTTTATTCGTTTCTTTTTTTCCTTTTATGAAACCCGAGTGAATGTGTTGTAAAGAGAATTTTAATTTTTAAAAACGACGCTTTGCTGGTTTTTTTCGTTCTGATACTTTCATTGCATAGAATTGGTGGACATTCCATGTGTGGACTGCACAGCCAAAGAGTAGTTTACGTATTTTAGAAAGGTTTTTAGTCTTAACCACCTCATTGTTAATATTGTGACTATAACTATAGCATCATTTGTGCAGTATATCATTCTTTGATACTTTGTTGACCAACTTTAAACTGATTTCTCTGTGTGCAGGTCGAAGGAAAGAGAACAGTTTAGTCAGTGATAAGTAAGTGAAAACGGACAATAGGTGAATAAATAAATCTCTGAGGGAATCCTAGCATCTGGGTCGAACAAAAGAACATCCTTATGATCAAAACCGAAAGTTAATTTTTCAAGAAAATAATCAAAAAATGTATTTATGCATAGATATTAAATTTGACAATGTTGCACACAATCGGAAAAAGTCTCAGACGCATTTTCTTGCGCAGAGCAGGTGTCCACACTGGGTTCACAGTGTACCCACATGTACACGACAGAATAATTTCTTGCTTCACACATTCTCAGTTGTTTCAAACCTCCAAACGATCTCTCCGAGAGTGTATGGCTGATCATGTACCATTAGGCAGCTAGTGTTTTCTTCTATCTCTTTTTTCCTCCCCATCAAAATCTCTGTGTTAATTTAAAATCGCTGACACTGATAGACTGACAAAAAAAACTGCAAACTGAACGGAAGGAACTTTTGACGAAATGTAAATGGGGGAAAATTCACACAAAGTAATTTTTTTACAGACAATGTAATAGCCTTCATTTAGCCGAGTGCCTGAATACTGTGCAGCACAAGATGAAGATGCTAACAGTGGATGTCCGCAGTCCTGTCTCACCTTTCCATATTCTTGATGAGGGCAGATGGTTCAGCTTGGCCGGACTTCTTTCCCATCTTTGACTGTCAGTGATATCGCCCACCGCCCACGCACGTGAAGACAGAAAACTGAACGATTTGCCTGATGGGAACACATTTGTGAACATGCATCTGTGTGTGTTCCTGCGTGTCATAGCGCCATTAACTAGCAAGAGTACAGTGCCTAAGAGACTTTCTGAGTGTCATTAACCAGTGATAAGATCAACCATGATGTGCTACTTCAGGGAAAGGATCATTCAAGGAAATCACTAGCATGTAAGATTTATGTGCAGATCAGGTTTTGAAAAAACATGTTTTCTATTTAGTCATTCAACATAATTGCTATTATGCATTTTAGCAAATTTTCAGTTAGACCCACTTGACAGACATTATTTAGAAGCATGTCAGTCAGTGTGGAAGTGTGAGCTGTGGTAGTTTAGAATACTTGATTGCTAGAGAACAGGCACTGAATGTTAAAGCTTTCGATCCAGTTCATCACAAAACCTCTTTAGAAGGGCTTAACCCAACTTTAGTCGGCTTTTCATTTGTCAGGTCAGGCTCGAAATTAGTGCATATATACAGTGAATTTTCAAACCGTGCTAAAGTCACATGCTGGATTAATCTTCAGGTTCTTCCTTAAGATTATTTAAAGCTGATGAGTTGTGCTCATGGTGTCTGGTATTTATCTGTTCCATCGTGAAATAGGATTGGAATCTAATTATTCTCTCCTTGTTAACAGTCAAACAGAGAGAAGCTTTACATACCACTTAATCATGGAAATCATATACTTTTAGAGTTATCAATGACAACAATAAAAGCATGTTGTCAAGTATCGTATATGGAATGCTGTTTAGTTTGGTCTTTTTCTGAGAAGTGTACCTATGTCTGGTTTTATTTGTTTTGTTGAATCTGATCTTCAAGACCTCGGTCTGAGTCTTTGCAGTAACAGACCTTCCTCTCCTTCTCCTCCTCCGCCTCCTCTTCCTCCTCCTCCTCCTCCTCCTCCTCATCATCATCATCAATCAATCAGCTTCTCAAGAATTCAAGAACTGTGGAGTCAAGAGGTCAAAGTGCATGTTGTGCTGGACTGCTAGGTACGACCATGGATGTGTATAGGTGGACTGCTATCTGTCTGCCAAGATCAACTCAGCCCCTTAAGAAGTTTCCCCGCTGTTAGTCTCGGCGAGCCGTAACAAAGAATGTGAATAAACCGGAAGCTGTCATCTAATGCCTCGTTTTAGTAGTTGTTTACTGGAAAACATCGTCCGCCAGCAGTCCAGTAATAATTTTAAGTTCGTGGTACGAGTGTGAAAGGGAAGAAACTGCGCTTCGCGGAATAGAAGTATGAAAGAGTAACAAACCATCTCCCTCGACATTTGTTGACTTGGTGTTTACATTCTACAACAAAGAAGCTGTTCTCTCCTTTTCTTGTGTGATTTATGTCTCTTCTGCGTGTGTCTCTTATTTGCATTTTTCACCAACTTCTATTTCTCTGATTGTCAATCTTCTTTTTTGTATACTTCTGCGACTGATGACAGTGCCTTTGACTTCATCTTGAAATTGGGGCTGACTGACTAACTGCTGTATTATTTAATATTTTCAACACCCTTTTATATCTCACGTGCCAGATATAAGACATTCACTACAGGGCTGATCAGACAGCTTTACATCCAGCAGCAGCTAAGGGAGGGAAGTCACATAACTACTTTTCAAATGCATAGACATAAGCGGAGTTACATATCTTGAAAAGTTTATAGCTCCTCTGCTCCTCAAATTCACCCTGAGTAGTTGTCTTCATTCCCAAATAATAAACAGTTCACATTTGCTCCACTGTCGAGAGTAATAAACATGGTATGGCTTCTTTGGTGCCCAAGACATTTCTGTTCCTTTCTGCCCTGCTCTTCTGAATATAAATAAGTAAGAAAAAATTATTTCAGGTCGATTACATCCCTTTAATAAAAGGCGCAAATAAGGCAAATTTAATTAGTTCTTAAAAATACTCTAATTTAGAAAGTCAATTTAAGGCACAATCTGTCTTTTCTTTCGTTTTGAGCTATTCAGTAAATTCTGCCTCCTGTTGCTCTTGCCAGGTATATCTAACCTCATCTTCTAAGTTAATGGTTGTATTTATTATGTCACTACAGTGGGTACATGGATGTTTTAACGGTGTGATAACAATGAGGAAAGGGTCTGATTCCTTCTTAGTGACCCATAATTAGGTTAAATATTGAGCATGGTCAGAGAAAATAATACACAGTACTTCTGCTATCCTCTCCTTATGCGTGTAAGTATGAGCTTTACAAAGTTTGCATTTATCATTATTCTTGTTCATCAACAGTTAATTTACCGTTAACGATGAAAATGTCAAATTCCTTGCCGAGCTTTATTTACGTCTGTATCTTGCTAAAAAATACTATTTTCATGTCACATTAAAGTTCTTTAAAATGTGCTTTGTATCTGTCTGTATGTGTGAGAGAGAGAGAGTGAGTTTGTGTTTTGTTGGTGAAAGACAGGTATCTGTACTTGATCAGTTTTCTCTCTCTCACACACACACACACACACACACATATATTCAATATACAAAGACATTTTACAAGTGTTTTTATTGAACAGCTAAGTGGTGGGCGTAAAATCATTTCTTAATGAAGTAAGCTTTAGTTGGTTACACTTATCTTGACAACACTGTCACAATAATATCTTTCTGTGAATCATCTGAAGCCACAGAGGTGAACACTTCTCACCCAGCGCCTACAGACTGGGGGTCGTCGGTTCGCATCTCCTGTTGGACGTGGTGAGTAGCTGTAGTGCTGCATTGGTTAGCCCTTTGTTTGTTACTAAAAGAGCAATAAACATCCAGCATTTAAGGGACTTGCTGTTTGTCAGACTTCAGTGTGAACCAAAGGAATGCTCTTCCCACGAGCAAGCTTAGTGTGCGGTCGTATGTTCTGACGACAATCGCAGAAAACATCAGACGTGTCTAAACCCGTAGAAAATTTCCGATCCTCTGTGTGATACACAGCCTCCGCAGCAGAAATGTTACTAAAAAGATGTCTTCTGGTGATCATATGATTTTATGTATCTTCTAAGCTAGCAACTAACTAAAAAGACAAACATGGTATTAAAGCCGATATCGAGACATTTCTCCCTGACGTACAGAAATGGCGATGTTGAAATAAATAAAATATATAAATATTTGTTCCATTGTAGAGCCACGCAAGAAAAATTTGTCAGAACTGACCAGCATAGCTAGTATTTGTCTCCCTTTACTAGGTCTACAGCAGGTCTAAACAAGGCAAAGTGCAGAAGCTTTTGCAACATTTCCACTGCAATGGTAAACATGTTTGTTGACATGTCCTCCTGATTGTTCTCAAAACTGTTGGTTTCCTGTGACCTTCACACACAACTTTACCGATCTTACTCAAACTTTTGACGATATTTCGTAGGCATTATAAATTTAATCGAGTTACATTTGTTCATTCGAAACAAATAATAAAATATTGGGACCTAAAGTGTGAATCTGCATTTTGATGACAAGGGGTTGGACGAAAGTATGAGAATAATATGCGAGATAAAAATAGAAGAGAGCTTGTAATGGCTTAGTTCAGTTTGGTTTAATGTATCTCATTATACAAAACCACACAAAGGGAAAGGCACTAGCTTTGAGAATTTTTCTTCTGATTTTCAAACTTACATTTAAGTGATTAAACTTTTTACAGTTTTCTTTACCTTTTATCTTTTTCCTGATTACGACAATGAGAACAGAGGCCAAGATAACAACTCCAGCAAGAGTCACCAACATGAAGAAATTGTTTTGTGGTAAAACATTGTCTTCTTCGACTGAAAAACAAACAGAACAAATAAGAAAAGTCAGTCAGTTAATATTTTTAAGTATACGTGGAGACGTTAACAAAAGCAGGACTACTACTAAAACCAATTTAAAAGGTTACCAGTAATTTTTCTCTTCCTTCCTAATTATAAGCATTGTCAAGCAATTGTACCTTTCACTTCAATAGCAACAGATACTTAACTGAGCTGAATGGTGAGGTTCTCGATACCATAATCATTGATGAGTTGCACCTTGTACATGCCAGTCCTTGACAGGGAGTAATTGCTGAAGACAGTTAAAGTACATCTGGATATGTAACGGTGCTTACTGTCAGATTTACAGGAAACATTCGCATCTGAAATTTGAACATAAGAAAATATACTGCTGTGGTTTAATGGTTTTGCAAACCACACACCAGCCCCAGAAGGTACCGGGAAGGCGATCACATCAAAAGTCAGCTCATCTCTCTCGTGTTTAACATGAACATTGACAACATTTGTAGATGACATGCTCCAAGGTTTGCCTGCAACATTAGAAAATGGCAAAACTCACATCAAGTATCTTCCTTGATTAAACACTAGTAAATGATAACAGTAAAATGTAATGTCTGTGTAATATTTAATGAAACATAAACACAAACTGTTATTGTTAACTAAATGAAATATGCATTTAATTGGGGGTAGGAGTTAAAGGATGGACTTAAAAACATTTGTCTGGGTTGTAATGTGGACAGAACAAACACATTTCAGGAAAACTGCTTTGACGTGTGTCAGCTAAATGCTACTACTTACATCCAGTATCAAGCTGGATGCTGAGCGAGGTAGTCACGTGATGTGAAAACTCATTCCATGCAGAGCACATGTAGGTGGCGGTGTCTTCACAGCGAGCGATGAAAGTGTAGTTGATAACAGACGAGCCACTAAATATAACCCTGTCATTGTCGTTATTATAGATGGAGATGTTAGGTGTGGGTCGGCCGTCCGATTCGCATCTCAGGTGAACTTGGTCTTTCTCCATGACTGTCACGTGCCGCTCACGACCGTTGAGAAAAAGTCGTGACGTCTTGGGTGAGTCTGTAAAAGCATAGTAAAGAGTAAATAAAACAAATGTATGTCAGAGTCATTGTAACATCGATAATAATGTTATGTTTCTCTGTTTTGTTTTTGTTTTGCTTTTACAGTAGATCATTACTTCTTTTATTACAAAGTACAGTGATACCTCGGTTCTCGAACGCCTTGGTTTTCGACCAAATCGGTATTCGACCAGGAAATTCGAGAAAATTTTGTCTTGGAATCCGAACAAATATTTGGAACTCGAACATCCGAACGTCCGAGATGAGCCGAGTTGAGCCGAATGGCGTTCATTCAGCCAGAGATCTGTAGGGACCTACAGATCTCTGATTCAGCCCAGCGCGCCTTGCTTGCGTCATCAGTGTGAGTGCAGAGAGAGAGAGTGACGTTTTTGTGGAGAGAGTCATGAAATGTGTGCAAAATGGGCAGAAATCGCAAATTTTGTTGAACAACATCACCCTGATAAAGTGGTAGCAAATAGAGCAGTTAACATTTTTAATGACAATGTTATGTCCACTTTCCGCAAAATTTTGCAAAGGAGAAAAAAACAGCAATTG
>SRHC01003411.1:248126-327892 GCA_004794325.1 Pomacea maculata | reverse complement strand
TTTATTGAAGAGGACTCCCCTTCAATACAATAACCATCCCCCTTCCCTCCTCCCTCCACATTCATTCCCTCCTGCCATAAAGTTTGGTAGAGGTACAGTAAATGAAACACAATTTACTGTACTGTACATTTTATTTATTTTTTTTTTGTTTTAATAAATACACTTTTATTTCTTATTTCTTGTTGAGACTCATGTTTTTCTACATATTATATACAAATTAGGCCAGTAAATAGGCATTTTCTGGGGCTTGGAACGAATTAATCCAGTTTCCATTATTTCCTATGGGTTTCATTGCTTCGGTTCTCGAACAATTTGGTTCTCGACCGTCCTCCCGGAACGAATTATGTTCGAGAACCGAGGTATCACTGTACATTACAAATCCTATTGCATTGGAGTTTACAGACAATTAATGCACATGCATGCATTCGGTCATGCATTCCTAGAATGAAAAGGGCATTCAATTCTATTTATTTATTTAAATCTTAAATAGATTAGTATTATTTATATATCTAAAAAAAGAATAAGAAGTTTGCAACGAGTTATTAGTTTCTTCTTTTGTGATTATTGGAATCAAACCCTACAACACCTGCAGCACAAAATACTGCAGAAAAAAATTAAAATAAGACAATTATCAGGCCATTATTTTTTAATTTGTACACATGATCGACAGAACAGTCAGTCTTCATAGAGATGTAACTTTGATGCTTAGCAGATTTGTTTTTTGTTGTTGTTTTTTTTTCGTAAGTAATCATGTGACTTTTGCTTCTGAGCAAATTTACTTAAAAGTCGTCTCATAGTGCGATGTTCAGTTTACTCTCTGCTAACCCCTAACCACCGCAGTCAGGATTAGCTTTCCTTGCATTCTAACAATGTTTAAAAATGAATCAAGAATTTTCTTTACTTACGACCTACACTAGCAGTATAGTTCTGCCCTGGTATCGCATATTGTCCCCAAATGATGTCGCATCTCACCCAAGCTTTTCCATGGTCTGACAGAGTGAAGGACTGGCTATAGTGTAATTCGTTTGGAGTGGACAATTTTTGTCGTTTCGTGATTGACCCCTGCTGACTCGTGTCTTTACCTGCGACCCACGCCAGGTATCCTGCAGGTTGTCCAACACTTGCAGCTTTACAGGTACACGTGACATTAGTGTTTTCTAACACGTGGGGCTGTGGACTGCAAGATACAATCGGTGACTTGGGCCTCTCTAAAGGAAAAAGGTAATTTTTTTAGGATTTGTGTATAAACATAATATATCTATTAAAATACAACCATATTAGTGTATCGTTTGGAGATCTTATAAGAGAACAGTGTGTGTGTGTGAGAGAGAGAGAGAGGCAGATATACAGACAGAGGGAGGGAGAGGTTAACTTGCTTGTGTTTGTGTTGATGATTTATGATTTTTGTTGAATGTAACTTTAAAGACAAATATACACATTTCATTACCGATTGTCACTAACTTGTCTTCGACACTTAGTGTTCGTCCACCTGGTGAGACAGAAACAAAGAACCCATAGTTTCCTTCTTCTGCTGGGAGTGTTGTGTTGAACTGACAGAAGCTTGAGACCTTGACTTCACTCTTAGTAATCTTTTCATTGTTAGGTGATGTTACCATGGTAACGGTTTCCAGTGTTTTGTTTTCTGACTGTACGAGATATTAAAAAATACTAGAAAACAATATAGCACCACAACAACAAGAGTCCAATTTAGTCTTAATCAGTAATTCAGTAATTAGAATGCAGAAATAAAACTAAGAATCTCTATTTCTTCCTGTTTGGGTTAGCCTAAGCGCACAAATATATTTAAATATGCATTGCACATATTATAAATTAGAGACTTGAAAGGGGTTCTAGCCGTAAATAAAGAGCGACTTGTGAGCTGATTTACAGCCACAACGTATTTTACATATGAGAGCAAGTTATACCAACAAGACAGAATGACCAGCCATGACCCCGTTTTTGTAATGGGGACTTACTGCATTTTTACTTCGAATTAGCTGACACTTGTACCGTCTCCGGGAAGAGTAGACACTGCCGATGACACATGAGACATGGACAGAGAACGAGGAGTTGACGGCAGTGCATGAAATGTTCTTTGGTGGGTCTGTTAAAAGACAATCGACTGACATTTGCATTTCCATTCCGTGCGTAACATTCTAGTTTTATATAGAGTTTATTGTAATCATGTAGCATTTTGAGAAGATAGTGAATAAGTTACAGCAATCGAAAGTGTCTAATAATCATCAAAGGTGATAAGCATCCATCAGGTATCCATTCCCTCCAGGCTGATAGACTGGGGAAATTTTACTGCGCTACACGGGTATCGAACCAGATTGCCTCTCACTTTGGACACCAGTGTTTTAACTACTCGGCTATCCGCTGCCCTATTTGTTTATCTCTTTCTATGTGTGTGTTTGTTACTTACCCACATAGTCAAGCCCACAGCCAGCTGACATGTTATCGGCATCGCGACGAGTACACTCCAGACTGCCGTTGAGAAAGTGGACATTGTTATACAGCCTTGTGTTATTCACGGTGTTGACGATGATAGATGTCGTGTTGTTATTTATGACAGCGGCGGTAAACAGCCCATCGAAGCTGTTCATCAGAACAAACGTGTCGCCTGTTGCTAACACGTCTGAAGTCATTTGGTTTTCTCCCTTTGTCCTTCGATCGTAATAATGTAGTCGCCATTCTACTCGCCCCTCAGATGTGCAGGTGAAACGAGTTTCTTGACCAGCCAGGACTTCCTGCACACCATCACTACCACAGGGTGAGAGAAGAACACCTGTAACACACCAAGATTAGACATGCACAACTCTGTACAAAACAGAAGCCATCTCTCTTAAAATTATCATTAAAAGTGTCAAGAGATGCTGGCATTGTTATCCATTCCTTACTTCATCCTTACTTCATCTTCTTGTGGATGTATTCTTTAGATTGCTGCACGAGATCAATCAATGTTACTTTTTTAAATTATTACATATTACACATCACATTCTGACAACTCTTCCTGTTAAACTCTGTGAAAAGTCGTTCTAAACGTCTTTGAAATCTCTAATCAAAATATCTTATTTTATTCTTTTGTAACTAATGAGTTTAGCAGTGTAGTGGACTCACCTTTGATGAGTGGCGCATCAAGAATGAGAAGAAGAGTGCCGACAATCCACATCATCCTCCAGTTAATGTTTTACGACATCTTTCGCATCCTTCTGACTACATCAGCATTCCATCTCTGTCACTTGATACGATGCACATCAAACTCAACCAGGAGACTCACAATGTGTCTACACATCTTTATACGGCTTCTCCACATGACAAAAACATTTCCTTCTTCCCTCTTAATCGCGGTTAGCGATGGGTCCCTGAATGTTTTAATGAATCTCTAACCCGAAAGTACACAAACTGTTGCACACTGCGAGTCTGTTCGAACCGAGAGGAACAGAAAACAGGAAAAGTTTAAAATCTCGCCACAGTTTAATATTAGCCTTTTCAAAGTTTATCTGCTGTCAGGATTAATAACACTATTCCCAGAAACCTTATGTGACACAGAACATTGCTTGTAATCAAACATATCAACAAGTGTTGTATAATTTTGCCAGGTCAATGCAGGTGAGCTTGCTGGATATGAGTGGACTGCTGATGATATCCCCGACTTTCAACTTCCCAAATTTTATGTTGACCCCAAACAAACAAGTTTCTCAGCATGTAGTCCAAAAGTTTCTCTACTAGGGAAGGATGTGGAAAAACAGTATTTTAGCTGAAGACAGCAACTGTGGCAAATGTCCTCAAAACATCCGTTTCTTACTCGTATGTATCATCTGCAGCCTGTGTTAGCCTCGAAGTCACTTCGTAACACACTTGATAAAATAAAAAAATTCAGTATCTTTTGAAATTCCACTTTTGTGTAAAATAAGGAAACGAACTACGGAACTCGTTAGGACAAATCGGTTTTCTGTAGTTATCTTTCCTGGCATTGTTTAGTCAGTAATTTGCTACTTCTTTTTTTCTACATCTAGTCCCTTTTTTGCAAAAAAAGAGTCAAAAATCAGCGCAGAAAGCAGTCAAACAACTTTATTTAACCAAATTTAAGAAAAATTTAACCAAAATTAAGCTCTCCATACTCTGATTGAAATTCCGCTTTAGAGAATAAAACGTCTCTGCAACGACTACACATAAAGTTGAAAATGATAGACTGAGAGAAGGACTGAGGGAGTGAGATGAGTGATAAAGCAGTTTAAACTGCATTTTGGCAAGAGTTATTGCAATAAAACCACCTGTGTTTGTGCCTTAATACTTTACATGTTTTCTTATCCAAAGTACAATAGAACATGCTTGGGAAGGGTTTCTAAGATGATAGTAAGATACAAAATGATGGTAAGATGGAAAGAGTACATTCGACGATCGTTCGCTGGTAGTAAACTTTTGTGTTTGAAAATAATGTATATATTACAAAAATACCATGTGGAAGAGGAATGAGGAAAGGCAGTATTGTACTTTGTCTTGCATTTTGACACACCTTGTCTTTTGGTTAAGAAAGTAACAGTCCAGAAGACGTGTAGAACAAACCCAAGTGTTGTGGGCTTCATGACCAATAGATGGGACCGAGCTGTTTGTAAAGCAGCAGACAGGTGGGAGCACAATATTGTAGCACATGTTTCGGTGATTTCCTGGGGTAGGATGTGCAGTAGGACGGTGTCCACTTGCTTGATGGCAGGTTAACTCCTACAACTAGGCATCTAGACTACGATCTTCTACGCATTTACGCAAGCATGCGCATGTACAAATAAATTAGTACCATTCATTTCTATTCTTTCCAACAAATGAACCGTCCTCAGCATATCTCATAAAAGCAGTAATAGAAAATGGGAGGAAGTAATCCAAGCAGGCATTCAGGAAGGGGGAGATAAGTTGCTCTTGGCACATTAGGGAAAGAATGGTGTCCCTTATGAGTTCCTTGAGACATAGATTCACGAAAGTCCAAGAAGCAGATGAAGAATGCAGTGATGTAGTACCCGGAGGTCACATGACGTAATTTACACACACATATTCAAAATATAAACAGACGAGTAAACAATTAGTGTATCACCCAGGCTAAAAATAGCATCGTCATCAGAATGAATGTAGGGACAACTAGGTCAGCTGCTGCTCTACTGTTGGCTGGTTGGTGCTGGGAATCTCTTCCACTCAGAGAATCCTTGTCAGATAATACTTCTGAAAGCATACATTATATACATAGAGAGCTAATCCGCATAATGTAGTAGGCATCGTCCTAAATAAACAGAGATAAACGGTAATACTCTAATGATGATATTTATGTCTAAGACAGTAAGCTGCGACTTTGACGGCGAACAGTACGAGATACTGTACTTTGTAAGTAGCTGTTACCTAATCCAAATGTTTTGTGTGTGTTCACGTGCGCGCGCGCGTGTGTGTGTTGGGGGAGAGAGGGGAGGGGTTATTACAATTACTTTGTATGCCATAAATAGGTTGAAGGAAACAATGAGAGCCTTCAACGCTTTAGTCACATACAGTTGTAAAGAAACTGCCAATTAGGAACCCATCTACTGTTGCAATTTGTAAGTCGGATTCAATAGTTAAGAAAGAAATTAATGACATTGTACATGTGTCATTATTAATGAATGAAGGATGTTTTAGGACAGGAGAGAGAATGTTTTATAATAATGGACATACATTCGAAAATTCCATGTCCCCAGTTCTTTTTTTTATGCTTTTCCCCCGACCAGGGACACAAAAACTAGTCTGCTGGCTCAAAAGTAAACAGTAAACTGACTTAAACCTTAAGATTGTCTTCTGCCTGCACTTAGAGTAAGCTTTTCTCTTGCACGAATAAGTGTGTGACAGGATACCTTGTAGCTGTCAATGCTTAAGTCATTAGATGGAATTATTCTCAAACATTTTAAATTGTAGTCTAAACAAATGCTATACAACACAAACTATTTATCTAGCAATCCTTTTAAAGGAGGTACGTAATTTTTTTATACTATATTACTAACCAAATTGTAAGTTTTTGCAGCTCTCGCCTATTTCCTCATGCAAATGATTGTTTGGCGATGGACAAACTTTGCACCTCAGCTGAGCTCCTACATCTTGGGAGCGATTGGCTTTGTAAACAAATGTGTAATTAAAGATATCTCCATCTGGCTTGGTGTACCAGCAATTAGTGCCTGCATCCTGAATAGGACTGCATGTTGCAGAATTAAAGCTTGGTGTGTAGTCCTTAGTTAATGTAGAAAAATTTTGTGTCCTCTCCAATGTCACGAAAGGTTGCGATGATGAGCAGTCTGCTTCCTTTACTGCTGTACTGTTGATCAGGCAGACAATAATATTTTCTCCATCTTTGAACTTTTCTGGACAGGACATCTTCACTCCCAGGAGTTCAACTGCAACAATGTAATGATATAAACTTTATTTTAACAATGACATAAACCGTTTCAAGACTGAAATGGAAGGTGTCGTTTATCTGCTTTATCTGTTCTTTCACATTCTCAGTTAATCAGCAACACTTCAAACTTCACAATTAATTAATTCTACTTTTAAAACTATACCTAACTAGGTCCCTCAAAAGCTGTGAGCATAACATCATCACCCATCATGTCTGCAAAGGCATCCAATCAGCTTTTACATGGTGTGACAATTACAATCTTTGAAAGTATGTACCGCGTGTTTCTTCATTTCCAACCTATTCAATTATAAGTACATGTATATGGTGACGTGCTCCACTGTGGTACTGAAGAATAATGAATGTGAGGATGTTTTAAAAAGTAATGAAGTGGTGTCAATTAAAAAAAGGATACGAAGGCAATATGATATCTGCAAATATTTTAAGCCTGTTTCTCGTACTCTAAAAGAATTTGAAGGTAGGTAAATTACCTCTTTGAACAACAGTTAATTAAGATTTGTCTTAAGGCATTTACTAATAACAAAAGAAAGAAATGACAAAAGCCGGAAGTGTAATGGCACATGCCGGTAAACTAAATGCACCATGCCGGTAGATTGCCTCAATGCAATCTGCTCAATCATGTATATAAACCCACTACTAATCGGTGGATAATCAGGAAATTCAGTACTGTAAAAATATTGCTAATCGAAATTACAAACCAGAATAGGGCAAAAACCAGAGAAATATCAAAGTACTCCAGGACATTGCTCCATGTGTTACTGTGACAGGAAGTCGCGTGGAGATGAGAATCGATCAATTTTCGAATTTTAGGTTAAAACTCACTAATATCGTCTTAATTGTAAATTTATTTCGATAAAAAAATGTCTTGACTTATTAAAGTCAGTCTCTAGATGGATACCAAAAAATATTAATGCGGCAATATGCAGGTATTATTCTCATTTGGAATGTAATCATATTGAGTCGTTTGTTTGGATTTCCACCTTGTGGGGAAACTAAACGGCTGTCCTCTTGACCGACAAAATGTTCTCGTGACAGTTTTCTAAGGTAAGTAAGTTTTACATGCAAACAGTTTAATTGTTTAAAAGCAATATTTGAGGGTGTTAAAGTCTTCTGGCTTGTTGCATGATGTTTCAATGACGATCGTGATTAGTAAGAGCGCGAGACGAAGGACAAGTTTCTTTCAGTCGTTAATCTTACCTCCATAAAAAGGTATGACTCAAAAATAGCAGGTCTGTCTATTGGATATGGACGTTTCATGCTTGTAAAAAGTAAATTTAGCGCTGATTTTAAGACTATGGTACAAAAAATAAAATTTGTTAGAGCCCTATGACATTTGTTCAGACAGGGTCATAGGTCAATAACCCAAGTCTTCAACAAAATGCTGTATGATTGGATGTATAAAAATACATATATTATTCGTGAGTCTCATGGCCACGATCGCCCGCTCGCTCACTCGCTGACTGGCTCGCGTAACCACTGCGGATGATTATGTCGTCTGCTTATATTTTTCATTATCTAGAGACGCGAACTTATTAAACAAAAACAAAAAAATGTCCTTTGAGAGATTATATTCAACAAAATCCAATCTTCAGCTGTGTATTACGTATAGAAGCAGGTTTACGATCAAAACTTGGTTATTATTTGTTGTACATAAATGTTCAGTTCAGACCAACTAGAAAGCAGCTTATCACTTCAACCACCACTACCCCAACCCACACTCCCTTACCCTTACCCTTAAGGCCTATTCCCACGCTGCAATGTTACTTGTACAAAATACGTGCGCATAGGCAGCTTAGCGCAATGTGTCCTACTCCCACGTAGCAAGGCCACACACGTGTCTTGCGAACTGACGTCACCCTCACAGTGCATTGTGGGAAGTTAACAATATGGCAGGCTACATCGACGACGAGATACCTTTAGAAGCAACTGTGGCTACGATAGTTATATTACATGAAGCGGAGAGAGAGAAGAAGAAAGAAAAAAAGATGTGGGTGAGGGAGTGGGTAGCTCGAAGGAACCGATTAGGAGCATTTGGTGTCTGCTAAAGGAAATATCTTCGGAAGATTCACGGGAGTGCAGACGCTTTTTTGCGAATGTCGTCTTCCACGTTCACTGAACTACATGCATTCTTTAACAGTGTTTTAATCACTGAATCGCTAAACAGTGCACAATCATCGAAGCAAAGATAAATCAATCAAATCAAATCAAATAAAACTTTATTGTCTGTCGTGGAAACCCACGACAGAAAATTTTCTTTAGCTCACAAACACATATAATATGACGATCCATACTCATACAGACATTTATATAGATAAAGGAAAAAAAATTGTAGCGTAGAATGATGTACCACATGACATCCATACGACAGGAAGCCAGTAATGCACATACAGGAAAAAAGAATATCGTTTGAACAGTACTGATGATCGTGGAAGAGTTAACCGTTTTTGGGTTTGTTTTGTTTGTTTGTTTTTTTTTGTTGTTGTTGTTACTAATGGCATGGTGGTCTGCCGCAGAAACTACCAAATGTGCCCACAAAAAATACAATGCTCCGCACACAGTCAGACACAACGCAGTATCATTTGTGTCCGTCTGTACACAAGCTGATGTCGGCAGAAATCAAATCAAGACGACACACGACACAGGTATCACACAGGTATTACAATTTCTGGCAGATCCACGAACATTCCGTCCATGGGCAGATCTCTCTCTCATTCAGCCATGGTGTGGAATTGTATACATCCACTTGGTTGGGGCGACACTGTCAGTGAAGAAATGTGATTTTGTCCGCCAGTCTTGGTATGCCTCAAATGTAGTCAGTTTCTGATGTTCTCTTGAGTCTAGAATCTCTGGATGATACCAGTGTAGAACGAACTAACGGTTGCATCGCCATGTTGAATGGTCACGGTAAAATTCTTCCATACAGGACACTGACACACAGGAATACGATACCTCACACAGTCAGACGTATTGCAATACCACTTATGTCCATTCACGCACGAGTCGAAGGAAGCAGAATTCACGTAAAAATCCAAAACAAGTCAACACGTACAGGACAAAATAAATTGTTACCAGTTATACCATTGCCCATAGCACCAGCAATTTCTGTGCAGGCATTGTTGGCTTTAGCTCTGTTTGTATAGTCCGAGTCTCCAGTGTCGAACAGACAGGATAGTTGTCCCACATCGCAATCATCTTCACGCAGTTCTCGTCCGACCACATGGCCATTGTTGATGTGAAAAGGGAGCCTACTGTGTTCAAGCATTCCGATTGGCTACAGCTCTACAAGGTAGGTCGGCCTTGCGGGAAAATAGAAACACACGTTATATCTTGAAACCTAGCGACAAGGCCTCTCTGCGTGCCGTGTGCACAACTCGACAAGGCCTTGCGGGGGCTGCTAACCCCGCTAAGTGCCCAACATTGCAGCGTGGGAATGGGCCTTTACCCTTACCCTTACCCTTCCCCGCAGTCGTAAATATCGAGCTGTTCGGTTGTGCTTCCCTACCTGATTACACCTAACAGCAGTAATAATAGAAAGAATCTTCGTACGTTTCATCTATATCTCCAACATGTTTTGTCAGAACATCGATATAGCAGTATGGACCATATGGAAACGTCCTTGTATGCTCATATATATAAACACACACACACACATGTAGGGTCACAGTATCCTCAATGCTAGCTCAAAATCCTTTCAGAAGAACGTAAGTGAATTTTTTTTCTTTTATACTGAAAGAAATTGTATTAACCAAGCAGCTACTACATGAGACTGTTCTCACACATTACTGTAGCTTCGTCCATCGTAATAAATGGTGGAGAGTCCTGACTGTTATTAGCTGTGGTTCTTGCTGTCACCTGCTGCATGGCTACTTCACAGCAAAGAGCAGGAGCTAGCGGCCACATGCACAATGTATACACCTATAGTGGTAACATAGATCTTGTGTATACAGCTAGTGGTCACATGTATCTGGTGTATACATCTAGCGGCCACATATATTATATATATCCAGCCTATATTTTCCGTAATCCTTCATATCAACTTTAATTTTGTAGCTTAATATGAAATTGAAATGAAATTAAATATTAGGTGGAATATTATCCTAACAATTTTAGCTTTATTTCAACTTAGTCAAATGGTGGTTTCACAACACGGATAAGCCGAGGAACAACTTAGTGGGCAGACTAATTAATCAACACATAGCCATAAACAGCAAAATCAATAAACTGCGCAAGGATTAACTTCAGACATCGATGGTGCGAGCATGAGGATTAGTAATAATGAACAGCCACCAGTTGTTTTAATTTCGATAAAACTGTCAGGGGTAAGAATCCTTTGCATGACGTTAAACATCACTACAATATTTTCTTTCAGACATAGTTACATCGATTCCATTATTCCTGAGATCATTGAATGACACATGTCGAAATAAAGCATGGGCTACTCACGCGCTCGCACGTGTGTGTGTTGAAATTAACCTGATGAAAGAGCTTACACTTATAATCAGTTTTACTTACTTCGTTAAGGGACAAAAAAATCCATGCCAGCTGTACAGCACAGTATCTTCTGTTGCTCCCATCCAAACTTACAGTGCATCATCCGGTGACACTGTCACAATTAGAAAGATAAGAACTATTTAAAAATGGCTAATGCGTCTCAGTCCATTATATCTTTTGTCAAACATTGCCTGAAAGTTGCTTATCTCTGTTTAAGTTCATCTGGTCAAATTTACTACCTACTTCATTTATCTAGCACGATAGTCCAGAAATCTGTTCATAGCAGTTTTCTTGTCTGTCATCTTGACAGATACTAAGCACTTAATAACGGAGGAGATACAGAAAAAATGGATGAAACATAATCTGTCCAGATACAGCCTCTTAACTGTATTTGCACTGCTAGACACGGTTTAAACACTACATGATGAGGATTAAGTGTCGTCTCGTCCTAACTTAGAGTAATCTGCTGTATGTGGCACGTGTGTATAATTTATTAGTAATCAGAAGATACAAGTACAATGTTATTGCAGCAAGTCATATCATATGAAGTTGGTTTAGGTGGCCAAGGATTTTTTTATAATTACACAAATAAAGTGAAGAATAAACAGCAAATAGTGAACTCATAAAAATAACTATAAGCAGACAGAACACAGTGACATCAGCGAACCTGAAAATGAACTTGAATGACCCCTGCTAAGCACGAGGACTGGCCGGCATGAATGAGCAGCCACGAGTTATGTTACTGAAACAGTCGGGTGAATAGTCTGTACGACCAAGAGTTGCAAGATGTTTTGCTCCAAGTTTACCCCTAACCATAGTGACATTCAGTTTATTCTCTGTGAGGCCATTGAATGGCACAAGTCAATACACAGCACGCGCTGCCTCCAAGAGCAAATAAAAGGGTTTTATTCAAGGAACCGCCACAGATCGTCAATGACTCGGCACTGGAGAGAAATCTTTATATTAGCATACATGTTAATGTCACCTGCTGAAAGAATTTTCCTAGCCGGTTAGTTCACAGCCTTAGATACTAACTCAGTCAAAAGACTTGTTTCGACAAACATCTACATTCTGTTAACTAGAATCACTGGCTAACAATAGGTCTTTAGTTTATCTCTTATGCTTCACTTTTAAAAGCCAATAAGGCTGCTAAATAAGGTGAATAAATATTTACATGCAGCTTTTCTGTCAGGGAAGTGTTTGTGAGCTCACAACATGATGTTTATTTGTGTAATTTTGAAGTATTGTGTATGTGAAGTGCCATGGGAGGAAGAAAATAACGGAAGAAGGAACAAAAGAAAAAAGAATATAAGTGGACCGTATTAGAGAAGGGTTGCGATGAGACTATAAAAACATCAAAAGAGCTGTTAATTCGGATGATTACAAACATCACCGCTTTCTTCGTCTTCATCATGCATCGGTATGTTTAGACATTGTAAGTGGATTGTTTTTTGGTTTTTTTGGTTTTGTTTTTTTTGGCCAAGGGAAGTAATCGATGACGCTTTTTTCAACTTGCTACCAGTGGTTATCCAGCACTGTTCTCAGTCTGCTGACAATGAACAATAAAAATCATTTTTCAAAAAACTAGAGTGAGAACAATATTAGTTCAACTGCAACCTCAGTTTAGTTGTCTTAGAAGTTTTCATATCGGTTTAGCATGAAGCAGACAGGTGAAATGTTTACAAAGATATAAAATGTTTTGGATCAACCATTCAAGCGCACCAGCCCTTTTCAAAGTATTTAAGTAAATAAAGTTTGTGGACCTCGCAGACGGTAATTTACTAAATAGAGACATTTGATACATAGTGTTACTATATACGATGTTTTAACATGACAGTCTATAAATAACCATGCAGTCAGTTCTATAAATGCCCATGAAAAGTCGGGTAGGTCATAATTCACTGATAGTGGGTCGGGCAGGGTAAGCTACACACCGTATGTACGTGACAGACTGCAAAGAGAGTGAGAGACCGATAAGGTGCATCATGTTGCGAAGAAAATATGGAGCAATGGTCATGAAAAAAATAGCGATGACAGGTCCACAAGTTACAACTGTTAGGAGCAAATCGAGGCACGGATCATCATCAGCTTGTAGTGGTTTCGAAACTCCCCGTCAGGTAACATACCCCGCCTCCTTGTGTAAGACATTTTGCTTGAGTGCTTCTGCGTAATGCGTCATGCCTTTCAACGGGAATGTAGCGAGAGTCAGGTGACAGATACTTACCTGGGAGAGGAGGGTAAGCGAAAAGTGAAGGTAAGTATGATGTATGTGCATAGCGCTGAAAGCACCCAGAATTCCATTCGATTTTTGTTGTATTTTTTTAAGTACCGTTGATTATTTAAACACACATCTCAACTGTGGTGAGCAAGATAGCCATGATGCTTAAAGTTTGTACTAATGTGTTTTTTTTTTTAAATAATCACCGCAATGAACATGTCGTAACTGAACACATGAAATTTTGAAGTAAAAATGTTTGAATTAGGGGAAGAGAGAAAACTCTAATTGCTTTAAGAAGTACTGCAAGTGAGCAAAATATAGTTTTAATCAATTTCTCATAAGTACGCATGTCAGTAGTACCTATTCTTTCGGTGCTTCATTTCACCAATTGTATATAGACCACTGAGTCTATGTTTACAGCTCCAAAGATAATGTATGTGTAACTAAATGACGAGTTCTGGACTCGGGGACAAAATATTTACTGTTGTGTCATGTCACAATTAATATCTCAGGTCGTAATGACACACTGCAGCATAAATACCTTGTAGCAGTGTGTAGATATAAAAAAGACTCGCCTACACGTCGCGGCATTTCGCTGACACAGGCTGTGAGCGCTTCGTCAATAGGTTTGTTTGGGTGACAAGCCTTTTATATATATATTGCTACACGTTTTGTCACTTGGGTACGTACGCACACACTCATGCTAAACAACGATCACAAACACAGGGAGAGAGAGCAGACAGGTACAGGTGCGCACTAAGACTGTCGTCCTCCATGTCTGTATGATAAGATTCGCATTGTTGACTTAGGATTGAGAGACATTTGTTGACAAGTAATCTGCAGCTTCACTCAGAGAGCGATTAAACATGTCGCAATATCATTTCCCCCTCCCACCACTCCCACCACCTTTCGTGACACTTAACCTTAGGGTCTTCACAGCCCTGTTCTGTGTAGAAAATACGAATCTTTTGATAATAAGAGTTATATTTTACACCTGCTGTCAAAACGTTTCGACTAGACACATTAGACCATGCATAGTATTCCTTTTGACTAGACCTCGATAGGATAATGACAATGACAGTTCTTTATTAACGAGAGGTAAAATAAGCAAGAAGATGTTTTTTTTAAATTTAGCTCTCACCCTTTACAGGAAAGAAAATTAACTACGTGAATGAAGTAATAAAGTATTATAGAATATTTTATAGTAAACATTAAGGAAGGTGGATATGTACAATTGTGGTGGTTAAGAAAAAATATGTATACATGTATGTATATGTTTACAAAGTTTCCTGGAGTTGGGAGGTATCTCTGGACTCTAGAGGCCTCATCTATTTGTCTTCAAAGTATTTAAGTTATTATGGTGTCGACAGTAATGTGAAAGTAGAGATGTCTTGCCAGATTACTTCTTGAATTTGCAATTACTTCTATTAATCATTATATTTACACATTCACTTGTCCTATGTTAAGCATTACACGTGTCACTAGTTTTGTTACAAACATTTACTGGCAGGGGCACGTGTCATTTCGGTCATCATGGTGTGCAGGTCAGTGGTGCGAGTAACTGGGAAGAATCAGAGTTTGAGATGCCGTTGACCATAATAATGACATTTTGAAATATTTTATGTTTATATTTTGTCCAGCATGGAATATTTTCCCAATGTAATGCTGAGAGAGCTCTCCCCTCTCCAGCAGAGAAGGAGCAGCCCGCCACAAGGAGCAGGTCGGTTAGAATCACTTCACTCAAACACCAACAGAAGCGGACAAAGATGGACGATGGCGGCTATCACTTTATTACCCACTGGTATGTAAAGACAGAAATATTATTAAAATTATTGTCCTGACTAAACACGTAAATACCTCCTTTTATTACGCATTATGCCTCTGATATTTTTTAACAAAGTCTCACGAAGTTCAAACGAAGTGAAAGATGAAAACTTAATTATTGTTCACTCAGCCGATGTGCCCGAATGTTTCGATTAATTAACATCACTGAACTGTGTTTACTTCCACCCATGGTTACATCGATTACCTTTACCTTGAGATCATTGTATGAAATAAGTCGAAATATAGCATGTGCCACCATTTGTCTGTAGAAATGAACTTGATAAAGGCGCTTACACACATAATCAGTTTGACTTACTTCTTTGAGCTACAAACCCATGTCAGCTGTCAACACAGTATCTTCTGTTGCCCTCATCTGAACTTTCAGTGCATCCTGTGCCAGTGGCACAGTTAGAACGATAACAACTATTTAAACATGGCTAATTCGTCGCAATGTATTATGAAACACATGCGGCCTACAGGTGAATAGCTACTGAAATCTGTTCAATCTGGTTAAACTTGACTTAGATACTTCATTAAGTTGTTTCATTAACACAAGTCATCGAGACAAATAATACGCACTAAATAACTTAGTCGCTAGGTGAGGATGAGACCTCAGAAATTTAATTAACCAGAGGATACAGTAAATTATTAATGTAGAAAGTTTGATCATATCAACCTGGCCGAACTGGCTGAGGATTTTTAATTACGCAAATAAGGTAAAGAACGAACTGCAAATATAGAGGGACTTGTGAAAATAGTCATAAACAGACAAAACACTTAGTGAACTGAGGTGAAATCAGTGAACTCCTCAAAGATGAACTCGAATGACCCATGCTATTCGCATGAGGACTGGTCGGTATTGATGAACAGCCACCAGTTATGTTAGTACCGAAACAATAGGGTGTATCGGCTGAATGATCAAACGTTTGCAGGAGTTTACCTCTCACCATGGTTACATCGATTTCACCCTCCTTGAGGTCATTAAATAACAAGTCAAAACATAGCATGTGCTACCTCCAAGAGCAAAATAAAAGGGTCTATTCAAACAACCGCCACAGATCGTCAATAGTTCTGTATGGGCGAGATCTTTATATCAACATACGATGTTAGTGTCATTTGCTGAAAGCTTTTTCCTAGCCGGGTAGTTCTCAGCCTTAGATGCTAAGTCATTCAAAAGACTTGTTTCTCTAGCATCCTCATTGTGTCAACTAGAATAACTGGCTCAAAATATTCTTTTAGTTTATCTCTTGTGCTTCACAATGAGGCTGATAAATAAAACAGGTATTTCACAACTTGTAACTGGTCTCTTACCAAGGGAAATAATCCATGGCGCTTATTGCAACATGCTAGCAGCGGTTATCCAGCACATTTCTCTGTTGACAAGGAGCAATCAAATGTACTTTTCAAATAAATAGAGTGAACAAATATTTTACAGGTTCAGTTTACTTGTGTTCACCGTTGTCATAGAGGTTTGAAGTGAAGCAGACCGGTGAAATATTTGACATCAACTATACAGTTACAGCGCTAAGCGTCAAAGCATCAGTTGTTTTCAGTATTTTATTAATAATAATAATAAATAAGTCTTAAACTTTTCTGAAGGAATTCTACAAAATATAGACATTTGATGTATGGTGTTATTGTTCGATTCTGTAACACGACAATCTATTAATAACTATGCCGTCAGTTCTATAAATGTCAGTAAAAATAAGGTAGGTCATATATCACTGATAGTGGGTCGGGCAGGATAAGATACCGTACATACGTAACAGACTGCAAAGGAAATAAGAGACCTATAAACTGTGAAAGTGTATCATCTCGCGAGGAATTATGGAGCAATCGGCATGACCAAAAATAGCGATGAAAGGCGCTTTGCAGGTACACAAACTGCAACTGTTAGCAACAACTCGAGGCATGGATCAAATCACCTTGTGGTGGTTAAGAAACTCCCCGACAGGTGATACACCCCACCCACTTGAACATGGTGCTGGATTACTGTCGCATAGTGCGTTGTGCCCTTCAACATGTAGCAAGATTCAGGTGTCGTGTACTTATCTGGGAGAAGAGGGTAAGTGAAACCAGATGTATGTGCTTAGCGCTGTAAGTACCCGGAAGTCCGTTCGTTTTTTGTCGTTATTTTGTGAGTACCGTTGATTATTTCATTGTACATTTCAACTGTGGTAAGCGAGATAGCCATGAAGTTGAAAGGTTTTACTAATGAACTTTATTTTTAAATAATCACCTTATGTGTGGTAACTGATCTTATGAAATTGAGAAGTCAAAATTTTTGAATTATGGAAAAGAGAGAAAAATCCAGTCACTTTAAGGAGAACAAAGAATGAGAAAAATATAGTTTTAATCACTTTCTCGCAGGTAAGCATGTCAATAGTACTTATTCTCTTGGTGTTTTACTGCGCCAATTGTATATAGACCACTGAGTCTATGTTTGAAGCTCCTAGGACAATGTATGTCTAGCTAAATGACGAGTTCTACATTCGAGGACAAAATATTTACTATTGTGTCATGTCACAATTAGTATCTCAGGTCGTAATGCAACATGAATACCTTGTAACAGGGTACCTCAGTGTGTAGATGTGAAGCAGACTCGCCTACAAGTCGCGACATTTCAGTGACACAGGCTGTGAGCGCTACGTCAATAGGTTTGGTCGGGTGACAAGGCTTTTATATATACACTGCCTCAGATAACGATTAACAGTCACTGTCTGTAGACAAGTTTTGTCACTCGGGTACGTAAGCACACACTCATGTTAAACAACGATCACAAACACACACAAAGAGAGAGCAGACAGGTACAGGTGTGCACTAAGACGCTGTGTCGTCCTCCATGTCTGTATGATTAGATTCGCATTGTTGATTCAGGAGCGAGAGACATTTGTTGACAAGTAATCTGCGGCTTCACGCAGAGAGCGATTAAACACGTGACATTATCATTACCTCCACCCACCACCACTAACACCACCACCACCACCACCACCACCACTACCTTTGGTGACATTTAGCCTTATGATCTCAACAGCCCTAAGCCTGTTCTGCGTAGAAAATACGAATCTTTTGATAAGAATAAGAGTTATATTTTACACCTGCTGTCAAAACATTCTGACTAGACGCACTAGACTATTATAATATCCCCTTGGACTAGATGTCGATAGGAGAATGTGAATGTCGCAATGTCTAGCGAAATTACTTCTTTAAAGTAATGACATCAATCATTATTTTACATATTCACTTGTCTTTCGTTAAGCATTACACTAAGCATTATACGTGCCCAGTGTCAATACTGTAGTTTTATTACAAACATTTACTGGTGGGGTCCACGTGTCATTTTGGTCATCATGGTGTGCAGGTCAGTGGTGCGCGTAACTGGTAAGAATCAGAGTGTGAGATGCCATTGACCATAATAATGACATGTTGAAGTAGTGTATATTTTATTTTTTGTCCAGCATGGAATATTTTCCCAACTTAATGCTGAGAGCTCTCCCCTCCCCAGCAGAGAAGGAGCAGCCCACCACAAGGACCAGGTCGGTTAGAATCACTTCACTCAAACAGCAGCAGAAGGCGGACAAAGATGGACGATGGCGGCTCTCACTTGATTACCCACTGGTACTTAAAGAAAGAAATATGAGGCTAGACTGAACTGATGAACTTAAGTGGGACTAAAGGAGTCTCATGATCAAGTCACAAGACTACAGCGAGCTTCAGTAAGATCGGCGAGGCTTTCCTACATCACTGCCGTGACTAAACACATAAATACCTTGTTTTATTACTAATTATACCCCTTCTATTCTTTACCAAAGCCCAATATTTCACTGGGTGCAAACGAATTAAAAGACGAAAACTATAATGCGTATATATAAATACATATAAGGGCAAAAGCGCTATTAGAATTTTCCAAGTCATTTCATTTTCTTTTGTGTTAAACTCCAGACGTGGCTGCAGCTCCGTGTATAAATGTTGACAAACCAAATGTCTAACTCAACTGTGTGTTTACGATGTAAGATGTATCAGTGTACGATACCTTTGTTTTATGATTTGCTACGAGGAACGACCTGTTTTCTTCTGCCTTAGCAGAATTTTCAACAAACTGTACACAGCATCGTTGAAATCATGAGAGCCGGCTCCCAATGTGGCTGTTAATGCATTTTCTCAATTCCCAATGACAGGTATCTTGACCTGAGAAGTTGAGACCTTCGCAAGAAGCAGCTTCTGTTCATGTAAGTACTGTCGTGTTACTAAACTCATAAGGTGTTTATTTCTGCTGAAGTCAAATAATACCAGCGAGATAACGCTGTGTTTAAAGTACTATTACTTAACATCTGTAAAAAAAAAATAATAATAATAATTCCTCTCCCATGTTTGAGATACATGTCTACTGCAGGTGAGGTGGAGGTGGGGGCAGAGATAAACATTCTGACTTCGTAAAAGTAAAAGAAAATCCTCACTTGACAAAATAACAAGACATTGCGCTCCAGACGAGACACATAGGTCGCGAGCAGCAGCTGACAGCACGAGTCGGGAACTCTAATAGTGAGGTAGGTGCTAGTGATAAAGACAATAGTGAGTTAGATATAACTGGCGATGAGGTTAGCGGGTCGGGTTTTGGAATTTGTGTTTAAAGCCGAACCACCAACTAAGGCAAGGCAGCTAGCCCTGTAAACAAATGCCACTTGCAGAGAAAGAACAGCTTGCCCGAGTCGAGAGCTGAACCCAAGACAGTCAACCCTCACTGTATTGGTGACAGGCGCTAACCATTACTCCACAGCCCACTGAGGTTAGTGGACTAGATACTAGTGAACACGAGACTAGTACAAAAGATGCTAGCGAGGTGGAGGTTGGCAAGAATGCAGATAGCGATTGGTCATCGGGTGGGGGTCATCGAGGAAATGGTGACTCGTGGGAGAGGAAGGTTGGGATATGAAAATGATCCCATTCTCCTTGAGAATCAGGCCAAGTATGGCCAGGAGAGCATAGTGGGCTGCTGCAAGCAAAAGACCTTAGCATCGAGGAGTTGCGAATGCTAAGAGGATGCAGTGTAGGGTGCACCTCCGGATGTGGAAGTGCAACCTTCAGTAACGAGAACTTGTGTGTAGGAGGAGGTTCGGCAGATCCCTAAGGGTGGGTGATGGTAATAATCGCGGGTCGCGAGGTGCGAGGTCTGGCTGTCAGCGTTGAGCTGCTCCGGACACAGTGGTAGTCACAAGTAGCGAGGGGTAGTGGACAGCACTGTGGTAGCGGATGGGTGATCTCATCACAACCACTGATAAATTGTTTAATAAAGAGGACGACTATAAATAAGTCACGGTGGCTATTTTGTCAGGTCAGACGACGGAAAATAGGTAGGGTCATTTCTAGCCAGGGGGAGTGTAATGATCTGTAGCAGCCTATAGTAGGTCGCGTATGGAGTGTCATGAGTTGTAGCAGTCTCGTATTGTCTCGTGTATGTGTGGTGTCCTGCGTCTTACGTCTTTGTGTACGTCATTTGGATGACATCATTTTCCAATGAAAGTAAACGTCACAGAGAGGCAGTTGAATATGAAGCTGCAAACAGAAGACCGGTCGGTCGGAAATCTGTGAATAACGAAATGACATCATTCTGGTTCTACCATCTAATGGACGTGTTGTGTTGTCGACTTCATCGTGCGGCTTCTGAAACATTTTACCTTCTTTGGACTGTCTAACATCAGCCATTTTGACCTCTGTCTAACATCAACTGTCTTTGTTGCTCACCTCTGTGACTTCAGCTGGAGATCAAACGTCTCTATTAAACGTCTCAATCATTTAACTATAGTTGAAGATCAACAATCTCCACTTTCCTTTGCCTTTATGTGCGGGGTCTCGTCAAAGTACATGTCTTCGTAAGTATGTTGGGGTTAGTGTGCGAAAGACTTATTACAGCGTGTTATTTTTTTTTCAGCATGATGCATCGTCCTTTCACTTTACATTTAACTGCGCATGTGGTTTCTGAAAGGCACCTTCAGCTACTGGAAAAGCGTGTCAGACTGTTCTTCATTGAAAATGTCTCTCTTTGTGATGTTCAGCTACAAATGAGCAGCAGAAATGCGATGCGTGGTGAAGTGATGCAAATAATTCACTCTGCGATTACTCCCCAGGGGGATGAGATGTCTTTATGCTAGCTTAACTTCAGTCTTGCACTATTCCTCGTGGTTTATCTAGGACAGTGATGCCTAACCTTTTTCGCGGGACATAGGTTGGGCATCCCTGATCTAGGATATCCAGCTCGTGTACGTATTACTTTTTTAAGTCTAGTAATCTCTCTCTCTCCTCTTGATTTTCTTAAAATAAAACCACCTCATAGCCAAAGTTACTGGCGGGATAGCTTTGGTCCTGAAGAAAAACATGTCCACCACCAATCACATGTTTATTTTACAGTCGTGAGCTGTAAATGTTATTTACCGACTATCATTTTTCCCTCGAAGATGTCAGGTTGTTCATGGTGCACTGCGCCGACTTGTCAAAACTCAGTTTTTTGATTGTTCTTTCTTTAGTAAATTTAAGAAGAATTCAAAAAGTGGGTGCAAAACTGCCAGAGAAGCGATCTGTTGAGCCAGGCAACTGCCCTCAGTAACAACTCTAAGAAGAGCCACGCAAAAGGTTAGTATTTTCCCAGTGCTTAATAACAATATTTTGCAAAACCTTACAACAAAACGTGTCTTCTGTGCTCCTATGAGGAGAGATCTGTGTTATCGTTTTGATGAAATGACGATCAAAGAACACACAATATCGAAGAGGACAATGTTGAGCGGTTGGAGGACGTTGCTTGTCAAAGATCGAGTCATGCTGCACATCATGCCAAAGTATTCACTGTTTGTGGACTGCTAGAGCCCTGGAAATAAGCAGTCGGATAAGTTTTATCCAATGGCCTGATAAGAGGCGACTTTCTGAAGTCATTATTGACAGTACTAGGGAAAATATTACAAATAGGATTCAAAATGTAAACATGTGGTTTATATAGAACAGAGAGAGAAAGCACGATTTTTTGGAAATTTTTGACAGAAATCAAGTTCGTTCGTGTGTCCCTCCATGAAGTGTGTGTGTACGTACGCGCTCTTAGCCAAAATTTACCACGATCGTTGAAACAAAGACGCGGCACAGCGGTCGAGTAACTAATGACTGTTATTTCGTTCGCCTTCAAACTTCTCAACTATTGTTTATTTGGTTGGAGAGTGCTTCCACACTGCGGTGATATCATACGTACTCTTGGGGAGAGGGGGAGAATCAGAATACCGGAGAAAACCCCCGACGCTCAGCGCTGCGGACAGATATCACGTACAGAGAGTGAGAATCCCCAGACGTGATCTGAACCCTGAGTTTCTCACTGCAGTGGTGACAATTAAGCGAGTGTTTTAACCACTATGCTACCGGGCGCCCATTACTTGTTGACGTCTTTTAGTACAGTTGGCCGCACACGCGGGCGATGCTTGAAAATAGGACGCATGCAGTGATTGGCTGCTTGGTAGACTCGACAGGTGATGTTCACCACCTGCTTTCTTTGTTAGCGTTATGTGCTTTTATCATGTTTCCAAAAATTAATTTTACCTTTTTTGTGCGGATGCTCCAAGCGTGGTTTCAACTTCACCAATCCTCGCTCGCGTGTCTACATTTTAAAACTAGACTTTACTGTGTGTTTTCCTTCGTTTTCAGATCATACATTGTCAAGGAAGACAGGTGGTTTTTCAATAAGTGGTTGACTTTTGCACCTCCGTTTTGAGTCTTCAGTGCCTTGATACTCCATCGGGTGCACGCATGATGCAAGGATCAACAAAGGCGCACTATAAGAGCAAAGAGGGAACAAGTCAGTTTGATATTGTGAGTGACCAGCTCGGCTACTTTCAGACTGTTAGGCGGATGAGGCCAGTTGTACCATCGTGGAATGACCAGATTCAGGGAACCTACTCATGCGAACTAAGACTTTTCTCTCCACAGATGCCACAAGAAGAGCAATCTGAAGTCACAAGCAGGTTTAAAATACAAGAAGAACAAGCGACGATGTCGACAACATATGATTTTGGATGAAATTATTTTACTTAGCAGACGAAACTTGTGGAAAGTTGCGCCATTTGCCGATAAAGGCGTTTAGAAGACTTGACTGTTTTGTCGACACAAACCGAGTCATCTGATGCATGACGGAGCTTCTTCACACTAGAAATTAATATGTTTAAAACAATGACAACTTTTCATCTGCTTCTGAATTTCTACTTCTTACAGTCAGGTAATAGTTTCAGGAACTATTTATATTAACTAACGATACACCCCTTGCTTGATAACGTGATTATGATATTTACTCGAGGAAATGTAGTCCTTAGGGTAGTGCTATAGTAACTATATGGTGTTTTTTTTTATTACATATAATAATTACTAAAGTACTCGTAATATTAGGTCAGATGGCTTGGCTCATTTAATCACTTTGGTTGTTATGGGCTGGATAACAGGAACATTGACTGAATCCACGACCGATTCTGTCTGCTCAATCTGTTAGGTTGTCAGATCACATGTCTAATAAATTTCTTCCGTGTCACAAAAAGCACATTTGCGTAAAATACATAAGCAAAATTGCTTACAAACACAGCGCCTGATCACATGGTAAGAGCTGTATATCAGATTAAGATTTATCCACCAACGAAGTCTTTTTCTGTCTAAACGAAAATTAAACAAAACGATTCTCCATAACGTGGAAAAAAGTAAAACCTTTTTTCTTTAGTCTGATCTTCAACAGTGGTAATAAACTTTATTCACGTATGCGCCAGAATTAGAACGATGCCTCATGGGCTATTGTAGTGGCTGCCAAAGCATGTGAGCACTGATCTATGCATCAAAAAAGCTTTTATGCTGGGTTTGGAATTCACATTTATCTTTCAAATAGAGTTACAAAACTAATCGACGACCATAACAAGAAGACGACATACTCTTCTGGTCTGCTTACCTCAGACAAAAAAAATCCCACCCCCACTACCACCAAAAGTCACATCACACGAAAAGATCAATCACAAATAACACCCTTGTCAGCTTCAACTACTAGAAACCAAACTTTTACCCAATCCAAAAATATCCCAAATGTCATCATTTGCACAAAACAGCAAACTGCAGTGCCTGTGCAATATGACTTTCTTTGTGAAGCTCTCAGGCATTCTTCAAGGTCTATGAGACCTTGCTTAGGAAAGCTGGAGAAGTCATATGTGAATAAGGTCTATATACAGTTTGAAAATTGCAATCAGGCTAAATCTGAGTACTTGTGCATTACTGTAATTAGATCAAACAGACTTGAGCTGTAAGTTTACTCTCAGTTCTTGATCTCCTCCCTGATGAATTTATATTTTTTATTGCTTTTTCTTTTATGGACTTAGTCATAACACTGTTTACCACTTTTATAAGCCTTTAAGGGACTTGTTTGTTGCAATGAGTAAGGAATGTTAGGGTAAATAACCCTTTCTACATGTAAAATACTCTCAAAGAGCCATAAGAAAAATAGAGGTATGTGTTACACGATATCTCACCTCCATCAAACACCAGTGTTGGGTAAGAGGCAATATAAGGAGGGTAAAAAATGGCAGAATGGACTTTGAAGAAAATCCATTCTTCCACCAATTGCAGTAGGAAGCTGGGTTGGCTAGATGACAGGTTGTTAATGTAGTCCATAACTATTACTAGAACACATCTAGGGCTTTAAGAATTACTTTGATAAGTAATCTTTTACTTATCAACCCTTATTATTTCTGAAAACTTAGAGATTATGAACAAACAAAAAAATGCATGGAAGAGCATACGAATTATTATTCTTGTAATTGTAAGTGGTGGGGTAAAAGATCTGTCCCATGAACTTAAAGGCAAAATAAAACTGACTAGAATCTCGTAAAGAGTAGGATCAATTTGAATCTCGTCTATTTTCATGTCTGCTCATGTGGAAAAAGTTGAACATTTATGATGGACTCTAACTTTATGCCCATATAGTGAATAATTAGAAGCACATATGTGCGAGAATGTGTGTGTGTGTGAGAGAGAGAGAAAGAACATTACAGCTACAAAAGATAATCATTTTCTTCAGACATTAGTGCCTTATAATTTTACACTTTACAACATCTAGTTTTTAAAGTGGGATCAGAAAACAGAGGCATATCGCTAAACTGCTGGATGTCTGCCAACACCACCTCTTAGCCTTTTGTGAAGTTGTAGGCTGTCAGGTCTCAGCAAACCATTTAACAGTTTAATATCCAGAACGTGATACAATTTTTTACACCAACAGTTGACATGCTTTGAATTTGTGACTTACTTTCGTTTTCATTCTTTCTGTTTTGGCAAGTGTCATTCACCTTCACTTTCCATAATTTAGAAGTTGATAAACTAAAAACATAATAAGCTTTAGTTTCTGTACCTCCGTGAACAGAAGAGTTCAAATCGCTTGTTGTTGTTCTTGATTTTGATAGTTAAACCAAAAGGAAATTTTGTTCTTTTGCTTTATTCTAAAAGTTTACGCAGGGAAAATTTGCAAGCAGCCCAGAGATGTATGCCCATGATCAGATAAAGAAAATACTGGCACTCAACATAACCATGAGAGAGAAAGTTGACCTACAAAAGCAGAATAGGACAAGTTGGTATTATGGCCATTGTGTACATGTGTTGGGTGGGGGTGGGTGGGAGAGATTGGCGTTTTATGCTGAGCCAGAAACTAAGGCTATATCATGTCTAAGCAGCAATCCCTGTAAACAGATACCACATGCAGAAAAAGAACAGTATGCCAAGATGAGATCTGAACCCAGTGAAGCCAGCCCTCATTGAATTGATAACAGGCACTAACTGTTGCTCCACACTTGACAACTGTGACAAATTTTCTGGTGATCTTGTAGTTAACACAAGTATGAAGTACCAGCGTGTACACCTGACATGGAGAGAGAAGTGGATTAATGTGTACAGCCTTACATCCATCCTTCAGTGCAGGGAAGGCAACGCAAGTAGAAATTGTTCATGCTTTGTCAACAGGCAGTGGGGAAAATAAAGCAAGAAACTGCAGTAGCTTAACCTTGATAGGACCGTTTAATGGGTAAACTTAACCTTCATTGCTTGAACATTTATTCATTAAAAAAAAAGAAAAAGTTAATTTGTATAGCACTTTACCCTATTATCAAAGTGCCTTGCAAAAATTAAAATACATAATAATAATAATAAAGGAAGCTGGTCTCAAAGCAAAGAGTTCATAGCATTCTCAGTTAATATAGCTACTCATATTGTGAAGAAGGTGAATGCCTTCAGCATAGATGTAAGGTGCAGCCTTACCATTGCATGTAATGTATAGAAGCACAATTCACAATCTTTGGTGCAGTGGCATAACATTTGCCAATCATTCCATCAATATAACTCTTGTTAGAGCAACATAAATATGGTCCATGTAAGGTTAGCTTCCTGCTGAATATGTATTTAAAACGTATATTCAAAATTATGAAGACATCTCCTCCAGCTGCTGTTGCTTAAACAGGGCTTCTGCTTACGCAAAAAATTGCATACAGTACGCATTAAAAGTTCGGAGGACCCCTTCAATTTTCGTCAATGGGGTCCCCTTCAAATTTGGGCGAAGAACAGGGACCCCTTAAAAATCTGAAGAAGGGGTCCCTGGGACCCAAAAGAATTTAGCCTTAGCAGAAGCCCTGTTAAACAAATAATGTTACTGTCTTATCTTACATTACAAGAGCTTGTAGTAAGACTGAACTTTGAAAAAAAAAATCCTGTGTTCTTTTATTCAATAATGTATTATGAATATAAGTTACAAATATTCCAACAGTTATATCTACATGCATGCTTCTTGTGCTGTTTAAAATCTTTACTAAAAGTGAGTTTCTGTAAAAAAAAAAAAGCATCCACTGATTTCCCCTTTTATTATAGTTTTGCACACAGATCAAAGCTTTATGTGCTTTAGTTTATGCACAAGCTAAGGACTTTTGACTATGAAGCTGAGCATTGGTAAAATAACAGAAGCTTAGTGGATTGGTATTTTAAAATTGGCTGAACAACAACAGCGAAAAAGTGGGTTGCAGTGTTAAAACTGACAGTACAAACAATGTATTGCTTTTTTTATAATTAAAAGTTTGTGTGGTTTTATATGGACATTTTGTGTTTTTTAGTAAGATGATCACCATATTTGTTTGCTTATGTTCAAATGGTTAGGACAGCAACAGTTTTTTTTACTTCTGCTGAAATACTTTTTTGAATAGTCACATAAAATGTTATTGCTGACAAAACAATTCAGGTAGCAGGTGATAAAAGAGACAGTATGTTGAATATGTGCTGATTTTATGAATAATTAATGAATGAACTCCAAGATTTTAATGAACTAGGAATAGAGGATACTTTGAACATTGTGGACATGCTATAGAAGAATTATAATAATCATTTATCCCTAATAGCAAGCCGCTGCGCTGATCAGACACTAGATTCAAAAGTTATTGGGCTCGTGAACGAAGTTATTGCATTCTACTGCGTTATATTCAAGAAACCAAGATTGTTTAAATGACAATATATGTTTCATTGATAGCAGCTTCATCCAGTCGAGTGGGACGCAACTGTGTACTGGCTGTTAGGGAACTTTGACTAGGTTATATCCCTTTCATTGCGTAGCCTTGGCTTATGCTGCCCTTCGACGATTAATATTATTTCAAATGTAAACCTTGACTTGCTACTTATCATCTCCATCGTTAGGTAAACGGAAATTAGGTAGTTGCTCTAAAGATACATTTTGATAGGATTTTGCTGCTGCACTTCAGGCTCAGGGGTATTTCGCTTGAAGATGTCAATGCACAGAGATATGTTTTATTGATGTTTTATTCTGTCTTGTTTGAAATTTATATTAACAAATTTGTGCTTGCAGACCCCTTAAACTTGAGCGGTCTCTTAATATTTCCGGCTTTGTCAAACTCTTATCTGTACTGCACGCATTTGTAATCTTACGTAAAAGGGATGTTCAATAAATGCTCATGATTGTTAATTTGTTTATTTTTTTGTATTTTTTCAGTGTTGTCTATAGGAACGGAATACAGTTGTCCAACATTTCAAATAGGCGTGAACCTCGTCACCTGCAAGATCAATAAAACAGCAGTTGACGATGCAGCATGTGACTCCCTGCAGAAGAATGTGACGTTTGATAAGGGCGAAACTATACTCTGCTTTGCACCTCGACCATCAACTTCTGGTTGTAGTACATCGCACAACACATCCTCTAACCCATGTTGGTGTGTTGATTCAGGTCAAAACATTTTTACGTATACGATTTTATACGTGGCCACCTCGAGTGATGTGGGAGCAATCCTGGAATGCAAATATTGTATAACACCACCAAACCTGAACGGTCCTGCTGGCTGCAAAATTAAAAGCTTGGGTTAGTGTCACATGTTTATTTAATTTGTTTGCCAAAGAGTGAGAGAGTGTGTGTTTGCTTGGGGGAGAGAACGTGTTTATATACCGGCTACTTGTTTTGGAATAAACCTGTGTAGTAACATGTATGCACGTTTGTTAGAAGTGAAGTGGAAACATATGAGATAACATAAACATGTATGCTCTGTCTAGTTATTTCAGTGTCTGATACTTTAATGGTCTCTCACAGATTCTGGAAAACAAGCGTCAAGAGCACATATGATTTATACGAATCCGGCATGGCTTCTTCCAGTTCTCTTGTCATTCAGCGACTTTTATGGTTAGTGCAGTTATTATAAGAACAGGTCGCATGAAGTTATGTTGGTTATGGAAATGATTGCCATGAGCATCTTTAATTTACTTTATGTTTTTGTTCACGGACTTCTGAGGTAAAATATGAGACCAAGCTTAAAGCGTTAGTCCTTGTGCTAATCCGTCAAAGTTTTGTCATCGACTGTGTTCCTAAATCTCTAATATTCTAATTATGAAAACCCTCTCTCGTTCAGAATTTTTCTGTTTTCAGTCTATCTCTCTAGCTCGGTGTGAGAGAGAGAAAGAGAAGTTTTTTTTTCCCATTTGTATGTTTATCTTCCGACTTGAATAAGAAATGAAAACCCACCCAACTCTTAACATTATTAACATCTGTTGCGCCTATAACTATATGATAATGTCAGTAATTTTCCGTCAGTCGTTTTCATAGTTACACTTATTAGGAATTGTCATCACAGCTTGTAAGTTTTTATCGCATTTGTATTATGATAAATGCTTTTGTAACATGTACTTTTATTTCTGTATATAATGTCCTTTTTTTCAGGAAGAGTCCGTTTTCCTCTGCTGCTGCTCTAGTATTTAAGAACCAACAATTGAAAAATTACAAAGTATATTCATGTACAGTCTAAGACTTCAGTTGACAGAGTTTTACATTATCTCTTACATGGACGAGTGATACGCAGCAATTTTAAATGTATGTATAAAACGGAAGCTTGTTCTTGTTATTTGGTTCCTCTTTGTGTTTTCTGTGTTTGATTTTATTCTTCTTTTAGTACGTTTGTTTATTCTTTCATAGTTCATATGTTATTTGTTTTCCTGTCCCTCGTATGCCGTCCATGTTCCTTAGGAGTGTGAGTATGCGCTTTACAAATTTTTGCATTTATTATTATTAAAACATTTGGAAGCTATTCTTTTCTCTTTTGTTAATGCTGTTTTCGCTAGCGACATTCATTTATATTTGGTAAAAACATAGTTAAAAAAATGGCGCTTTTCTCTGATATGAGATTCCCGTCAGCAGAAATCCCCTCTTGATAGTAGCAAGTAAAGATCAAGTGGGCAGAAAATTGCTTTTGCCTCTTTCGCTGTTGCTGTATCTTCACCAGCCAGAGATATATACGAATGAATCTCTCGAGCCTGCTAATATCCCAGCACAATTAAATGAATCATTATCGAATACTTTATTTAACAATCTTTTGCATGGACTCTAAGCCAGCTTTTCTACAGACGGCAGCCGCATTGCCGACATCGGCAATAAGCACAGCAGCCCATGCTGAACATTATCTGGCACAGTGATACCAAAGATACTAAATGCAACAAAATGGATTTTAACACGACGGCTTCTGTGTAAACAGCGATGATCGCGCTGCGCTGAACGATATCTTGATTCAAGGGAGACAATTACATAATTAGATAAGAGACTTTGTTTAATTTCTTCGTCTAGTACAAATACCATCAACAACAAGCTCCAAACCAAAAAGCGCAAAAGCGGCTGGATAGGACTAACCCTGCGCCAACCAGCTGACACCATTGCCTGGCAGACACTTGACTGGAACCCTCAGGGGAAGAGGAGAGTTGGGAGACCGAAGCAAACTTGGAAAAGAACAGTAGAGAGAGAGGCAACTGAAGGGAGCTGCCCTATACCGGGTCCGATGGTGAGGTGTTGCTCCTGAAAGGTACAACAGGGAATAAACTAACTCCTCGTCTAGTAAAAGTAAATTACAGTCGATTTATCTGCGCACTATCACTGTGTGTGTATAAATTATATTTGAAGCGTTTCTTATGTATGCCAATTTTTTTCTTAATAAACACCAGCAAACAAAATGCAACAAGCCTACATCACTAGGTGTTTGAAGAATGTTTACATTGATCTTTTTATAATATTATGTTTTTGTTTAAAATGTGTGTTATTGTTTGTATCCCTCTGTCACAGTCAGTCGCGTTCCCACAAACGCCAGGGCATTTGCGCGTTCTCTTCTACACAAACGTCTCTACCTCTTTTGTAGGCCTGTATATATTTAATGACTTTAATAACAATACACAATAAATGTTGAAAAGAATTTCCTAGTAAACATACATCAGTTAATCATTACTACTATCTAAGATATATTAATATTACTTATTAATGATCTCTAAATCTAAAGTCAGTCCTGACAGAAAGTTCCTTTCTTGATAATGAAGTGTAGAGTTCGGCACAACACTGCTTTCACTGTTTCAACTGTCTCTGGAGACTAATGCTCCATATATATATATCATCCACACTCACAACTTATCTTAACAGTTTTACAAACCAAACACAACTGACGTCAGACGTTATACACTGAATGACACTGTCACTGGGGACGAGTGACAGCACAACTCAACATATCAAACGCTTTTGGTCAAACGTTGTTTTCCTGGGCCATATGCTCCATGATACCAATAAACTAAACAATTCACAAAAGAAAACAACACAAAAACTCTTCGTGGCATCTGCCAGGCCCATCAGTCCGTAGCATTAGCCAGACCCAAACACGGCCCATCTCAAGGCCTTTCACTCCATGGCCCATCTCCCGGCACTGCAGACCGCGCCTGTTGACAGTTACAAACGAGAACAAAATTACTCATTCATATCTATCGAAAAGAATACATCAAAAATTCAACGTCCAAAAACCCGAGATGTACAAAAATACAAATACCGCACCTCAGCCGGCAGACGCAGCCTCCTTTCCCCCCCACAAGTAGTGTCTCGGCACTCAACGTGTCTCCTCGGGAAGTGAAGCGCTGGCCCGCAACAGTTAATTTAAATCGTTTTACCCTTATCTTGTTCCATTCTATAAAATTAAAAAAAAAAAAAAAATTAGTCATTCAGCAAGTGGGCTCAGCTACTATCGCTGTGTTGGCAGTTATCCCTATGTTATCATCTGTGACACCTTCCTAGACCCAGCGTGTCATTAGTAAGAGTGCTATAACATGGAAAATGAAAGAGAAATAAAAACACCATTTACAGGCATAGACAGACTATGGAAACCGAAACTACATTTTTGTTTTTATTTAAAAATTCAACTAACACACATGCACTGTTACATATGCATATACACATTCAATACACACATTATCATATTCTTTGCTGACTGATGACTTCTGCCCTGAAATCTCAGGTCTTTTTTTTCTGGAAGGATATCTTTTCGGATGTGGCAGGTGGTGGTGGACGAGGAACGTCAAAAATTAATGGCACAGCACACCAAATCAGCTTATTTCTGTTAGCCACATTCATAAATTGTTAGTCCACCAGATAACCAGAGCACAGATAGCAGCCAGGCTAGGACAACAGTATTACATCTTTTCTGTGCAAATCTTCATTCAGATTTGCTGCCAAGAATAGACCCTCACATAATTTATAGTTCCTATCCTGCTGTACCGATATGAAACGTAGACTATTCTTTCCGATTCAGAGTAGAACACAAGCATTCGAGACTAACTGTAGGAGGAAGGCAAAACCCAATCACTTTACGTGGATCGTGGTGGTCATCCTTCTGACACCAGAAAGCACTTCTTGAAAACCGTGAAGCAGCGCAAGTGATCTGGTTTGTCCCTGTAATCCGCCACGACACTCTTAAGGCCGTGTCTAGCCCTAAGGAGTGAAATGAAAATAGTTGTTGTCAGCCTAATATAAAAAGTGAAAAAAAATACAATATGTATTTAGTATAGTTTATAAAGACATTACATAAAAATTCATAATGGTTTTCTAAAGCGATGTTAAGTTCACACTAATTCACTCACATCACACAGGCATGTCCATTTTCTAAAGAGATGCGTTTACCAATGTAGCCAGACTGTAATCATTCTCGAACTCTCGACACACTAAAATCTACTGTTTCGTTTCCCCGCTTGGCATACTACTCACGTTTGCAACATCTGTGCTGTACTAATGTTGGCTAATGTTTAGGACTGTATCTTTAAAAGGTTTTAAGTGCGGCTTTAAAAAAAAAGCGGTAACAACGATGAGAATTAAAAAAAAAAAACCCTAAGCATATTATTTACTGAATAAGGATGATCAGCTCTTGTAATAACTAAGGGACTGTATTTTAACTATTGTGATAATAGGTCGCTACACTCCTACCATCCTGCTTCATCTATCAGCCTTCACATCCACTTTTTGCAGCTAACTGAAGATGGGATCTGGTTTTTCTGCTTCTACCTACAGTATGTAAGCTACGAGGGTACAGCTATAGTTTACATTTCCTCGTATGCGCGCTCCACTTTCGGTGTTGCACGGCTTTTCGACCAGTATAGAACAAATGCGACAAGAGGCAGTTTACGAAATGTATACAACTGTATAGGCGCTTGGTCAGGACGTATCACTAGAAGTTGTTGTTAGTCTTCTTGCCCCAGGAACAAGAATGTACTTCTGTGACATGTGTGAGGTCGTGAAACCACAGATGTGGACTGTATGGACAGCACCTGTCTTGTTTTTTGTTGTTACCACAGGTAAGCTTGTGATCAACATTATTATAACATGTGTAGCTGTTGTGCTAGCACAAAGGTGAGACGTTTGAGAAACATAAAAGGAAGGCACAGTGCCAACAGTCTGTAAAGATAGTTCTTCTAGTTTTTTCCTACATGTGTGGCAAAAACACCACATGCGAATATGTTCTTTGAAGTTGATCTTCGAGAAAAAAAATGATTATTTAATAAATAAAAGGAACTTGCCTCAAGTACCCATTTTGGTTTCTCTATTTATATATATATATAAGAGAAAAAATGATTTTAAAGAATAATTTCATGTATGAAATGAATCTGAACCTTGAGATTATTGTAAAGCTGTTATTTTCAGGTGTAAACATCTCTCCCTGTGATGATAACGGTGTGAGAGAAGTACTAGTTGACCAAGACACTGTCTTCACTTGCACAGCTGAGGGACAAGTCGAGTGGAGATTTGAATACAGTTTGTACAGTCAAACCTTTTTGTTAGCAAAATGCGAAAGTACTTGCGAAGAGCTAAATGATTTCAACAATCTGTTTAAAGGCAGTATATTAGAAGCTCGCCATTCAAGTTCTATGACCATTAGAGCTCAAAAACGTGGGAACATCGTTCGTTTGACGAACGGCAGTCTTCTGTGTTATCATATGGCTGGAGCAGGGCAAGTGGCATCAGCTCGCTGTGGACTCCACTATGTGTGTAAGCATTATTGCAGATTTTCTTTATTTATTCATCTAGGACATACATTTAAGTCTTTCAAATTTAAGCTGCTATTTCTTTAAATGCTTCATTGGATCTCGTGTCTGTTAATCTATGTGTAAGTCTGTTTCATGGATGACATTCTTATTTGCTTCCAATGCTATAAAGACTAATCATTCATCTACTTCAGGATTCTCAATTCGCAAGTTTACCCTCGACAACTGTTGTTTTTATCGTAACATTCGCGTGGGTTACAGCCTTTTCATCTCGTTTATATGTGTACTTTAGACCTATACATTTTGTGATGATACAGGCGCTTTTATATGAACGGTGTGACAAAATCAGAAAAATGAAGGGAACCACTTTGTTTCTTAAAGGTGCTAAAAACGTGTGTGAGATCTCACCCTGAAATAATTGTCAGTTTTTCCTGTTGGAAAGTGATTTTTTTCTGGTTAGAATCAGAATATCCAGAAAGGATGGGTCTTATACAAGCGCCTTGTCAGCTTTATAGTCTACAGATGGTTACTTAAAATATCTTTACCACCATCACCATGACAACGCCAACAAAAAACAAATCAAGAAAGATAATAATGAAACACTATTATACTGCAGAAGAAGGCATTTCGTCACGTCAGAAGTGCAAGACTCAGAAAAAATTGGCGAAACATTTATCACCACTTTCTTCTATTTTCAGCATATTCCTTTCAGTCCACAGATAATACCACATATGCATGGAAGTATTTATCTACAAAAAGTTAACTAAAACACAAACAGTTTTAAAGCTATGTCCTCAATAAATTCGCATAGCCTTTTAGATAGTATGCGTTGCCTGCACTTCTACCTTTTTTGTTGTCGTTTTGTCCTGTACAATAATCAGACATTTACAGATCCACCAGAGAACGTGTCATGCACAGCAGTTAATACGTCCTGGGCCGTGACTGTGTCCTGCTACGTCGCCAGTGTCTACTCTTCACGTAGACTGTACACGTGTCAGCTTTACCAGCTAAACCAAGCAGTCAGTGTTTAGAGTTACATTGATATTTTTTTGAAATAAGGAGAAATAGAGATAGGCAAATTAAATACAGTTTTGATGCTGTGTGTCCGATTTATAATACGCATAAACATATCTCCAAATAAAACCTTAAACACAGTTGATGTGAAATAACAAAAGAGCTTTTTTATTCTAGAAGTACAACAGTAGTCTAAGACTATGTTAAATAATCTCAATAGTTTAAAGTACCAAGCAATCGTTTCTTTGTGGAATCGACTTTTTTCAATGTTTGCCTTCAACTTTTTTTATTTATTTTGCATTTATAAAATACGTTCGCGTTTTGTTTCCTTGTTTCCGTCAAAATTGTATTTTCATTCTTCTCTGCGCATACTCTCATGATTCCTTTATTACAGTCACAAAACAAAAGCTTGGAAACAGTCGCAATGCTGACCTCACCAACCAACGAGTACATAGGAGAGAAAGAAGTGAAGGTTTCAGGTTTCTGTCAGTTCAACACCACACTACCAACAGAGGAAGGACAGTATGCTTTCCATGTCTCTGTTTCACCAGGTGGACGGACGTACTATGCAAACTTTACAGATAAATACAACTGGATTACAACTGGTAAAAAAGAGCAGTCATTTTAAAAGAATATTTAGCGGCTGTATCCGAGATAAAGACATTTTCACTGTCTCTGCCTCTGTCTCTCTAGCTCTCAACCTCTTTTCTCGCACGGTTTTCATGAAAGAAATTACCTTCACCTTTTCGATCACGTGTAAAACTTTGATTCTCGCTATCTGTGTGTGTGTGTGTGGTTTTTTTTTTTAAAGTGCGGTAACTTTTAAAACCACGATCATATGTGTAATCTTTTTCCGGGTGATTGAATCAATGCAAAGCAGAGCTTCCAGTCTACAAACCAAAAATTTGTTTTCCTGTGCAGAACGCCCTTCTTTGCCCAGGGTGTCTTGTGGTCCACAACAATACGTGTTAGAGAATACAAACGCCACCTGTACCTGCAATACCTCTTCTCTGGGCCAACCTGCAGGTTACTTGATATGGATCATAGGTGACCAGACAGACCTGGAGACAACAGCCTCTGAAGGCCAACAAAATCTCGCATCACACGAACTACATTATACGCATTTCTTCACTCAAGCAGACCATGGAAGAACCTGGTTCAGATGTGACGTGGTCTGGGGACTGGAGAAGATACATGGAGAAAACTACATTGTCAATGTGGGATGTATGTGGATACTTATTCTAAATTTTATACGTCTCTTTGAACTTCATTCCCTGTATATGTTCCAATGGATTTACATGAATTTGCGTAATGGAATCCATACTCACCTTTCAGATGGGTATCTATTCATTCCTCAACGGTTTATTTGTCCGTGGTTAGCAGCTGCTTTTATATACAGGGATTACTAACAAATGAATAAGCAGTGTGAAAGAAGTATAAAAATCCTAGCAGCAATTGTGGTGTTGTTAACTGTTACTCTGGGATGAGTACACTTGTATTATTTATCTTCATAGACATTCTATATCATCATATAAATAAGAAAATTTCAATAGTCCTTTCCACTGAAAAAAAATATAACATGGGGAAGGGGGCTTCATTGTTCTAATTGTTCCGAAAATCCCTCGCAATATGTACAATAATAAATTGTCTCTGTCATAAAACTTTGGTTGAATCAACAAACAATTAATTTCTCTAGTGATTTTATTTTATTGTACAGACGCTGCCAGACAAGCAAAGTTTGTACTCAACGGCAACAAAGAAAATCAAACAGTGAATGAGAGAAATCTCGTAAACTTTTTGTGTGAATCCAACGGTCAGCCGACACCAAACATCTCCATCCATAACAACGACAACGACACCGTCGTCATTAAAGACACGTCTCCTGTCAACTACACCTTCATCGCTCGCTGTGAGGACACGGCCACCTACACGTGCTCCTCGCAGAACGAGTTTTCGCATCAGTCAGGCGTGACCACCTCGGTCAGTCTTGACCTCAACGTCCGGTGTAAGTGGAAGATTCTTTTGTAGGTCACCACGTGATCTGTGTCATTGTTTCTTCTGATTCTTAGTCAAAACTTTCCAGCGACATATATGTCTCACGATTAAAAACCTCACATATATATATGTACACTGTTTTCTATCCGACTGTTCTCTCTCTCTCTCTCAGGCGATCGGGTGACGCAACAGTTAGCGCCTGTCACTATATAGTAAGGGCTGGCCGTCCTGGGTTCAGCTCTCGACTCGGGCACGCTGTTCTTTTTCTGCATATGGCATCTGCTTACAGACTGGCTGCCTTGCCATGATATAGCCTTAGTTCTGTGTAAAACTGTGCTCGGCGTAAAACATCAATCCCTCTCTCTCTCTCTCTCTGTTTGCCTGTCAATTTTTATTCATAATTTTTTCTTTCGTGCGTTAATTTGTTTATATCTGTTGTATTTCAGCTTATGTGCGTATGTTTATTGTTTTATGATTTTTTTATGTCTGTGGGTATTTGACAGGCAAGCCTCGAGTTCATTCGTCTAAACGACTTGGGTTTTACATGATCAACCACCAAACAGAAATGAACTTTGACATAATCGCTTACCCCGTACCACACGAGTATCATGTGTGGTTGATAAAATCACCAATAAACAACAGTGAAGATGCTCACAATGAAGGTAAAGACACCATGGTAAACATCACCTGTCAGTCTGGTGTATTTCGCCGTTACCTGTCCACATGCTCTCTGAGAGTCGTCAACATCAATTCCCTGACGACCGGGTCCTACAAGGTGCAGGTCATTAACGAGGCTGGTGACGAGAACTTCACTGTCACAATAGACTTTAGTGAGTATATGCGATGATATCACTAGTATATTTACTTATTTCCCAGACATTTGAGCTGTCCCGAGATATTTCTCGTTGGTGTTATCCGTGACTCTCTCGCTCCTCCACTCTTCTCGTTCTGAAATCTCCTCCAGCCTCTCGTCCTGTCACCCTCCCACACTCTCTGAATCTCTTTCGTTCCTTTACCTCTCTGTCTGCTCCATTGTCGCTCGCTCACTTAACATTTGATGTAAACACCAAGTCATTTCTTCCTTCCCCATACCTCTGTGTCGTTGGCTTACATAGGACTCTGTCTCTAATGCCAAAACTTGTTCTGAGTAGAAGATGTATGTGGCGATTTCTTCTTTATAGTATTGTTTTATCTGATGTCAGAGGTAACTTCTTAAAACACAGGAAATAACTGTCATATGTAAACAAATTCCGGAGCACCATACACTTACCAGACATAGACTTTCACTTTTGCTTAGAAGAATAATATTGTCAAATTTGGTGGTAACGAACAAACGGTGTGGATGTAAATAAAAATCTCTATCACACACACCACTCGTCACATTCTACTTAGTTTCTGCGCATTAAATCTTACTGTGTACTTTATTGTAGTAATGCCAAGTATACATGGCCATTTAGTAGTTTCTATTTTTCTTTTCTTCTTCTAGATGTCTCCAGAGACCAGGAAACACATTACACAGCAGTTACTAGTGGTGTCGTGTGTGTTATCGTTTTCATCTTTACGATTGTTATTGTCATCGTTATAATTAGGAAAAGGAAGGAACGCAAAGGTAGGCAATCTATTACCTTTTCTAGTTAAAGATTTGGCTGAGTGATTTACTGATTAATGTAAAAGTCAGGCTCAGTTCTCTGTATTCCTATAGCTTGTAATTAGCTTAATAGCTCGATACTTGAGGCCGCTCCAAATCGGTTCCTCGCCTTCCAATTAATAATAATCTTTTCATAAAATATTACAGAGTGATGTCTACTTAACATTTTGTTTGTCAGCCGTTTACAGTTACATTTGCTGTTTTTCGTTCATGGAAATATTACTTTCGCACAATCTGCTGAGCTTTATTGGCAATTGGCGCTAAGCCACGAGAATAATAACAAGTGATGGTGACGGTTTTACCTGTTGGGAACATACACTGCCATCATCCATGCGTGTGAAAACCCGAGGCAGTGGTGTTGGGGTTTAAACTTCTTACTGATGACAGACGAGTGGCAGCAACCTTCACTTTTACAGAACAGCGTTTGGGTGAGACCCATTGTTCTTGTTCGTCACTGTTGCTGTGACTTCTTAGCTTCCTAGTTCTCTCCTTTTCAATTTGATCGAATTCCAGCCCCACTTAGGGTTCACACTATCGAAGCAGAGGCAACTCCCGGCCCCACACAGCCGGAGCCCTGCCAGACGCCCCTGTACGCTGTAGTGGACAAGACAAAAAAGAAGAGAAACCCTCAACCCGCCCTTAACGTTGACACAGAAGAACAAATGGAGAAAGAAAGTAAACAAGGTGAGTTGGTAGTCGTTTAACATTTGTGTGTGTGTGCGAAATTAAATAACAAAATACTGAAATGGGAAGGTCTCAAAACTGTGCTTGCAGTATATACTACGAAATGTCACATTGAAATATCTGCCTTCAACAAAAGTCGAAGAGGCATCCTTACAGCATATTTGAAATTAAACCAAGGATGAAGAGGTTTGCGATGACCTGTCGTAAGTGGAGTATTAGCCTGTAGTCGATGCTGAATAGAATACTTGCAAGTGCTGCAGCCATTACAGTCTTGCGATGTAAGTGGCTAAATCACAGTTAAATCACCTCGGGTTCGTGTTATAGAAAATTAATAGGGAAGGAGGATAAACATCCCTTTCGGTTGAGTGAGTCAGTCAAAAATACATTTTGCAAGCGATCGAGGATGTTTACAGGTATTGAAGTACCAGAACCGAGCCTCCCACCAACGTGTCAAGTTCTATACGCTGTTGTTGACAAGACCAGAAACAAATCTCCAGGCAAGTGTAATAACTTTCAAAAGGAGAACAAGGATAAACTTCTCAGAACAAAGAAGAGTAAATTCAGTTCACTACTTTACCTTGGTATAAAAGACAAAAGTTATACGATCTGTATGTCTGCATTAGAGTATGTTGTAAATGAGCTGTTTACCGTGATTCGTTTGTTTCTCTCATTAATTCAGTCACTAATTTTCTTTCTTTCTATATTTCTTTCTTTGAATAATTGCGTGAGTGCTTCTGATGAGAAAGTAAAAAACAAAAACAAAAACAAAAAAGGCAGAGCTTATTTTTTTTATTTGTTCAATTTCCATTGCATAGGACAGATGAGCATTATACAGCCCCTGTGTAAATTGTCCAGCTACTAAGTAGTTTAGATATTTTAGAAAGATGCTATGTATTTGAATGAAATATTATTAATATTCCTTCTGTTGTTCTTATTGTTATTATTAGATAATAATGTTACTTGTAATATGCATACAGTGGAACATTTTGTATTTTTAATGTCTTCTATATGGAGATGACCAACACTAAACTGAATTTTCTGTGTGCAGTTCGAAGGAAAGAGGTTAGTTAAGCTGAGTGTGTGGGTGTGTGTCTGATAAAAGTACCTTCCTATAACCGAAACCAAAAGTTAATTTTACCGATAGTAATCAAAAATAAATTCATGGGGAAATATCAAGGGTTTTCTCCCCGGACACTGAGAGGAAAACATAGTCCTGATGTAGTTTCTATTACGGGTAAATATAGAGGTCACATTGATAAACTGACAAAAACTGCTGAAATCTGGGGGTTAAAATAACTTTAGATGACATCTACTTGAGAAAAAAAATTCATGCTTGGTAATTTGACACATTTTCAGGGCTACTCTACAGAAGACTCTAAACGTAAAAGCGATGACTTAGGCGACTACCAGAATATTATGGACCCACATTCAGCACAAGATGAGGATTATGTCCAGTTGGATGTTCGCAGTCCTGCCTCACGTTCTCATACAGTCGATGATGGCAGGTGGCTCAACTCGGCAGGACTTCTTTACACCTTCCCCGCCTTTGATGTCGGCAATGGTGTGAGGTGTCGCCCACCGCCCACACACGAGGAGACAGAATACTGCGCACTTCGCCTGATGGCAGATGCCTTCCCTGCCACTGGCAGAAAATCAAACGATTAAGACATAGACGTGTGTGTGTGCGCACGCGTACGAGCGAATAATAGACCACCTGAGTGTTATTAACAAGGGAGATAACTGTGCATGAGATATAAATTCAGTAAAATAAACCATTGTGTGAAATTATTTGAAGGTGGGATTTACGTGCAGATCAGAGGGCTTTTCAAAAATGTTGTATCGAATTTAGTCTTTCGGCATAATTGGTCTGATGCATTTCAGGACATTCTTAGTGGTATACAAGGGACAGAAATGTGGCGCTGTGGAAACAGTTTAGCTAGGAAGACACTTGAGAATATATTAAACATGGCAGTGAATGTTAAAGTTTGATCTTGTTATCATACAACCTCTTAGAAAGACTAATACCGGCAGTACTCAGCTTTAGCTGACCTGAGCTCAGAGCCGGGAAACTGGTCACGTGCACAGGTCAGGCCTGAAGTAACGTGGGAGTTTGATTACTTTCGACAGGTTTTCACTGAAAATCTCCTTAAGGAGAAGATTTGTGCTGACGTTGTCTAGCATTTAATCTGCCCCGACATGAAATGGACTTTGGGATCTCATTATTTTCCTGTTTACGCCAGTCTCGTCTGTTAAACTGGAGACTTTGTCATTCAACTTGGTAGCAATTCAGAAATTAAGTTAAGAATAATTTCACCTCATAGTTCATTATATATATATATATATCATATAGTCATTTAATTATATAGGGAGTTCAAAGAATTGGTCAGTGTAAGCAATCAAAGTAAATTGTCAAGTAAAACTTACAAATAAAATGTTCCCTATATTTTAAGTGTGTTCTAACACGGAACCATAAAGTGGCATTAAAATGTCTTATTTCTCATCCCAACTGTAGTTCAGATGAACGGGTATTTTCCCCTAATATCCTTCAGGAAATATCGAAGATAATTAGTCATTGTAAAGCAAACTGCGAGCCATATGTTAAGGCTGAGATTAATGCCGGTAGCAGTAAACTCACGAACTTTCTAGTCATATGTCAGCTAAGACTGTGGGTTACTTTAAACTAGGACCAGTACTTGACTTTGAGTACTGTAGACAGTGAACCAGTGAACAATCAAAGGGAACTTCTATATCTGATGTTCAGTCCGCCCTACTCTGAAGCTTATCCCTGGTTTGTGGAGGTCTCTTCCAAATGAGTCAAAAACTGACCTTAACTGTGTAGATCATCTTCAAGGGTCATGTGTTATTAGTCCATCTGTTTAAATCTTGCCTGTGGAAAATAATTTGTTCTATGTTAGCTTTGCAGATTGCATTACAAAGAAAGAAATATATTTTGTTTTTACTAATACTCTCCCCTTACTCGATGAAATAATCTTTGAGTGCACAGAAGTTTTACGCATAACAGTAAAACATTTACACAATGATATAAAAGGATATTGTATATGTAAACATAAGCTAACATCAATAGAGCTCACAAACAGTAAAGACTACGTCGTGTGAACACGATCACACACACACACACAGATACTAGAATACTTGCGAGTGCAACCTTTACGAACATGGGCACACCCTAACATAAATAAAAACACACAATATAATGTACATAGAAATAAGAATATAATGGGAGAATGGGAAAATAATTTGTAAAGTAATTATGGTTTTCGAGGAAGTTTTGATACAGCCCTTCATTGTGTCCTTAGAAAAGCCGTAGGAGTGTGCTGTAGTTTCCAATGGGAACTTTCTCGTAGCTGTAACTTCCGGTTACCCAGCATTGACTTCCCTGTGAAGGTGGGTGGCTCCAATCTTGATCTATATTTGTGTAAAGAAAGCATTATGATGATCGATGAAAATTAGCACTTTAGATAATGATGCCTGAAACTCAGATAAGTCTAAGATTTAGAATAATCATACTCACTTGATGTGAATAAATATATACTGAATAATCTTTGTCGCATTCCACTTTAAAAAAATGATAGCTCTCTAGCCAACACGCAATGATATAAAAATGCAGTTTTATATTGTGACAATGGGTGGACTTAAAACACTCCTCTCTGAAGAAAAGAAATACACAGAGAAACATATAAATACACACTAGAGATATTAATCCTGGAAAGGTAATCGCAAACATACTCGTAATTGGAACCACTTCACGCATGACTCACACCGTGAAAATGCATGAAAGGAAATTAGTTATCTTATTGTCAACAAAACCAACATTTTTTATCGACATTCTTAACATTATGGACAAATCTCAATTTTGATGGTTTGAAAGAGAACACTTTTTATTTTATATTTGTTCTCAACCTGGTACTTTTATTGTCATACTTTGTTCTTGAATAGTCAGAGACTACTGGAACCTGTGGGAGGTCAGGGTGTCTATCAACCTGTACTTAGTATGCTTTGAGGTGAAGCAGACGTTCGAGGTAACGGCTATGAGGATAAATGCGACTGGTTTAATGTTTTATTTTTTTTTTTAGAGTTCGTTAGTGTTTCAGTCTGCTCGAGATACACTACTCCTACGATTACATACCATGGCCTATACGATCTGCAAGCAAAAATAAAGATACCTATAAAACTACTAATTGCATACTTTTTTGGACGTAAAGTAAAATTTAAGTAGGAAGCATTCACATCCAAAAAAGGTGACATGGCGTCAAGAGGTCAAAGTGCAGGTCAGACGATTATTAACCATCATATTGTGCTGTTAGGTACGAGTGTACAAGGGAAGGAAGTACTTTTCGCCTGAATCGAAGTAAGGAAGAGTAGCAAACTATCTCCATTGACATTTGCTGACTTGGTCTTTACATTCGATAACAAAGAAACTGTGTGATTAATTATGTCTCTCCTGTGTGTCTAGTTTTGCGTGGTTTTTAATCCACAATATCAACCAAGACACAAATCTCCGATGCTTTAAAGGGGAAAAATAAAGTGACAGGGAGAAAAACAGCTGCGCACGCATTGATGTGATCATTGCTCGGAGAAATATCTCACATATCTCAAATATCTCACATCTGTATTCTGAAATCTGTTAAACAATGACACTGAGAAGACAGCCTTTATCATTCACTCTGTCAGTATTGACGATGAGAAGCTGTGAGCAGACGAAGTTACAGGAGTAACACAATCAAGAAACTGAGGATAGAGAAGGAAATTGAGCAACACATAAAATTAATGTGTCTATGACTATGTGGCTGTAGTGAGCGACAGTCCAGCAGGAAAAAGGAACTACGGCCTGCAGCGTAGTAGTCTCCCTTGGACCACAAAACGGCACATCTCACTCAACCATTACTTTCTTATTAATATTAGTAATATGAATTTAAATTAAGTTTTAAAAAAAAGGTAATATATCACTGTAATTTAAATACACACATACTTCTTTTAGGAAAATCTTTACATGGAAAAGAGGCGTGGAAAAACTACCAGTTTAACATTTAATATCTCACTACACTCTAACAAGTTCTGATAACAATGTTTTGTTTTTTTTTTGGTTAAAAATAAATCACAAAAATTTGAAGCATTGTGTTTAACTGTAAGATAAAAAAATTTATATTCGTGCTGTTGTGAAAAACATCACCGGTTAAATATAGAACGCGGGTTTTAGGCAATACAGGGCTCGTTCTCACAATCGTTTGCAGTCTGAGTCAGCAAGCAAAAGATTACTGTAGTTCAGGAACGCGCGGCAGTGTAGCGGATAAAATACTCTCTCGTCACCACTGCAGTGGGAAACTCGATCAGGATTCAGACCTCGTATCGAGAAGCTCTCTGTGCGTGAAACCTATAATCCGCCGGGCTGGACGTCGGGCCTTTTTTCCTGGTATTTCAAATTATCCATCCCCTACATTTCGAAATAACTGCAAGGTGGAAGTATTTTTCTACCAAATAAACCAACCATACATTAGTTATCACTTAACGCACTTTACACAGTCGTGACAGTCGTAATAATCAGTGTAAATAATCATGAACAAGATGGACTCTATATGCAGGCCTTCAGCTGAAAAGCGTGCAAGAACACACAGCTAGGTTACAGTACGTAGGTCAGAGGTTATCGGCTTCACCGTGCAACCAGTGTGATACGGAAATTAATTCGATCTCCTGGAAGTCAAAAATAAAATACTCCTATGTCACTGCAACACTTACACATATAAAGACAATTTACCGATCTAGTCATATATAGCTGGCCCTCTCAGTTTGTCGAGTGACATACCGTGGTGAGCCAAGTTTTAACCCATTCTTCTTTTTGGGGGAGAGCGCTGCTTTACAGCTCGTTGTACTGTGTTCGTTCCGTTTCAGTGAAGCTGTCCTGCTAGGGTAGTGTCGTACAACACTTAGTACTGTAAATAAAATCAAAAGAGAGAAAACTCCCGTACATTCAGAAATTGTTCTAGCACAGATTACTTCCCTTTAAAAGCTTAAAAAAAAGTCAGCCAATCAGGTCATTTGTTATGGTTGAGTTGACCCAGCGCCATGTTTGTAATAGTTGAGGGTTACTCAATTCGACATGGATTTGTACTCAAACAACTGCGAATTACCAGAAAATAGAAGGTAATATTTAACACGTACAGCATCTGTGAGCATTACTCTTTTCACACTCACGATGGAGTATCCAGAAAAAAAAATCGCTTATGGACAGCCCTTTAAACAGATGTGAAATCCAGAGACAGGTATGTCGGAGCCGAGACTCGAACACACAACACTGTGCCATCAATACTTTTGTTTGTTACTCAATCACCAGTTCCTTTTCTTTCATTCGCTACTTTCGATAGAGAGAACCCCCAGATCACCGTCAAAATGCGCACTTTGCGTGTACCATAAAAATAACTGCAGTAGGGCTTATGAGCTTTCAGACGCGAAAGAGTAATGCGACGTTTCAAGGCGTAAACACGTGCTTGTGAGTAGGTCGAGAATCCACCATAAGGGGGGGGGGGGGGGAATTGTTGTTTTACGCCGTGCCAGCAACTAAGGCTATATTACGGCAAGCAGCCAGCCCTGTATACAGAGGCCACATGCAGAAAGAACAGCGTGCCCGAGACGAGAAATGAACTCAGGGCAGCCAACCTTCACTGTATTGGTGACAGGCGCTAACAGCGCTAACCGTTACGCCACCGGACCGCTCGAGAATCCACCATAGGCACCGACAATTAAGTCCTTTTACTTGTGATGCCCCCCTGACGAACAAAGGTACGCCCCCCCCCCCCCCCCCCACTTAGCCAGCAATGTAAGCTAATTTCACTAATACCGGTATAAGAAACTTAAAAAATGACCACCCTCGCGCCCCCCTTGTAAGCACCTGGCGCCCCCCTGGAGGGGGGGGGGCGCCCCACAGGTTGAAAACCTCTGGCGTAGAGAGATCGCTTGATAGGTATTGCGTGCTAAACTGTGTGGTCCTGTGTGCATCGTGCAAGTATAAACCAGTCGCAGTCTAAACTCGAGGCTGAGAGAACTGTGACAACACGTTCAGAAATCTCAGCTATGCCCGATCCCAACCCTTGACAGCCGTGGGAAACCATTTCTGACTCAAGCAGGAATCAACACAGTGAAGAGTAATATTTGCGTATGTGTTTTTGCTTCTTTTTTTGTTTGAGGAACTTAAATATTTTAGATTTAGTATGATTTGCGCGGCTAAATGGCTGATAAAACGAGAACATGATCCATTTACTGCGCATATTGAGTTACACGTTTAACCACTGCGCATCGTCTTTATGCCATCTCAATGGCGGATGAAAGCGATTCCCAACAATACATCTGAGCAAAATAGAGATGCATATCTCATTCTCCCTATATCTTACAAGCACAAGCACTTCTCAAAACACTATAAGAACACGAAGCAGCGCTGAGATAACGAAGAGAGGGAAAGGACAGACACAATTTCCTAAATTTCAGGCGTGTTTTATTTTTTAAAAATGTGTTCATACCAGATTTTAGTTGCACCTGTAACGTAATTGTGGTATAGCTAAGACAGATGAAAGCATTCCAAATAATGGGGCTAGAATGAACGACGACTAAATTTCCTATATCTGACAAGTTAGGCAGTAAGAAGACAACTATGAGTCATGATGGCTCCAGAAGCACATACAAGTGAAATTTGCTCAATAAATATTTAACCAAAATGTTAACCAAACACCTTCTTCTCTTATCTAGGTTGGAAAAGAAAGGAAGACCCTCTTATAACTTGCACCTGCCGTTGTCAACCAGTCAGAAGTGTGGAGCTGCACAAACAGCAGCGAAGCAACTCTGTGACAAGCAATGATTGTGACTGCCCTCGTTCGTGGAAGTAACCGACAAAAACAAAAACAAGGTACGATAAAGTATAAGAGACTTTTGAAAATGTCTTTGTTCCACCAAGAAATTAGTCTCTCTATATTTGATGAAAAAAAAAGAGTGTTAGTGTTTTTTCCTTGTCACACCTTCGCATGGCGCTTTGTTATTAAGAAGCAGGTGCAAATCAAGGACAGCACTACCGTAAATTTCGGACTATAAGCTTGGGCTTTTTCTCGCAGCTTTAAGCCCTGCTTGTTTTGCGGATTTTTCCGATTTGATATATTTTTCGATGACTTTCATGTCATAGTGTTTACTAGCTGTTGCACATGTTACAGTGCTAACATTTTAACTACGCATCGTATAAAAAATAAATTATATTTACAAATTATAAATAATGTCAAGGAGCAAGTGTACTTTAAGAATTAATACCTTGTTTATGTGTCGAATGAAAAAGATATCCCTGGGCATTTTTTATGGACCGAGGCAATGAGTCGATTGTTGCCATGAAGCAGCAGAGTGAACGCAAGGAAGCGTCTTTTGTTTCAAAAATTGTAAAATGGTGTCCAGACCCTTCAGATGTCTTTTACCCCTAAAATAGTATCAGAGAGGCCTTGGTGTAAAGAAACAAGAACAGTTCCGAGGTGTTAGTAATTATATGTATACACCGCTTTAATTATAACAAGATCGGTAACAAGACACTCTTAGTCGCTCCACATTTTGCTCTGGGAAAGTTGCAGGTGTTTTCCTGTCAAGGTGGGAAAAGAAATTACCATAATTTTCAGTCTGTTTAGCTCACCTGCATACAAGCAGTCCACTAATTTTTTTAAAAAGTCTCTACTTTATTCACAAATAAGCCGAACTGGTTTATGAGCCGGAAATGTATAGAACTTTTTTAATGACCAGGTCGATCGCGTTTAACTTGAAAGCTGCATCATCGTAGGTATTTCGTCTCGCTTAAGGCATGATAAGAGTGTGTGCTTTAGCAAGTGATATTATTGTTTTGATTGTATGCTGCTTTGATTTGAAAATGTGAACAGTTAAATATAACTTTAGGCAGTACCATCATCTGCTTCTTGGTGTTGCCTGCTCTTTCCACTCTCTTACACGAACCAATGATTTATTAAACGTTTAAAAATATAATGGAGCTTCTGGGTTGTTTTAATTTTGTTTCTTTATTTTCCTCACTTGAGTCAATAGAAACGCTGTCCTCAGTGCAGCCACAGACGAGTAATACAAGTTCTTGGTACAACATCCATCAAGTGACAAGAACAGTCTCAGTTGGCGACCTTAACAAAAGGCACAGGGACCAAGGATAACAATGAGGAATCTTCTAATTCTGTATTTGTGCATTCTACCTTCAGGTACGCTGTCATATAATTACTCAACAAACTGTTTTATGATTTTCTAATCAACTATTGATAACTGTAAACTGCATAAAGGAGATTTGACCTGGACCATCGCGATTGATTTAAGTTCAGTATATCATTATCATCCATGCGATAGTTCGGTCATGAAATAAGTGAATTTCGATAAAATCTCCTTTCTCGTCCTGGTTAACCTGCGCGTGTCAATCTTTCTTTTTTTATTTTGTGTGTGTGTGTGTGTGCGAGTGTGCGTGTGAGAGAGAGAATATGGATCAAGACGCTAGCTGCTTGTTTTCGTAAAACAATATGTTCATGTAAAGCTTCCATTTGCATGCAGCACACGATGCCCATGATTCTTTTAATGGCTTGCACTACACATTCGGACAGAAAGTAGTCCAAAGCCTGTCTTGACAATCACAGTGAATTAGCTTTTATAACCAATTAAAGCGAGCCTGCACGATCTCCATATGTGCATATATGATATGCTGTACAAACCATTTGCTGCTGCACTAAACAGGATGCTTTGTGGAATGCTGACTGTGTAAATTGTGTAAATTAAATTAGCAAGGAACATATTTTTTCTGGCTCATACATAAGTATCCACTGCCACATTACCTCTAACAGCTTTCATTCTCCATTTGATAACAATGACGACTGATCCGTGTGAAACACATGACTAATCAATATTTTAAAAAATTGTAGTTTACACACAAGGAGCAACAGATGTGTCGATCATTATATTGAATATAGTAACTCCTATAATTGGTGGTTAAATTAGCTAAGTAGTTGAATAAGTTCAAAACTGTGGATGAATAGACTTTCTCTAGTTGGTAGATAGCAACCAGTGACCCTGCAGATTAGTACTGAAAACTAGACAAAATTGATTCTCAGCCCCTTGATCAATTGTTCTTAAATGTCCTCCATATCACATTGACATTTCTATGGATTAAACTTGACCTTGTGGCAACTGTGTCTCAAAAGTGTATTGTTATAGATGATTATTGTTATTGTTATTCCTGCTTCATTTCATTATTAAACTATTTTATATGTGTTTTTTGATAATTACTGGGTTAGGACAGGATTTCCGTACAGTATGTATGTATGTTCCGACTTACAGCGAAAATCGGTTTATGACGCGAAGTAGGAACGGAGCGTCGTAAGTCGAAGACTGCCTGTATTGGATAAAATAGGTCTCAGATATATTTTTTGGATAAGTTAAGTGTAAGTCTGCACCTTCCAAAAGTCTCATAATATAGTTCCTGTGTCTAGTCTGTGCGGGAGGTGATACCTCGCTACACCCAAACTCAGGCTGGTAAAGCTTATGGTGCTGATATCAGTGGTAATGCATTCACTGTATTAGAGTAACATGCCATTTTTTCCATTGCACCTTTACTTTGCTTTTAGTTATGCACCATGAAAATCAGGAAGGGGATAGTTGAACCCTAATATCTGAAGCTAGAGGTGCCCACACCACTGATAGGATGTTGTCTCCACTTGACAGCTTTTGAATGGGTACCTGACCCTTTAGTAAGGGAAGGACAACAAAGGAGAGGAAATGAACTTTGCCCTTACAAAAAAGTGTTATCAGGGAAATGTGTATGGGATTATCTTTAACATTTTTTAAACCATAAATTTAGGTCACTCTTATCTGTACTAAGCCTTTTTCACCAGCATGCATTATTTGGGATACTCCTGTTCCTTTATAATAGCATGAAAGGTTATTTTTAAATGTTCCTTTTCTTTTTTTCATATATTTGTAATTGAAATTAAGTACCATTAAGAAATCACACCAACTTATTTACTTCTTTACATTTTACTTCCTAAATGTTTTTTTAAATGTTTGTTTTAGAGCAAAAACAACGGTCATATAAACAGGTTTAGTGGGGTGCCATGTCAGTGCATACTAAAAGGACGATATACTTGTTATTTTGGAATGAATGATTAATAAAAGCTTCTGGTGAGTCTTGTAGTGTTTTTTGTTTGTATATTTACAATAATGCTTTCATGTCAGGTCAGCATATAAATCTTTCATGTTTGATGTTTTGGAGTGCAAATAAAATTCAGTTGGTCAGTAAATACTTTTCCTTTTATTTTAGATGTGTTTGAGTGCAAATAGTTTTCACTTCAATTTGTTTTTGAAATGGTGCATGGACCAGACTAATTAAAGAAGCCTTAGGTTTATTGATTCTATGGAATTTCAGTTAATAAACTGTTAAAATGGCTTAATGCACACATACATCATTATATATGGATATATTTGTATTGTTAAGACATCAGCCAGTGGAAGAGCTTGAATCAGAATTATGTCTATTATGTGTATCTATATACTAAAAAGACATCAATTATGATCTCTTTCTCTGTATGGTGATAAGCATGTATTTTGAGGACAGATGATTTACCTGGTCATCAGAAACGTTTTTGCATCCACTACACCTTTAAATGTAAAAGACCTTAGAAATTATTAAATGTGAGCAATACCTTTTGCTGACTAGCTCTTGCAGTGTCAGAAGTAATATTAAGTTACATTAAATGTTGGAATTGTTGACATCACCGTACGGTTAGTCACTGTTATAGCATCTAGAGAAATTTTATAGATTTTCTAAGGATAAGAAGTTAAAAAGAACATCTCTTCCAAAAAAAAAGAAAAAAGCAACGTAAAAAGAAAAAAATTATATATATAAATAATCAAACCACAAAATATCTATCAAAAGTGCCTATACTTATGTTTCAGCAGAGATATATTTTGGTTCTTTTTTATCAGCACTACACATTTGAAACTTGCTGAGTGTTCACAAAATCTCACATGTGGAACTTTGGTAACTGTTTCTTTGTCTTATCACTTCTCGGTTATCAGAGCAGAATCCTTCTATTAGGTAGAACCTGTTCTTGTGAGGAATCAGAAAGGAGATAACAAAATGACTCGTGAGAATTGTTAAGGTGCTTAATTTTTCCATTGTTACAGTGACAGCTGCTGGTGTAAATCTTACTTGTCCAGCATTCAGGAATGGAGAGAAGGCTGTTTTCGATTGCAAGATCAACAAAACAGCAATTGATAATGCAGGATGCCTATCCCCGAAGAAGAATGTCACATTTGACTGGACATTAAAAACCACCCTAACAAAATGTTCTACATTATCACCAGCACTAGCTGATTGTAAACAACAGGAACCGACAACCCCTAGCAGTTGTTGGTGTGACAAGGCAGACGATGAAATTTTCTCCTACAAGTTCTCTTATGTGGTCAATGAAGCACGAGATTCAGGAGCCTTGCTGGAATGCAAATACTGTAACCTGCCTCATGACAATCAGAGTGCAACAGACAGTGATAGTTGCACAATTAAAAACTTTGGTTTGTGTCAGCATATTTATTTCTTTAAATTAGTATGAATTATGCTTCCTTAATTTTTGTAATTTAACAAGCTAGTAGCTAGTGGGGAAAAGTGAATGTTTTTTGCGAGAGTGAGCAAGTCCTGCTGTGAAGCTGCCATCTAGATGTCTGCTTTGCCATTGAAATAATCATAACTTTACTCTTATCAGTGCTGGTCTTAATTCCATGTGCAAGAAATAATTATACCAGTAAGGAAGAGGCTTATGTTCATGTATACATTTTCGGTAGTGGTGATTTTCTTCTTTAACATTAGTGACCTCTTTCTCATGATCTTTAACACTTGTGATGTTAGCCAGATGAGAATGTGAGCTGACAGTAAATAGTTGCATTGCTCGAGCACCGAAACTATGGTACAATACAAGCAAGGCATACATTAATTTTTAGTTGCTGTGCAGGAGGAAGCTTTATTTAATTTCCTTGTGTGAGATTGGACGTACACGAGTTTTGCGAGTTGTGTACTTCTGGATTTTGTGTTTTCCTTCCCTGTTTGTAATCAAGTTACATGTATATTGATATCTACAAATCAATATTTTGGTATCATTTAAATTTGACATACTTTGGACAGCCATTTGTAGCGTTCAATTTTAACCTTCATTGCAAGAAACTATCGCAATATCCACGGATTCTTGTACCCGAGAGTTGTCCTTGGAGCCGATTGCCCGCGAATAGCGAGGGTCCATTAATCCATTATACACATAAATTACCGCAGGTTTTCAGTTATTTTATGCTTTGTGTTGTGGGAGAAGTAATCTGTGTTATTACAATACACTTTACTCGTAATTACAGAAACTTGTGCTGTTGAAGTAAGTACACATGTGCGATGTGAAATATTAACAATTTTTTCTTCTTATTCATTCTGACAGAAACATCAGGTGTACAATCCATTAACAGAGTATCGCCAATGGTCTTTGCAGTTTTCTTAGCAGGTAACTACTTTTGAAATTTGCCAACATGTGATGTTTTTTATCTACACAGCTTAAGTTGTTTTTAGCGTGAGTCTGAAGCTCGAATAGTACAAACTGACTGAGTCTTATTGATAACTATAGGTTAACATTATGCTCATTTTTTATGTTGATATCGAGGTCAGAAAAAAACGTTTCTTCTTGATCAGAATATTAGTTCTTTTCTCAGACTTTCCTGAGTTTTAAAAGTTTGATTTTTGTCTTTAGATTGCGTAAAAAATAATTTTACGAACGCTGTGTTTATCTCCTCGTGAACATGTATCATATTTCAGTTTGTGAACATAACGATATTATCATCAGGCTCGCTCTCATCTGTCATGCTTAAAATGTGGGTTCTTACAAGTTACTTTTTTTATTGGATACATTTATTCTACACTTGTCAGCGTGTCGATTAAAGGCCGTATTTGGTGCTCATTTTCAAAGTTTATCTTTTGTTTAAAGGCTGTTTTATTTTATACTTGCGATTCTTCCAGGAAAGGTCAAGACCACGCGGGTGTAGCAAGGGACGGCACTATCATCATATCACCATATTATTATTATTAATAGTGTGACATATGATAACTAGGATTAGTGCTATAGTGTTGGTGCCGCACTTCGGCTCCTTCCACGAGTCAAGCGGACGCGCTGGTAAACAGAGTGACAGAAGGTGGAATGGGTAAGTGAGGGGATGAGTTAGCGGTTGAGATGGCGTTGCGGCGGCGACACAGTAGTCGGCCTTTGCTGGTACTGGACCTTCAGATGGACAGAAGGCCAGGAAGTCTCAGCACCGCTTATCTCCCTTGGAATCAGTACAGTAGGCCTGTGAATCGCTGACGTCACGATGGCCAAGGCGCAGGGTTTGGTCGGAATGTTTGGTTATTTGGGATGCGTGCTGGGGGCTCAAGATTCAAGTAAATGATAATTATTAATTTAGTGTAGGTGTGCGCGTAGACGTAAAAGTCAGAGTGAGTAGGTAGAGGTGTCGAGAGTGTGATCAGCCCGAGGCAACGGCAATCGCAACCTCTGACCATCTCCGCGTGCTCATTCCCCGGAGTTCACGACATAGTGCTGTGCTTGGTAACTTTTATTTAGCATGCTTTATTAACCTCTGACACTGAAGTGATTACCAATAATTTGCTCACTAACAAGAATGCTACAGTAGTCAAGAAGGTAATAAAATTGTAAAAAAAAAAAAACCCATGCTATTAGTCCATTGGTTTTCTGTTGGATGGTAGTCAGTGCAAGCACATAAGATCATCTGGTATCCTTCTTAGGAGGTTCAGATGCATGTGTGTGAAAGTGTAGCTGTGTGTGTGTGGGTGTGTGTTTTGAATGGTTTGTATAGCTATGTATGTTGCCCTTCATGTTATATATTTATATGTGCTTATATCATCATCATCAATCATCATCATCCTTTTTTTATGCTTATTTACTGAAATAACATAGCGCATTAAGTTTATGGCAAGGTTCAAAGAAGATAATGGAGTACATGAATATCAAAGAGTTTTTATCATGAAAACCTGTCTGTCTATTTTTTCAATCATTCTTATTCTCACTTCCCTCCATCATATAATAAATGTGTTTTACTGGATTTGCAAGCTGGACCTGGTGCCCCTTCCAATGCCTATAGAACTCAACAAGCGTAGGCCCCCTCACCAACTTTCTCTTTACACTAGTTCCAGGCGACTTTTTTCCCTCATTGAAGTAAGAAGTAGTTTTATGCTAAGGGTACAATATTTAGGTGCAACTGGGATTTTGCTACACCAGGTTTCACGAGCTTGTGTGTGCGGATGCTGCACAGCTTTGGTGACTAATACCTAACTAGCAAAGAGTCGAGAAACAAGGAAATTTATGTTTGGGTTTCACATGCTTCAGTAGACAATAATGTATGCTTTCCTTTTTAATACGACACATTTACGAAGCTATTCGAGCAGATGAATAACGACGATAAGTCTGGAGATAAAGTGTATCTCAGCCTTGAGACCCACTATGACAATGTGGATACTTAATCTGCATCATGCTGCAAAACCTCAAGTGGACTGTATGGACAGCAGCTCTCGTGCTTCTTTTTGGTCCTTCAATAGTCCGAAGTAAGCAAAACCTTTACAATTGCTTATACATACATATGATAATACAAATATACTGCGAAAATAGAAAATTGTTGACGGAATAGAAGAAAAGGCTAAGCGAAAGAAAAAAGCATTTGTATGATAGAACTTCTATTAAATTTTGTTAGAAATTTTTATGATAGGACAGTTTCTGTTTAGCGAGAAACTACTTGTTATTTCACATACTAGATTATTGTTATAATCTGCTTCCTGGTAACCCTGACTCTACTTTTCAAACACCGCATGATTAATTTTAGTGTGCTAAATTGGTAACCAAACATTCCACTATTAAAGCAGCTTCACTGGGCTTGTGTCTTAGAATTAATTATAAAATATCATGTGTCTGATAAAAGACGATCCCAGGTTGTACTTGTCCTATCTAGACTCCTTGATCTGTCTATACCCTACAAATATGATGTCTAGGTTAGGGCATGTAAAGGTCGGTAGAACCTATACTTTCTCCTTTTCACTTTTACCTTTCTTGATGAATCAGAAGCCATCTGCTGAGTAGGCAGAAGAAGCAGACTGCACCTTTCACTCTAAATTCAAGTGTACTTGCTTTCAGAGTACTGAGCCTCCCCAAAGTGACAAGAAACTACTACTTTAGAATCAAAAACTTTATAGTAAGACTTAGTAGCTTCAATGCTTACTAGCAAGTTTATCTGCAAAATCAAGTGCTAGTAGATGAATGAGATAATAGGGACGTGTATACTTCTTTTATTTTGTAAATTATTTATGTATAAGTGTAAGGTTTTGTTTTTAATACAGGTGTAGTGCTTTCTCCCTGTGGGGATGACGGGGTGACCGAAGTGCTGGCTGACCAAGACACTGACTTTACCTGCGCCGCTGAGGGACAAGTACAATGGAGATTGAAAGTTTTGGGGGCTAGAAGTTCTGAGTTATTAGCAACATGCGACTATGGGTGTGCTGAGATGGAAACCTACGATAATCTATTTATTGCCAAGATAGGAGACCCTCTCCGGTCCAGTCACATGACTGTTAGACCTGGGAGTCGTTCAAACATTCTGTTGTTGGGCGTCAGCCTTCAGTGCGTGATTGTTTCTGAGACGACACCGGTGCCATCAGCTGAGTGTAATCTCAACTATGCGTGTAAGCAGATTTGTAAAACACACACACTTCTCTTATTAAGCTCTTTGTTCATATATCCACTTCAAAGTTTCACTTATTATTTTGTTTAATTCACATAGCCTTACAGAATATGTCTTGTCACTCAGGATAGAAAACAGTTTTGCAAGACAGGTTTGTCAAACCTACGTTTCCAAAAACGAAAAGACAAACCGTTTATTTTAAAAACTGATATAAGTACACGTTTTCTGATTGTGGAGAAAAGTGACAACTTCTCAGAGATGATTCAGAAAATACTGTGCGCAGGAGTTGTTACCCTACTTCAAAGTTGCAATATTTGATTAATATCATTTCCTACTTGTATCAATTAATTTTTGGTGGCTTATATCGCAAATCAAGGCCTATAACTATGTTAGCCATTTTCGTAAACCAGAGTGTGGCATATAACCAAATCTCATCACCACGTTTGTCAGGTGTGCAACTGAGGACTGTTTCAGCTAAAAATTCATTGCAGTATTTTTTGTTCAGATCCACCAGAGGGAGTATCATGCACAGCAGTGAATACATCTTGGGTCGTGACTGTGTCCTGTGTCATCGGCAGTGTCTTCTCCTCACGTGGAGTTTACACGTGTCAGCTTTATCAGGAAAAACACGGAGTAAGTGATGTGTGTGATGTTAACTTCACTATGTTAAAACAAACGTTTATGCATAATAATGAATTATTTCTTTCTGGATATTCTAATTATCCAGTCTGTTATGCGACTTTTCTTTGACAGTACAAGTGGCGTTTATGAGGTATTGGAGTTTAATTAAATAGAAAACAAAAACAGACTTCTGATAAATATCTCATCGACAAGAAACTTTTAAAAATATTTTTCATAGCATTTTTTTCCCAAAACAGCTCCTGTAATAAATATTAAATTCTTATCATTAACGACGATAACACATCAAGCAACTGGTTATTGACGATCGCTCGAAAAACACTTATCCAGTCTTCTTGTGATGATGTTTTACTGGAAAGGGGTACGGGAAAGAAGCGCAATTTTTTTATATTTTAAAGAAAAGGAGAAGTGACAGTGGCTACAGTACACAAAATCATCACTCTCTAGAACTTGCTGCTGTTGATCCTACCATTCATTTTCTTTTTACAATTTTTCTCGATTTAAAAAAAGAATAAAAGACAGAGGACTGCATAAGAGAAAGATTCTTCCTCCGAAAAATCTGCTGTGTAATGAACTCCCCTGGTTAGGTAAATATTAATATCCTAAAATTGCTGTTATTTTCTATAAAGTTTGCTGAAAAATTTTGTAAATCTCACGAGGTTTACTTTTCTCTTTTACAGTTTATTTCCTTCTTCTTGTTGTTTTTAACCTTTTCGTGCATTCCCTCTACTTTCCACAGCTTCTCCAGTCTAAGAACGAATCTGTGAAGCAAGCTGTCATGGTGACTTCGGCCACCAGAGAGATAATCGGCAGTGGTAGAGTGAAAATGTCAGGCTCCTGTCAGTTCAACACAACAATACCTGCAGTGGAGGGACAATATAGCTTTTTTGTCGCCATCTCACCTGGTGGACGAACCTACGATGTCATATTTACTGCTGGTTACAAATGGCTTGCAATTGGTAACATAAATCATCAATTCTGGACTTAAAAGAAAGGAAAACAATTTTGCTTCCTTTACACCATCCCCGCGCACACACACACACAGACACATACAACATCGTGCTGAAAAATATAGTAATTTTGATTATTATTATTATTATAACAAAGAAGAAACTTTCATTCACTGTTTTGTGATTTGAACAAAGGTTTATTTCAGTCATTCCAATTCTTCTCTTTGCTTACTTTTCTTCGCTTATATCTTTCCTTTACTCTCTTTCTCACCCTCCTTATCATCTTTGTCTTTATATAGTGTATAGAAAGGTTTAGAAAAGATTTCGTCTATTGTTTCATCAGATTCTAGCACAATTTATTCTCTTTTCAGAACGCCCTCACTCGCCAGCTGTCTCATGTGGCCCACAGTCCTCTGTTCTAGAGAACACTGGCATCGTCTGTACATGCAGTACTCCTAGTCTGGGAGAACCTGCAGGATATCTGATGTGGATCACTGGCAATGATACGAAGCATAGGACAGTAGCCTGGCAAGAGAACTCATCCCTAGAACTACATTATACTCACAATCTGACCCTGTCAGACCATGGGAAAACATTGTTCTGGTGTGATGTAATCTGGGGACAAGAGAACATTCATGGACAGAGCTACACTGCCAATGTGGGATGTAAGTTTACAATTCTTTTTATATTTCTGAATGACATTTTGCACAGTAGCTAACTGGTAGCTTCTCGATTTGAGTTTGCCTCATATCTCTATCTCTGCTTCTCTGTAGCGATGTGTATGGATGTGCATGCATGATGGCACTTTAGTAAATATGCAGATATTGTTTCATAATACATTGAAGTTTGTGAAGAAAATTGAGAGAAATTTTTCTGGGATTTTAAAGCGTCAGTATTTTATGTGTACTTTTCAGTTACTTTCATATTTGTCCCTTTATTTTCATATTTTTTAGTGGTGATATGAATATCTAAAATTTATAATGCATAAATTATTACCAAATGGAAATTAGAATTAGATGTAGACCATATTTGATTCATGTTTAAGTAATTTGATGTTTTTATGCCTGCAAAATTTACAGACCCTGCCAGACCAGTAAATTTCTCCTTTAGTGTCCATGAAAAAAATCAGAAAGTGAGGGAGGGGGAGCAAGTGACCTTTCTATGTGAATCAGACGGACGACCCACACCAAACATCTCCATCTATGACAAAGACAACAACACAGTTATTAGAAGAGGCCGGTCACCTCTCAACTACACCTTCATCTCTCGCTGTGAGGACACGGCCACCTACACGTGCTCCGCTTGGAACGAGTTCTCACGTCAGTCAGGGGAGACCACCTCGGTCAGTCTCGACCTCGATGTCCTGTGTAAGTAGAAGCTTCTAGTCTAAGTGCTCAAACGATTGTTATAGTCTTTCGTTTACTTCAGACGATATTCTCACTTACATATTTAACAGTTGTTGATGATGCATCAATTTCATTTGGGCATATTTTTTATTCAGGAAACATCACAATCATTGTACTTGTGTTAAGTGTATGTGTGTCTGAATTTGAGAGAGCGATCGACCGAAATGCGAGAGAAAAAAAAAGATTGCATGCTGGTTGAAAGTTTAGGGCTTCTTATTTATTGCATGTGAAATACGTATTTCACAGGTAAACCTCGAGGTCGTTCGCGTACACATCTTGGGGAATACACTATACACCAAAAAAAGGAAGTGACCTTTGACGCCATCGCTTACCCTGTGCCATATGCGTATCAGGTGTGGCTGCTAAGTCCATCTACAAACAACAGCGAAAGTATCGAAAATAAAATAAACAACTCAATGTTGACCATCACTTGCAAGGCTGGCACAGTCCTTCGTTACCTGTCCACGTGTACTGTGACAATCTTCGACATTCCGTCGACGTCCACTCAGTGGTATAAGATGCAGGTTATTAACGAGGCTGGCGATGAAAACTTCACCTTCGCAATAACCTTCCGTGAGTAACTGCATTTTTGTCACTGTTTTAATTGTTCTTTTTGTATTTTCTAAGAAGGTTTCTAGATTATTCTCAATCTTGTTAGGACTGGAGGGATAACTCTCCACTTTGCATAATAATCGGTTGCGGGACCAGACGTTCTAGTATGATATTCGTTTCAGAAAAGAATATTTAAAGCATATGCATGCCGGGTACAAGCGTTGAGTGGCCGAGGAGACATTTGTTGTGCCATGATGAGAAGTCCTACCGAAGGTATGGTAAAAGATGCCTTACAGTGAAAAGTTTAGCTGCTGTGAGTTTTAACCCAGGATGACCTGTGGTTGTCACTACTAAAAAGAAAACAAAATTTCTACGGACATGTTAGAGTTGTGCCATATTTCAAGTTTTCGCCTTCATTCATTCAGAATCGAGTGCACTGCATCAGATTTCGTAAGTATTCTTGGAATTTGATTGACCATTGAAAATCGACTTCGTGAATTGGATCCCATACAGCAGAAGGTAATCAGAGACCTATCTCAAGGACTATTTCACAATGACAATTCTTTATTAACGAGAGGTAAATAAGCAAGTATTTTAAGTATCCTTTACACATATTTCTTATGAGTATTAAACTTTCTTGTTTAAATGAAACTGAAGAATAAAAAAATAATCATTTTAGTAGCTGCTGTTTGCTGTTTATTTGTTTTAGCAGTCAAGAAGAAGTTTGAACCAACTAACCCAGCCGCCACTGTTGGTGTAGTGTGTACCGTCGTCGTCATCTTCACGATTGTTGCACTTGTTGTTGTAATTAGTAATCGAAAAGAAAATAAAGGTATTCTATTAAAAATAGTTTCTAGTCTAATTACACTATATTTCCTGTGTAATAACATTACTACAAATACTGTTCTCACTTCGTCTTGATGTTATGTTAAACCTATCAACTGTTCAATTGCCCTCACTTGCAAAGCTGACCGGTAAAAATGAAGTTTACTGTTACATAAGCCTATTAATTGCGTCATCCGTTCAAATTTTTTTTAATCTATCTCCAGTAAGAAGTGTAGCGACGATCTTTTGTACTGAATGACCTTTTCGGCCAGGTTATTAGCGGTTTCTTTTGTCGGTATTTTGTGAGCTTTCATTGGTTTTCCTAGAGCATCCCGAAAAATCTCATCGAATTCATGATCCTCGAAGCTTGCATGTCGGAGAGGAGGAGGTATATCCCTGCACCTCACACCCAGAATGCTGTCAGACGCCCCTGTGTGCCGTAGTGGACAAAACAAACAACAGAGCAAACATTAATTCTACTCAAGTCGTTGAAGCTGGAGAGCACATGGAAAAACTAGAGAAACGAGGTGTGTTCCAGGACAACAGACTATCGAATGAGCAGTTTAAACTCTCAGAAAAGTAAAATAATAAATTGCAGAAAATTATTTTCGGTCCTCGAAGAACACTGCTATATAATGTCACATAGCAATCAACCCTTGCAGATGATGAGGGACTAAACTTTTTAAGATACAATTGGATGAAACCTGGTATTATTACGATCAGAGTGCGCTCTAAGTGAAATACTGGTTTATTATTAATGCTACCTTTGTTTGGATGACAACTTGTGAAATATAAACCAATCTTTTGTGATGAATGTAACTAAATCAAATTGTCATCGTTTTCAATTCATCCAAGACCTATATAAATAGAGGATAAAGGTATAATTAACCAAAACAGTGTGTTTATTTATTATAGTTTATTTTTTTTACTTAATAAGCCATTAGTAGAGAATCTGTGTAGAATTTTCAGAGCCAAGCCTCCCATCAGCTTGTCTAGCTGTTTACGCTGTTGTTGACAAAACCAAAGCCAAATCATCAGGCAGGTGTGATGACTCCCAAAAGTTGAACAAGAGTTGTGCAAGTCAAGGGAAAGAGGTCGGTTTTATCTATTTTGTGTGTGGGTGTACGTGTGGGAACTTAATAGTTCTAAATATATAGTTATGCTTTTCATTTATTCATTTATTTATTTCAATTAGAGTTAATTCTAGTTGTTCTCCCTGATTGAAAACATTTTTGGCGCTAACGACAAATGTTTAGTGATGTGGAAAAGGAAGAAAAGTTTATAAAATTTATGTGTAATTTTACACACTTGCAGGAAAATATGTCGGAGGACGTCAACAATTATGACAGTGATTTAGTTGAGTACCAGAATTCAATGTATTCACACCAAACTCAAGGTGAGGATATTCACAAGTGGGATGCCGGCAGTTCTGTATCACATTTCCATACAGTGGATGGCAGGTGGCTCAACTCAGCGAATCTTCTTTACACCTTCCCCAGCTTTGATGTCGGAGATGACCTCTGCAGTCGATCATTGCCTACTCACGAAAAGACTCAGTACTGCACACTTCGCATGGTTGAAAAGTTCTCGTCCTTTAACGAAGAATCAGACGACTGAGATATATCTGAGACTGAGTGTTAAATAAGCAGGAAGAAGAAGCCCCAACCTGTCCAATAAAGACCAACAAACTGTGCTTCAAGTTACTTTAAAAATCTTTATGTAGATAGAAGTTCGTGGGGTGGACTGGCTGGGTGTTTATGATAAGATGTGACTGGCTGAGCATCAACATGTGATACACACAGAGCTGTTTGCCCTTGTTTCTATCTCTTAACACTTCTTTGCCATAGCAGTTGCAATAGTCACAGAATATTTTATTACTTTACTAAATTACATTCAGTGCAAACTTTTAAAATAACTCTAGTAATACACAGAGCTGTGCAAGTTATATTTCTTGTACAGAGTAAGATGAATGAGTACTAAACCATGTTTCTGAATTGATAGCATGGCTGTATGCTGTTTATTGCTCAAGTTTACTTTCTGTCTTTGTCTGAAATAAAGATGTAGTTGTCTATCTGTACTACGCGTAAAATATATGATTTTGTACTTCACATGGTCAATTTGATGAAATAAAAATTGTTTCCAATTGATGCTTTACTCTTAAACGAGATGCTATTCAGTTTGGTGTGTAGAAGTTGTCCTTTGTTAGAACAGTTAATTCTGCTACAGTTATAAATAAAAATCGGCCTTTGGAGTGATATTCCGCGGTGATGGAGATCATACTGACATCCTCAGCACCACCCGGTAACTGAAAGACGGTGTGTGGAGCTGAATCTTGGATGAACTCGACTGTGGAACAAGAGTCGGGGTGGTGGCTGAAACATTTTCGGTGAAAGGAGGTTTATCTCACACTTTCACATGCGGTGCTCTAGCCACAGTAAGCCACTTACGTTCACTGCCCTTAGGCTGCAAGACTCTTCATGGTGTTTCATGATAAAAAAGATAATCGGATCCACTTTGTCAGGCGGAATACTTACAGATGCTGATACCACACATCAAGGAGCATCTTCCTTCTGCACGCGGAACATTGAGATGGCGAGCGGCCCACGTGCGATGCTGATAAACTGAAGGTGTAAACCAGACGTGGGCTAAATTTTCGTTTCATGAAGACTTCTTTCAAAACAGCTAATGAACTTTGGACATGCCATCAATTTTAGTTTGTTCTAATACTAACTTCAAACTAAATTTAGTTCCTCATTAAGTCAACCCTATTAACCTATCATGAAATTATCGTCGTTGTCTTAAATCATCTAATCTTTTCATAGGTCAGGAACCTCTCTTTAACACATAGGTCATCTGGGCCAAAGTACAATGCGCCAGACGGGATTAGAACTGACTAGTCTGAACGTTTCGTTCTACAACTGCTCCTGATTAAGTATAAGATTTGAATCTGACTAGGTATTTGGATTGATTCTAGTGCATGCATGCTAGATCTTTAGTTTCCACTAACATAATTGAACGAAAGAAAAATAAATGGACGAACGGTCAAACAAAACAACATTAAAATGAAATAAATTTATTGAATTTAGAAAATCGCGGCAATGACCATACATCAAGAAAGTATGTGGAAGAAATACAAGCGATTTATTCTACGATTCCTGCTTTTAAGAAGGGTGGTACTCAATTTTTCAAATAATCCGCTTATTGTCTACGTACTCGTAAATTATAAATAAAACTGAGAGTACTGCGTTGTTCCTAGTTCTAAGACATTGATTTTTGTGTATGGAGGAAGAGGCATCGAAATAGAAGGTAATCAGAATGAACTGACTAAGAACAAAATGAGTGAAGTTTTTTTTCTCTGTTTTCCATAACAACTAATATTTACCATTAAAATCAGTAAAGGTCATCCACGAGGAAGTATACAGGGTAGGTCACTTAGAAATATCCGTCCTGGTAAGAGTGTAGTACAGTAAGATGGATACTTTTAAGTAATCCTCCCTGTATAAGGAAATACATAGTAACTAGAGATCGGGGTATATGCTCTTCATAATGTCTAGACTTGTCGAAATTAATGCTATAAGTTCCTGGCTTTAAGAGATAAGTGTAGATTACTTTTATCTGGGTCCACTACTTTCTTGAAGACCAAAGTTCTGAAAAATCTGTGTAGGTTCAAGCAATAGCGATCCACAAGCTAATAACCTTTAGGAGGTTCTGTAGTGTGTTTGACTTCAAAGTACAGGTTCACCAGTTAGAGGCTCATTAAACCAGTTACTCAATACTTAACATTTTAATAAGTGTTCGAGATTTACTCATTACGAATTAGCAAATCACTTTCCGAGGTGATATAAAGATATGAAGGTGTTGAAGAAGGCAATGATAAACACAATCTCTCTTCCTCACTCTCTCATCTTTACACACAAATAATTACAATGCTAGCCCGCTTGGAGCAAGCTCATAACAACTTGAGGAAGTAAACAACGAAACGCCAAGAGTAAGAAAATTACAAACATTTATAAATATTTACACAATGAACAAATAAGTTGCATGCAGTGAAGTTAGAAGCGGAACAGTAAAGGGAGGAGGAGGATGACCCAGATCACAAGTAAACAGATTACTTGTTTGCGCGGAAATTTTAAACGATGTGTATAAGTACAGCTGTATAAGGTAAACGTAGTTTCCACGCGGAACATTCTAAATTTGTCCTGCTGTAGCTTCCTATGATGATTTTCATGTGAAAGAGGGTCTCTCAACAGCGTAAATTAATGTATTTATTATGAGAACTAATAATTTATCTTTAAGATAACAGCACAGAAAAAGCGATAAACATAGAAGTATCATTTTCACAGGTTAGTGATATCAATCGCGCCGCTTATTGATAGCAGATGAATGTTTCTAGAAAATTAGGTTTTTTTTAAATGTAGTTTTAGCTACGCTTTACAATACTCCAGTATTATTAATTAATAGAAGAGTTTCTGGACATAAAAACGCCGATCTCGTAAATAACACATTTAACTATCAAGTTGTTAATGACCTGTGTTGGTTTGGCTTCAAATATAATGTTATAAATACAAAAGCAGTTATTACTTCTCTTGGGGACTCGATTATGTGATCGAATATACATGTAAATTAATACATCTATGTAAGAATATAAAAAACATGTGAATGGCTAGTGTAAAATAAGAAACTGAAAACTTTTGAAAATACCAAGATATCTGTTGCCAGTTTCCTTAAGAATAAAGAAAACATGTGTTTGACAAAAAATGTAGGGACATTTATTATAAGTAGCATCTATATTTTGGTGAATAATTACCTTGTTTTGATGTCTTAGACTGTTCAATGAAAACTATTTTACTGATATTTTCAAAACTAAGTAAAGAGTAAGAGACGTTTGCCCTCAAGGAAAATAATAAAGATCAAGAACAGGGAAGTAATGTTATGTAGTAAGCGGAAGGAAAGAAAAACAGATTTTATTTTGACATATGAGTTCAGCGTGACTTGTACTACTAACTTAGTTGAGTAATATGGTGTTTAACAAGATATATACTGTCCAAAAGGTACAAAATAAAGCCCTTTGCAGAGAAAAAGATGTAAATGATTTGAAAGTAGTGTTTATTATGCAGATGGAGAAAGTATCGTGCTTTTACACCGAGTGACCTAATGGTCCAACAGCAACAAATCTTGATTGAGCTGGTACCTCTTTCTTTATTACATGACAATCATCTTGCATGAAAACTGTAAATTCCAAGGAAATAAAATGAAATACAGCTCACAAACATGATATATTCAAACTGATTTTAAAATATCATAAATTTCCATCTCAAGCTGACAGGATGAAGTCCTCGTTCTTCTTGGACAGCAAAACAATATTTAACGTGTGATGCAAAGTTTCAAATAGAATTCTGATCATCTCTTTATTTTTCTTGTGTCTTATCTTCCACCTCATTATAATTTTGGGAAACAACTACTACCTGCACAAATACATGCAAGTCAGCATTTGTACGCATCTTCGTCAGGGTTCTAATTTGGGAAAGCAGCGAAAGGTAAGGGAGAGAGGGAGTAGAGATGGGCACCACCCTCTCTTAAGGTTTACCCTGAGAAAGGAGAGGTCTTTAGCAACATAATAAAGGGTAGGGTATTACCTTTACCTTTTACCCAATTCTTTAATCGAAAACTTCATTTGTTAGCGAAAAAGTACAGAATTTTATCTTCTCTGGACACAATGATGGATGATAAATCAAATCGCCATCAGCAGCCCCTCTGCCGTTCTCCCCTTCATATGCACGTCCGACCTGGAAGTTTTATCCTGTTGTGGTGGTAGTAGGGGTCTGGCCAAATGGTCATAGATCTTCAAATCAACCTCGGTAGCCACAAAATCTACCAAAAAAAATAACACAGAGAAAAAATGGTTATGTAGGAACTGAAATATTTTCACCTTTATTCGAATAAAGGGGGCGATATCAATTGCACACTTTCATTAGGTTTGTGGAGTTTGATTGTTGAATCTTAGATTTACAGAATAAACAATATCAGTGAATGTGCAGAACTTTGAGACTATTTAAAAATATAAGGAATAAACCGTTGCCATCAACACACTTATCTGACATAATTGTCAGCATTGTTACAGTTTGTGATAGCGGCAATTGTAGTGCTAACAGTGATAATGTTGTTGATGCGCTTCAAAATATAATTTTAAGGCTTTTTTATTGACTTAATATATAAACCAGAATACATTTGTGTATACTCGCTTTTTAAACTACATTTTCCGTCTGCAAAATACCTGTCTGTTGAAACTAGTGTTTCCTTTAAATCAGGGAATCCAGTGGATCATAAAAGGATTAGAACAAAGACAACAGTTACCTTTCTTTATGTTTGAACTGGACTCTTGTTTCATGTGTTTGTAGTTGTAGTCTTTATCCCGTTTAGCTGGAGTTTTACCTCTTAATATATCTAAATTAGCATAATCATCGTCTGTGTCACACTGCAATCCCGAATTCGAAACATTTACATCTGAAAGATAACCAAAAGTATTGATACATTTAGTAAAGTTATGAGTAAGTTTGTTTTGTATATTCTATTCACATCTTTAAAATGAAGTATTTCGAAACCTGCAGATACAAAATTGATGATAGATAGATGACAGGGTCATAGAGATGGCAATAAGTGCTTTCAGTTTACCCAAGAACCGCCAAGAAGCACATTAATTTTTACACACCAGTAATCGGGCTATTTTCCGAATAATCACGACCAAGACTTTGTCATGAAGATGAATGTTTTCTAAGCTAATGAGTGGGATGGCCTTTTGATGATCATCATCACCTTGCGAGCCGTTTCTCCTTGCCTCCTTCATATCGTCTGCTACTTTAGGTCGAGTGTTTGTCTTCTTTCTTGTCTTGTCTACTACAGCATACAGAGGCATCTGACAAGGACTAGGTTCCGAAGTACCAGCAGTAAAATCTGTTTCCAAAGGTCGCATTGGTAGTGGAACTGGAATAAATATTCTTTATTAACATCGACTTTAATGCCAGACGGTTTCATCAGGTTTGGTTGCATAATTTGAAAAAAAAAATATTTGAGATAATCGAAAAAGGATTTTATGAAGTTTGTGCTGTGGTGACAGATAAATACACACATCTTTTACACACACACACACACACACACGCTCGCACATTAGCTACATTCTTACACCGTGTTAAGTTGACCAACATAGTATAAACCATAATAAAAGTGAAAGCGTTAGAAATCCGCGGTTTTCCGAATAGTTCACCGATGCTGCATCGGAAAGTTTTCTCCTAGACGCACGTGTGGCAGCCAGCGTTTAAATACATTTAAACAAGTCGGCTCCTCGGTAAACTGAATTTAAAAATTCTGAGGTGACAGGCGCACGTTCCACGTTGCAGCCCCGCAATAGCTGCCTTTACGGTTTCTTTTACAAAGACAAGATAAACGCTTTTTTTATTTGTAATTATTTCCATTTCATACCTCATCAATACAGTGATTTGCTTTTGTTTGTTTATGTGTTTTTCTTGCTTCTTTACTTTGTGGAAATGAATGAGTCGGCCATGCCAACAAACACAAGTAAATTAAATAGAGACTGGAAACAATCAACTGACGAAACAGACAACAAAACGACTTCACTAAGCAAGCTTAATAATAATCATTAATGAAACATCTTAATTAAAATCTGAGTCGCTGTGAAATGTCATGTGAATGCTAAATAATCGTTTTCTAAAAGTCAGTTTTTTATTATTGGTATCACTGTCTACTGAAATTTATAAGTAAGCATAAAATTGTATGTACCACTATGCCATGGATTTTCGTAAATATCTTCAGGTGCTTGGCTCGGCTGATCATCTGCATGACAAACGATTAGAAGCAGAGCAATGGCATTAAGCTAACAATTAGTCCGATGTGTATGAAATATATTAAATTCGGTATGTCTGTGCTGTTGATTTTCTTTATTTCCCTGTCTAAGAACTTTTCTATAAAATTTTATTTTGTTTTCTTTGTAATTAATTGTGGATTTTATTAGCTTCCCTCCTAGCTTGCCCTTTATTTATGGCGGTATACATAACTTCCATTTAAGACACACGGTTATTTCCGGAACAAATGATATTCATTTCAAGTTTTGAAGTTTGGACAAAAATGTTATATTAAAATAGAATTATTGTGTTCTTATTACGATTCCTAGTAGAGTTTGACTATGTATTTTTAAACACATGCTTATTGCTTATTTGCAATTAAATTGAAAAGATTAATGAGCATACCTTTATTTCTAGTAAGTTTTCTCATTACAACAATGAGTACGAGAATTGTGAAGGTGACAACGACGAGAGACCCAACACCACCAGCCATGGCTAGTTTAAAGAATTTCCAGTCTTCGTCTTCAGCTAGAGAACAAGTATTATTATAATACAATCAACTGAATTGTTAAATGTCTAAGTTTTCAGCTTTTATCGAAGAAATGAATATATTTCTCGATTGGTGTAAATTGTTACACTCTATAAGTAATACAGCCAGCTATCAATAACACCTTGAACGATGTGACATGGCCCTTAAAAGTAAAAGGAAAGATAATTTTGAGAAATGTAAAGTGAGATACAGCGTTACAACAACGGGAGAGAGAAGGATAAAACAAAGTTAATTAAAAGATGAAGAATTTTTGAAAGATCATTAATACTTTTGCTTTACAAAATTACTCACCGTAACTGATCTCAACAGTGAAATTTTCTTTCCCGTGTTCATTGATGACTTGCAATATGTACAAACCATCTGACTGGAATGGAACACTTAAGATTGTTAAAGTACACCTGGACAGGTAAAGGTATTTGCTGGAAGCTTTACAGGTAACATTCAGCTCTGAACCTTCAAACTTCCTGGTGAAGGGCTTACTGTTGTTTATTTCTGGTGGATCGAACCATATTTCACAATTAAATGGTACAGGGTAACCTATGACATCGAAGCTCAAGTCCTCTCTCTTGTTTCGGAACTTGATCATGCCGAGATGTGTTGATGAAAGACTTCGAGGTTTACCTAATATATTAAAAAAAAACACACACACAAATTACAGTGTGTGGAACTGACAAAAGGATTGAATCAACATCGAATAACACTTGACATCGTAATGTTTGAAAAGAAATGTTTTAAGCTTAACTAATTTATTTATATAATAACTGGGCGCTACATGAGATATTGACACAAAATAAAACAACAACTAATAAACTTAACTGACGTTAGCTACATTTTATACTTACAGTTGACAAACATCTTGAGATTGTAGGAGGTAATCACTCCTGACTGACTAGAAAACTCATTCCAGGCAGAGCACGTGTAGGTGGCCGTGTCCTCACAGCGAGCGATGAAGGTGTAGATGACAGGAGATGAGTTTCTAGTGATGACAGTGTCGTTGTCGTTGTTATAGATGGAGACATTCGGTGTGGGTCGACCGTCAGATTCACACATAAAATTTACTTGGTGTCTTTCCATGACAGTATAATTTCTTTCAAGTTTGTTGAGAAAAAGATGTGGTGTTTTAGGAGCGTCTGAAAAAAAGTATGAATATATGTTAATCTGTCTCCAAGTAAGCTATACTATACTATAAAATCTGTGTAATGGAGTACACAGTAAGCAGAAGCATGAATTACAAATAAATATAACTAATTAAACTAATTAAATATTTATTTTTTAAGTTTTTTTCCATTTATTAAAAGATTGCAATCATAGATTTCAGACAACACAAATAGGGAATCGGAGTTTCGAGAAAGGTTTTGTTTTAAAACTCATTATTCCTAAGCTAAATTACATTCCGCCCCCTTCTCCATCCTTTCCACAACAAATTCTTTACTCGGTCTCATAGTTTATTTCCTGCTTATTATGCTTATTATTGAACTTTGAGAGCTTCTCTCTGTGGCCATTCATAAACATTCACGCTTAATGCTGGAATAAAAAAAAAACATCTTTTACTTACATCCAACGCTAGCAGTGTAGTTCCCTCCTCCAGTCTCCTCAGCTCCCCAAATAATATCACATCTGAACCAAGTATTATTGTGATCTGAGAGGGTTAGGACCTGACTATAGTGTAGTCCTTTTGATGTTAATTCCTGTTTTTCTTGCCTGACTTCTGTACCTTGCTTTGTCTGGTTACCTGTCACCCATCTCAGGTACCCTGCAGGTTGTCCCAGGCTAGTTGTGGTACAGTTACAGTTGACTAAGGTGTTCTCTAACACGTGAGGCTGAGGACTACACGAGATTGTTGGTGATCTGGGCTTTTCTAAAGAAAATAAAAATCTTTGTTTAGAACACATTTTATTTAACCAACTTTTGCTTCTAGACTACTGAAGGACGATTGTGGAATGTTTTGTGTGTGCCTCACTTTCCATGAATTCAGTGAAAAATGTGAAAAGTTATGTTTAAATAAACTAAAAGAATATTGGAAATATAAGTACCAACTGAGAACTGCTTGTGTTCAGTCATAAAAGTTCGTCTGCCTGGTAAGACAGAGACTAGGAACCCGTAGTGCCCTTCCTGTGGTGGGAGTCTTGTGCTGAAATGACAGGAACCTGACCTCTTCACTTCGCTCTTGGTGATCCTTTTGTCGGTCGGGGATGTCACCATGGTGACATTTTGTAATGTTTTATTCTCTGACTGGAGAAAAGAGCATTAAAACAAAACGAAACAACCAATGCATAACTCATTTTGATAAACAGTTATATAAATGAATGGGAAATACATGTTTTTCTTTTACAACAAACTAATAAAAGCGAATGTTAGCGTGTGATGAGAAAAAATGTCATTTATTTCCTTATTGTTAATTTAAAAAAAAAACTTCCTCGACCTCGTCTAAAACTTATTGTTCCCACGCTCAACATAAGCAGAACAATACTCACTGTATTCCGTGCATATTGTACATTGGAATATATCAATTATTGCTGTCTTACATTTTGAGACAAACATCTTCCAACTATACCAGGCATTGCACTAAGTAGGCGAAAATTTACTCTCTACTGCTAGGACAAACCATGTTTGTTCGGATCAGCGAGCATGTATAAAACTTCCGTGAGGAGTAGACACTGCCAATAACACAGGACACATTGATGGACCATGAGCTATTTGATGCTGTGCATGTAACATCCGATGGAGGATCTGAAAATAAGAAAAATTCAATCATAGAGAGAAAAGTGAGAAACAGATGAATGAAGATTTTAAAGGTGCACACCTGCAGAAAAAGGCGGGGTGGACAAAATGACGGATTGGCACACAGAAGAAAGAAGTCTGCAGCCAGATATACTTTCAGCATTCTCCGAAAAATCGCACAATATCCTTTCATTTCCCCTTTTTCCTTTGGTATTTGTTGCTGTAGCTTTCATAAGCCACTGACGTGTAGAATTGTTTTAATACCTCAGACACAGCTTAGAATTTTTTTAAGCGAATTGAATCTTGACTTAATGGCTATTAACATGATAAATTATTTCTTAATCTACCTAACTGAAAACACTGGCGATCAATTCTGAAATGATCTGGGTGATCATTATAGCGAGAAAGTTCATTCTTCTCAAACATTTATTCAATAGAGTGTTTGCTGTATCATTATACGTCCATGCAACTAAAGTTTCCCATGACTACCTCAGAGTAAAAGTTAATGTGAAAATAAGATCTCTGCTTACAAAAAATCTGAAATTTGACAAAGACTACCTGTCATATCACATTGGCGACCGACAGTTGAACGCAGCGAAGTGAAAATTAAGAGCTGTTAAAGGAAATAAAAAAAGACATACCGTCTAAATACAGCTAGTTGATTCCTACTGTTGTATGTTGCGGATAGTTAACTTTTATGAACAAAGAAGCAAAGATGATATTGTGTACTCACACACAAAGTTGAGCCCACAGCCAGCGAATATGTCATCTCCAAGACTGCACTCCAGACTGCCATTCAGAAGTTGGACATTGTCATATAGCTTTCTGTTGCTCACAGGATTAATGACCATAGTTGTTTTGTGAATGTCAGGGGTAATTGCTTTAAAAAGTCTTTCAAACGTATTTTGCACAGTGCAGCGATTAGTGCATGTAGCTAACATGATAGTATACGTGTTATTTAGTTGTAATATCCACTGTATTTCTCCTTCAGCCGTGCAGTCAAAAGAAGTTTCTTGGTCAGCTAGTACTTCCCACATACCATCACTGCAGGATGGTGTGGTGATGACACCTGAAAATAATAATCAAAGACGGAAGATGAGGAAGAAAAGAAATAACAGAAAAGACACTGAGAATAATAACGCATAAAAAACAAAATACACAAGAAAAAAAAGCAGAAGAAAGCGACGCCCACCTGTGTACTACAGGAGACCTAAATATGAGTATAACCAAAAAGATTGCCCTAATTATAGAACAAAGACAGATTGAGAAAACACAGGACAATGAGGTGTACCTTTCCTTACCTGCGATGAGCGATGGACCCAAAAAAAGAAGCAGAAAGGTTCCTGCCATCCGGTGTCGTTTGTTGAGTGTTGTGAGCATGAAGCGACTTAAACATGCTTGTGGCTGTGAAAGGTGTGGAAAAATTTTCTTTCTTCTTCTTTTCATGTACATTTTAATACACGACGTGTTTCACGAGAGGCAAAGACACAGCAGGAAATATCAAGCCACATATAGACATTTCCCGGTCAGGTTCGTCCCTTAAATGGGTGTGACTTCCGTCTATGAGGCGCATGTGTGTGTGTGGTTTCAACCCTGATACGAAAGACGAATCTTATCACTAAAATGCTCTTCCTATAACGGTGGGAACATTTTGTCCTTGAGCAATTTGTGTTTGTCGAACAGCCTGCCACTGTTCTACGTGTTTTGCTATTGCTGTATTTTCTATTTTGAGTCACTGTCTCCAAAATCTTGTCTGTGTCATCTTTCTCGCCGGCCTTTAGGAGGAAAAAAACCCACTAGTACTCCACTTCCGTTAGTGTTTCCTACACAAGAACTCCCACAGAAATTTGCTGATTTATTAACCAAGAACATTGTGTTGATATGCCAGAGCCTTGATTCCGCTGTTGTTCCATCTTCTGTGTCAGATACAGTTTACAATGGTCCTAGGTTGTGTGGTTTTGAGCCAATAAGTTTAAACCTACAGTATTCCCTATGTATCATCAGCTCGCTTTTCCCAGTCCTCGTATACGACACCCGTTGTAACCATAGTAGAGTCTCAACTTGTAACTCTGTACTTAAATGAATGAATACATAAGGGAGGTAACACTGGAAACTTTAGGAATTGTTCTTCTATGGATTGTTTCCCTTTGTTTCAACAGCTGAAAAAGGAAACCAATCAGATATTTTGCTATGTTATGGTTCACCTAGCACCATGTTGATGTACATTGCCAGTTACTCAATTCGACATGGATTTGTACTCAAAGAACAGAAAATGAGAAGAAAACAGTAAGTCATATTTTAATTCTACGGTATATTCTAATAAAATATATTCTTGTGTAGCACTCTAGAAGTGTACGAAGTATAATGTTTTTGGGTTGTAGATTTGCATCTATATTCTAGAACGTTCAGCACGGCAGCAATGTAAAAGGTAGAATGTCTTGTGCGAGGGAGGAAATGATGTTCAACAATGTAGCAATGTTCAAAGTAAAATGTCTTGTCTTTATGCGAGGGAGGAAATGATGTTCAACAATGTAGAATGTCTTTGTGCGAAGAAGGGCTAGAATGTTCGAGGGTAGGGGGAATAAATAGCAGGGCTGACAGTGGTGTGGGAGTTTTTGTGAATTTGAGAGAGAGCAGTTAGGCCAGACGCTGAGCAAAACTGAATGAAACACTTCAGTGCGGAATTCAATCTTTGTTATTTCTGGTACGACAGCCCCCTCTACGTAGCCACTTGACGTGTTGGTTACACTTGTTTCGTACTTTATCTTTGTATATATCGTGTAAATTTTTTCTTAATTTCTAACTTTTGACCAACTTCCTGATTTGTGAATTCTCTGCCCCACACAGTTACAATCTTTTATCTGATTTTACTACAAGAAAACAAAAACTTTAATTCTTAAAATTTACACCATGTTTTTAAAATGCTCTTTAAAATGGAGTATCACATATACTTCTCTTTATTGTATATTAATGAATAGAAATTTTTAAAAACATAGGTCAAAAGTTCATTCGCGGGCATCCGCCGCTTCGCCAGGTTTGACTAGCAACCACGCGGGCTCGACGTCGCGTATGAAAGGGTCGCATCTTTAGAGACTGTGACCGTCCCTACCATGAGCGTGCATAACGTGTCTGTATTTACTTTGTGTACGAGCTTGTGTTGTAGAAGTGAACGTGTCTGTTATAAGCGAATGTGGGTGCATGGTTGTACGGGACTCTGCATATCATTTCTGTAAAGCGGTCTGAGCAAACCATTGGTAAAGCGCTATATAAATCTTCATCATCATTATTATTATTGCTGTCTTCACTGCTATTGTTTTGATGCAGCCTCCCTGTCATTTAAGTATGCAACAGCACGGGCGGACTGGAGCCTTAAAGCGGCCCGGGCATTATTTACAGAATGGCCCTTCTCACTAAAATAGGCCTATAATATTATTCTATAGAACAAAATAGGCCCACCGGGCATTGCCCAAATGCCTGACTGGCCAGTCCGCCATTGTGCAACAGATATTTCCAAGGATGTTCCTCATCGTCAACTTCTTCGCCGTCGACTTCAGGACATGCCATAACGCTTGCGATATGCCACTCCAAAATAATTTTATCCCAGCTCTCCAGACCTCGAAATTATACTCGACGTGATATTGTTCTGGTAAGCTCTGTGTGCATTATTTTCTTCTCTGGCCTGTATTTAGTCAACTCTAAATAGGGGTAGTGCGATTTATAATTGTTATGATATGCAGTTTTCATTTTACTTAACATATTTCGTCTTTTACTTTTTTCTTTGTCTTGTGCATTTCATGTCTTAAGTTTACTTATTGTAGTTCATGCACTGGTCTGTGTGTGTGACAGAGAGGCCGGCAGACATTGGAAGTAACCATTAAGATATGTTCTTCGAACAATGTCTACAAAAAAATGAATTCTTTTCTATTCCCGTATCCTGTATTATAAAATTCAATTACGAACTCGGAATAATTGCATATTTTTAATCATCCTTTGACAGTAATTTAACGAATTTATCATTTCCTTTTTATCTGAAGCGCTATAACTAAATTGAATATGTTGATAAGATATAAAGGGAAACAATCGAGTAGATTCTATTTTTAAACAGTAATTGCATACCTTGTAATCTAGTATATAATTCTTTGTACTGCTCCTAATTTAATATTTTGGTCAGAAAAACTCCATTTCCTTTGGCCTATCTTCTGGTATGAAAGCAGTCAAGACTGGTTGTTATGTGGCAAAAGTGACGTTCCTTGTGGATACATAAACAGATGTGACACATAGTCTCACTGTCTTGAACATTCCGGAACTTTTATTCGCCGACATATACACTGGAAGATACACAAAAACTTAGATCAAGACTACTTGAAAAGAGAAGACTTTACAATTGTGTCAATTAATGAGAAGACTCATCGCAGATCTACCGGACGTTTCTTTAGCCTCTATTTGGATAGCAAAGAGAGTCAGCTGAAACTATCATAAACTATTTCCTAATAACTTTAAGCAAAGTGTGCTTCTCGCCCTAGAGAGCATGACATGACAGGTAAGCTACAAACTAAACAGATAAACCTGACGCATCCTGTCTTTCTTGGCTCTCTTAGTGAAAAAGTCCAAAATACTGCTTTATTCCTACAAAGAACGCCAAAAAAGGAAAAACTATTTGATGCATTTAAAGCATGTGTCAGAAATTTACCACTCGTGAATATTTTTAATCTTTAAAATAGTCTTTTACTATGCAACCACAACAAAAAACGATTTCCGCTTCTTGTATTGTGAATAAAAAATGAGAAGTGTGCTTTAAACGAGATTTGATCTCAAGACTTCCAAACTTTTTCGGCAAGTTTTATCATGCGTTACCAATGCAGAAATACCCTCACCCCCAAAAAACAAAATAAAAAAAAAAAACAAGCAAAAACAAAACGGGGAGGGGTAAAGAACGATTGGAAAAAAATGATCAAAAATAAACAGTACACACAACAATGTGAACATAAGTTTTTCTTTATTTTTAACACTTTGTTTCAATACAAAACTCTAGTGCTTTCTCATTTCTACACACATATATACATAATTGATAGTACGGTGGTATTCCCTGGTTGACTAGACCATCCGTTACTGACGCTTTAACGTAGCATACCCAAAACAGTGCAATATAAATATTGAGTTGCCACAAAAATGAAAAAGTCTAACGTCTGTTCCAAAAGGATAACAATGAAAAAAATATGAGATAGTAAACTGTAAAAAGATCTGCATGGAAGCTGCAAGCTTTGAGGACACGTGCGACCCAGTTACAGATAACCTTCTGGAGGAAAACGACACTCATGCGGCGACTAGACTTAATTCGAGATCGTCAATTGCCAGACACCACCCAAATACAGGAAATTTTAATACAAGCTCCACAAATGATCACGATGGTTAAAAACGGCTCACTTCTGACTAGAATCAAAGTAATACAGAAAAATCAAAACATTACAAATAGAAAGTAAAAAAAATGTAATTTCGTCCGGAAAAAGTTATATAATTTTGTCAGGAGCTAAAGTTGCAACCTTGGCTACGTGTGTGTACTTTGACTTTATTCAGCGTAGGCCGTGGCTCATGACTGACAAGAGTAAACATAGATATTTACATAGATGTCATAACTCTCTCTCTCTCACACAATGTCACATATCTAGTTGGAGTGGGAGGACTAAGCGCACGTGCAAGGACGAAAGAGCGTGAATGGCGACAGTTTTCGGAATTCGTTTATCGATGATCTAAAAAAAGAAGTGTGACGAGAGTGGGGAGAGGAGTTAGGGAGGACGGGAGAATGGTGAGGGAGAGCTAAGCGTGAGGGGACTAAAAGCTGGATTTTTGACTATGAGGGGAGAATATTTTCAGGTTTAACATGGATGCTAAATGCCGAGACATTTACATCGTAATATTTGTGCGAGTTAAAAAGGCAATGCCGAGACGTTGTGCCAGTATTTATTTGTAGAAAAACGCTTTGCTATCAGTAGAAACGTTAGAGAGTGACAGGTCAACGCCTAGCCGTTACGTTTGTGCCCGTTGAAATACAGTGGAAAATTGTGTATACAGGAATATCAGTTTCAATGAAGGTTATAGATCGTAGTTAAGATTTTTTTTATATACGTTATTTTGTTTTGTTCAGTAAAAATAGGCAGACTCCCTCAGGCAAATTATTTTGTTTATTTGTATGAAAGAACGCGTATTTGTCTGACCCTGCAAGTGTGACGAAAGGAAGTGAGTGAGAGACACTTAGCGGTGTCGTGACACACAGAACTTCGTGATCAATCTTGTATTTGTGGCCCATTTTCGTAGCTCAGGTCCTACAGAGGGTGATAAACTTTCGCACCCTGAAACATTACAACCAGAATCACTTTGTTAATGTCTTGAAAAATTAAAAAAAACAACAGTTTACAACAGACGACATGCCCATGCAACTTACGATATTATCATTTTCGACTAATGATGCTACGATCTTCGACTATGTTAAATTCCTATTTCAAGAAGGAAACAGAGCGAGCAAGTTAAGGTGTGTGTGCGCTTGCGCACAGATGAAATACTGAGAGTCAACACCAAAACTTTCTGGTAATATGAAGAAAGTATAGAGGGACTGAGAAATAAGTTAAACACGCTGAACAACTCTGAAACACAACAAAAGTCTTAAAGTAAACTTTTTTTTACATTTTTCTTTAGAAGAATTTGACAAAATCAATTTAAATTTTACAGGCGACATTTTTTTCACATGTAGAATACCAATTTCCCGCTTTAGATCTATTTATACGTCTATCTAAATCGTTGGATATTACAAGCAAAACGACAAGGAACTGCTCCATATAGACAGCTGTAATGTTTACATTTGACATGCAGTTTACTTACTTTCTTTACATATTTACAAAATGCAGGGCACTTTTACATCTATTATGAAGTATATTGATGGATGTGGTTACATCCTTGACTTACGTAATGTGACATTATTGTAGCTAACTTGGTGTGTTTTCTTCAATGCATTTTTTTATTGTTAATTTGATATGTCAACAACAGATGTTTTTACAGAAAAAGACTTTTTCGTGTTGCATATGAATAAACTTTGGTGCTTACATATTTTATAAAACTAACAACAAAAGCTGACATATCGAGAGTGCGAACTTACACTTCGAATAATGATGACCTTTTTATAATGGCGACAAATATGATCGCTGAAACAATTATAACTGCTACGCTGACACCAGCAATGAGACCAACATTCAAACCCTCCTCTGACTCTGATCTGCCTGTTGACAAGCAATATATATTGAAATGAGCGTTAAAAGCACAAATACTCAGAAAAATACAACATATTTGCTCACATTCTTTCTTACACTCATGTAAGATGTCGAACCCACTGACAATCAGATCCCCGAAGTAAAGATTAAAAAAAGTCAATGTCTGACACATTGATTCACGTACTCATACGCAAATGCTATCATCTGCATATTAAACTGTATGGTCTATATCATAAAATTATTGAAATATCATAAAGTACAGTTATCTTCACCCCATTAAGACCGTTGTATGAGTAAATATTTCTAACGACTCCGAAACTGAAAATGTATGACATTTTTCGCTCATTTAAAATACGGTATACAATCACAAAATATTAAGGGAGCTATAAATTATACAAAAGATGGATAATGTCCGTGTTTCCCTCTCCACACATTGATCCTTATCTGTAACTATCACATTCTGAAAAACACTTGATTTTGATCTATTCTACGACAAGATCGAGGAGTTGCTGTATGTGATGGAAAAATTCAAATTAAAAAAAAGCCCCACACAAGAAATCATTGAGTGCAGTAACAACATTCAACTAAAAAAACTTTTTTCAGTGGGTGTCCGTCAAGGGTGTCCCATTCCACTGAACTTTTCAAAATATTGGAGAACATCACTGAGAAACTCTCCATTGCCATCACACCTTCCTGTCAGTCGATAGGAAGCCCTTGAGCAGCCTGCGCTTTGCAGACGACATTGTTCTCATGACATAAGTAACAACGAATGGCAAGACATCATTAGCACACTGAGAGTTCAAGTGTACGTATGATGAAATACAGTCAAATCTCCCTACTATGCCACCTACCGGGACCGAGCAAAAGTGGCATAGTAGCGAGAGTGGCATAGTAGAGAGGGTTCGTAAAAACGGCTTTATTTGTTCAAGTTACCCGTCAGTCCAAAGCAGGGGTGGGCAATTAATTTGCCCAAGGGGCCGCATGAGAAATTGGGATGGTTTTAGAGGGCCGGACTAATATAGTTAACTCAGTTTTACCTAATACTGTATATATAGTGTATATACTGGCGGGCG